>CANSZD010000412.1:2175000-2277500 GCA_947648045.1 Beta corolliflora | reverse complement strand
ATCAATAACATTAGATAGGAAGTAGCCACCTGAAAGTGCACGGTTCCAAAAACCACATTACCCTAATAGCAATGACCTCTCTAAATACTCCCCCCCTCCCAAAAAAATAAAAAATAAAAAGATATCAAAAGCAGAGAACTGGAGCTGGTAATGTTGCATGTGGTATTTATCATTAGTCTTTTTCAACAACTAGACCTGGGCTTTAGAACTTGATCAATCAGATATGAAAACAATACAGCTCAATGAATGATTACAAAACAACAATCTCCCAACACATAGTGCTTCTATCATTAGCAGGGTCTGGCAAAATGTATGCAAATCTTGACCAAAACCAGTACCATCAGAGAGACTTTGGAACTGCAAAATATGAAGGTTTCTCCCTCCCCCCCAAAAAAAAAGTAGTGTGGATATAGAAATGATACCTCAAGTATGCCAGGATTTTGAGTCGCAATACCAAGTATACGACGTGTAAGCCCCCTGTATACAATCCCATTTATAGTTCCATCGCCATTGATCCAAGGCAATATTGGCTGAAAAGTCGCAACTGAGTCATCAAAGTTTTGGTTCTCCTTCCACCCTAAAGTGGATGTTCTATTAGTTGTACTGCATTCCTGAAGGTTTTTATGAGCCTGAACTGCATTAGGGAGTGGCGATACTTCTTCAGATAGATTTAGACTATGTGCTTCACCTTCATGCTCACACTTTGCAGTCCCTTCAACCATAAGAGTCGTCTCATCCCTCTGAGGAACTGAAGGTGATGCCAATCCAAGATCTTGTGAACAAGTTGCCTTTGAGGTAAGAAAGTACTTGGTGCGGTATTGACCATCCACGACATGGACAGAATTGTAACCATTGACCTATAATTGAAGAAAATAGTATCAGTTCACCTTTATCAGCACATTACAAAAAAGCATTAGGTTTACATCCAGAAATCATTTGTGACACTAACCTTCAAAACAAGGCCAAACAATTGAAGCACATCAACAACATGTTCAGCCACAACTGTACCTGGAAAAACCAACAGAAAAATCCATATGATTTTACATTAGTGAAAAATAGTATATACATACACCCAATTTCAAATAGCATACCTTGCTTGCCCAAGGACTCAGAAACCTTTGACATACTTAAGCCCTGGTCACCAGCTTCCTGAACATTAGTATATGCAGTTTTGATAAGCTCTGGATGCAATTGAAGATATTTTTCTTTACTATGTTTGGCCAGATCTTGGATAGTGTAGTTTGTAATAACCTCCCATAATGAATCACCAGAAATTATAGTAGCTGGGACAACACTCGCAAAATCAGGAGGTTCTTTGGCACTATCGATAGAAGATGATGTACAGCTAACTTTCTGACCTAGAGTCGCATAGAATTGATCATTCTTACTAAATAGGATTGTGTTATCTACATCTTTAAAAAATTCAACAATGCTGCACCTTAAGTTTGTTGCTCGGTTCAGAGAAACTTTTATACCAGGGAAGCCTTTCTCTCGGCGGGAAAAGATCTCACATTCTTGCAAAGAGTGACATTTATGTTTCTTGCTCACACCACTATCATAAAATTCATGATCATCATATTTACGTTTCGTACTTCTGGAGTCCTCAGCCTCTCCAACACCTTCAAGAGGAAGGACTGGCAATATGCCCAGCTCTCCAGAAGAAACTAGAGCAAACAAATGCAGAACATCTCCACACTGTAGATCTGACGGTAGATCTATCATGCCTTCCATTAATTCCTTCTCCTTTGCACTTATCCAGTTTGCTAACTTAGCAGCTCGCTTCCCTGTATTAGCTGGAAATTGAGACAGTGAAAGACTCCTCAGGAAATTTTGGGACAGGACAAATGGCTGACTGGGACCACTTCCAACCTGTTAAACACATTAGGTTAGCCCCACCCACATACAGCATCCTTAATAGAAATAACATGCAAATAGGAACAGAAATTTCCAAAGAATAAGCATCAGCTTAAACAAAACATGATTGCTGTTTACATTTTCTTTTTCTTTTTGGTTCTGAAAGGGGAAGAAGGCCGGATTGTTCACTTATCTACTACATATGCCACCTTCATCACATGACTATAAATTGGAGTTTAGTTTGACATAGTACTTGAGTCAAATGCAGCTTTGCAAGCTACTAAGCCCATAAGTTGAGCATTAAAAACTCGAAACAATTTGTCTACGCCAATGCATTTCAAGTCATGTTCGTAGATTTATACGCATGGATGAAAAAATTGGTAACACAAAGCTTTAAACATAAATAAAAACCCATACCAAGATTTTTTTCTGCCTGAGGTAGTCAAACGCTGAGAAAAGATCATGCTCTGAATAGCAACATAAAGTTTCTGCCAGCAAATTTGGCATTTCTTCTGATTTGGAGTTGGTCAAGAAGACCAGCTTGAAAAGCTCAACAGCACAAGAAACAGCTAATGATTGATTCATTCGTCTTGTAATGCTAACCCCCTCCTTCAAATGCATCACAAACTTCTGAGTAAGGCGATGGCGTCTGGATCTTCGACTGGAGCCACATTGTTGCTTTTCAGAGTCATTGTCGAACTCACTAGGACTACATGCCGCAGGATTGTGGGTGCCCTACAATAAAAAGTAGTTTTAGAAGCGAAGAAAAGCATAAGTTCCAAGGAAATAACAACTCCAGGTCAATGAGTTTCTGCCTTGAGAAATATACAACATTCAGAAGGGTGAAAATAGGAAGATGTGCAATACTCCCTTGATTCTATAAGGTTAAGTATAATAAAAGGACTTGTTAGTTATTTTACTGATACTTGAAACTCACTAAGAGTATTTCATTGATACTTCAAAGCACAAATAGTATTGCATTCAAAATTTTGACGTACAGATAACTTGGAATGAAAAATGCTGGTTTGGTGGACAGACAAAATGGAAGGAGGGTGTAAACTGTAAATGCATAATGAAAAATGGATAATTCACAATAAGCTGAATGAATCGATCAGCTAAATCCATTTGGATAAAGAATAAGGGAAACATTCAGCAGTGAGGTTGGTAAATATATCAGCAAAGAGTGAAGTGAAAAAGTTTAATAGATGGGTGGTCATAAGCTAATCTAAGGTATCATCATTTCGAGTTATAATGCATAGAGGACACTTATGCATATATGTTAACAACTAAAAGAAAACCTGAGATGCAGATTCACTTCTCTTGGTGGAGTCCAATTTCATCATTTGCTTCTGCACAAGAACCTCATGAAGGGCTAACTTAATCTGACTATCATCAAAATCATCCCAGCGCTGTCCCTGACAATCAGACTCTTGACCACACTCCTTAGTCATTAAGTTGTTTTCATGATCCAGCTGCTGAGCATACCGCTGAGTAAGCAAGTTACACAGCCTCATCAAAGATTTTCTAAATTTTATGTCCCTCTTCAGAACAGATACTCTTCTGCGACACGTACTTGGAGGAGCAGGAAGGTCGCTTATTGAAGCCCAGTCTGTGCCACGCCTTGCACCTTGCATCGCTCTTTGTCTTGCATACTGAATTAGTAAAAGCCTGACAGTAACAGGAAACAAAAAAGCAATAATCCAAAATGAATCCAAAGAAAACTAATACACAGATCACAAAAACAAAATGTGCACAGTTTTAAATTTTAAACATGTGCGGCTATGGGATGAAGAATGGAGGCAAATGATCTATGTGGACACGACCACCGGAGATATATCTTGACCCATGCAGGCGACCCCATCCAATTAGGATTAAGGTTTTGTTGTTGTTATTGTGTGTTTATGAGATGAAGTGATATAAGCAGTATCAAATTTAAATCATCTCCCCAAGACCACTAATTTTCTACCCCGCTTTTGTGGATAAGTTTGAAACTATCTTGAAGTTATAACTCAAAACCCTCATTCTTCTGGCATACCTGTCTGCTTCTTCTGTCCATGTGAACTTTTGTTGACGTGTTTGTTTCAACATTGGCATGATACGCTTGCCAATTAATGACTCCTGGTGTTCCTGCTGATTGACAACTTCAATATCCTCCATGCTCTCTTCTTGACTATCTTCATAGGATTCTAGAAAATGAAAGCCATACAAGAAACAACATGCTTCAGATTCATTGGCATGAAGGTTAAGGTGATAACTCTAGAATACTATGAACATTATTTTTCAACACACCACTTGTAGATTCGACTTTCGCACGCTTTGCTGATCTTCCTTCTGCAGATACCTTTCGTTTGCTTCGAGAATGAGGATGCCTATCACTTCTAGCATCTGACACCACACGCTGGATATTCAAGTCTCCCTGAAATCTGTTAAGACGCTGTTGCCGATTATCATAGTATACACGAAGCACCTGCGCATAATATTACAAATCTTAGGACCCAGTGAAATAATCTTTCCTTTGTGTGTGATAAAAAGGACCCAGTAGTAGTACCTCTCACCTGATCCAAAATAGCCACTTTACTCAACTAATTGCAATGAACTGATCTAAGGAGGAGGGGCACTTTCGTTAGTAGCTTTATAGGTTGATTATTATTAGCTCGGAGAAGAAGTTAGGGTACAGATGAAATGCTACAAATAGAGAGGACCTGAGAGTAGGAAAGTATGATGAATATTATTGAGAGTTTTCTCATGTATTTGGGAAAGAGCAAAGCCTCTAGAGAGCTTGTGTTGAGTTTATTTAATTATCAGTTCTCCAGATTTATCTATCCAATTCTGTTTTTATTTCTTAATTCTTGTCTCTAATCTGCCCAAGCTAAGTCAAATAATAGCACTGATATATGATACTCCCTTGGCTCCATTTAAGATTCTTCAAATGCCATTTACAGTCTGCAAGGACCACATGTCACCACCGATTTTGGTGAAAATGCTCACTGTATCTTCCGATGACTGTCGTAGCAGACTTTCTAATTTCTACACCGACCTCAGTAAGGACAACGAATTAGACGAGAAAAGAAAAAACTGTTTCTTACTTTCTTTCATAAGTGACAAAGAAGACTAAGATTCCAACACCTTTTCCGCATACATGCACATCAAAGCAACAACAAGGCTTGAAAATCATTACCTTATAGTTATACACTTCTACAGTTATACTAGATCTAATAAGAGGTTGGTCACCCATCACAAACTCACCACTGTAGTTTATCTCAATCAAATGAACCATTTGGTAAGATTGATGAGAAAAATCTAAACGTTGCAGGTAACGTAATCAACTCTTAGACTTAAATCAATTCATTGGCAGAAGTTTCTAATCAACAGACAGGGGTGATGCTTCTAAATCTTAGTCAACGAGAAAGAAACAATATTCTATTTGCCATTAGCATCCATCTGCAAGATATTGCATGCATCTCTAAGGGAACCAACATGGCGACACTACATTCAAGGGCTTTTCAGTACATTAAAATTTCAATAGCTGCATCATCTTTACTCGTCATTCGACTCATAAATTATTGGAATCTAGTCGCTTTCATTTAGTATTGAGAGTTTTTTCCGTCAACAGCCTCTATTTCCAGTTCCCCCCCCAAGTATTGAACAACAATTAGATTCAGATACTTAAGAATATTAAGAATATGTGAATCTAATCCATCTGCTTCACCTGCTCTAAAGAAAGATTGAGATCCTTGGCGATTTCTCTACATTCCTGGAAGCTGAGCTTTTTGCCTTGCTGATCCTTAATGCGCTTCAGGAGCTCAGCACGTTGCTCTGCCTTCATGACTCTGACTGTAGTCCATGATCGATAAAGACAAACCTGCAGAAAACCTCATATTGTAGAAATCATCAATCACAAGCTGAGAATAGAGGACTAATAATAAAGGGACTAAGCATGCTGATACCAACGATTTCTTGCATGCCTGTACAATACAGGTGCAAGCACATGCTGGCACCAGCCAGAATACTGAATAGCATAATGGCAAGAGCAGATTCTTTCTTTTTTTTTTGGGAAGAACTATTTCTTGACAAGGAAAAGAAAGAACTCTCATCACAAAAACAAAAGTAATCAAAGCATGAACGACGAGAACTGAAAGAGATAAGCTGAGACAAGGAAGCTGATCATGCTGCAACTCTAACTTCAACTAAGAATCGATGGTTGGGGAGAAAAATGAGAGGAAGATCTTGTGGCGAAAGGTATTTAGCTTACTTGGTTCCTATGGTTATAATGGGAAAATTCGAACTACGAGTGCAGAGGTGAGCAGGCAGCATAGACCTTCTTCTGCTCAGGAAAACTTTTAGCAAGATAAGCCCTCCAGTCCTCGCTTCGATTCCCGAAGGTTAAGCATCTTAAATTTACTTGCTCTGACTTCTTGTGCAGGTCTATTGCAAACACGTTAATATCTAGATTATAGAGGAAGTCTTAGTTGATAAAGCTCATTGTGCTTTTGCCAAGAGTAATTACTTATTAGGGAATAGAAATAATATTACCATGGCTCATAAGCTGGTCAAAGAGTACAACTAAGAGCAACATTAGCCTGTGATGTAGAGAGCTTTTCCCTAACTTTTGAGTCAAACTATTTACTACTCCCTCTGGTTTTTATTACTTTACCCACTTTTCTTTTTGGTTTGTCCCTTATTAGTTTACCCACTTCTTTTTTTCTATTTTGGGAATGGTCCCACCAATTGTTTATTATTATCTTTGGACAAGTTTTTCTATTTGTCTTTCCATGACCTACACAAATCAACTTTAATATAAATTACTACATCGTCTCTCCTTCCATGCCCCATACACTATTTCTCCTAAACTCTGTGCCCAAAGAAGTGGGTAAACTAATAAAAACCGGAAGGAGTACGTCACAGCGGTTACAGTTTAGTGAGCCATTTAGATTTACCCTGATGAAGCCTTTTTAAATTTTCCTTTGCATTTGTATCTTAAGGCTTCCTTCCTAGAAGCCGGGTCTAAGAAAAGCTTAATCATAGCTGAGTTGCCTTGGGTAACAAGCATTGCAATGCTTGCAGTAAGATCAATCTTTTTGGTCACCAGAAAGAAGAAAAACCCTAGCCATTCAATTCTATTATTCCCTTCATAATTATCAATTTATTAATCCAAATATATGCGGCCAGTAGCATCCTGTACTGGACCACAAATGTCCATGTTCACTAATATTATGGCAGTCTTGTAGTAGATAAGACTCCCAAGTCTGAGCAGATATCCAGGTCTGCAGACTGCAACCCGCCAGTCGATACACTCCTCAACTAATCCAGATAAAAATAAATTTTAAGGGGCACAATACATGCGTGCAGCCACAAAGGCACCAAACAACTGTTCCGACTATCTGGAAGGCCATCTTACCACAGCTTAAAGTTGAGTTATATACATTCAAAGACATGCAATCAAACAACAAATGAAAGAGCACAAACCGTATGGACACCAAATGAATGCTAGAACATTACCTCCAAAACCACCGATCCGGGGAATGCACGGACAGCAGCTTTCGGGTCAGCAGCAGCATAACAGTACTCCAAAGTCTGCCAATATTTTTCTAGAGCTTCGCTGGTGGACAACACAAAGTCATGCCTATAATGTGGTCTAAAGTCAAGAGAACCAGAACCTCGAGGCAGCAAGTCCGTTGATGATGGTTCCTCAATGTATGGTTTAAGCTCTAAAGCATAAATAAGTTTGGCATGCGAGATCTTGGTAGCATCTTTGGGACTTTCATCAGCTACCAGCCGGATAAGCTAGATCATCAATTCCAAAATGAACAAAAGGGGGGAACACAAGAAGTTCAGTTATCTTTTCAAGTATAAATCCTAATTAATTTGCAAGGATGGTAAACATATATTCTCTTTATATTCAGCGTGCAACATATAAGGTCATACAAATATTCTGTTTATATAAACTTAAGGAACTTCATGTTATCAAATCTGGAAACAACCTCTTCACAATACATGAACTATTAAAGTCCTGCAAGGTCCCACCCCGGGGCAGAGTCTTTTGCCCATGAATATCAAAATGTTAGGCATTGAAAATCTGAGGATCAATTCAGCCTTTCACATATGCACCAGCCAGAACTAACAAGATCATTTAATACGAAACGAAGTTAACTTTTCTGGCAGAAAGTTCAATCAGTTTAGTCAACGAAAATCAATTCAGCAATTACAGGAAGATTAACGTCAATAAAAATATCAGAAAAAACCAATAAGTTGAGTCAAACAGCATAGTCTGGCATTGGTTTGAGTCCCTTTTAAAAAAAAACCATCAACTCGATTGTCATGCAGCTTGATATTTCATAATTGTGCTTGCCTAACAATTGCCACCTATTATCACGCAAAAGTAAATGGCTTATTCTGATGTTAGTTTTAGGGTCTTTAGACATAGATAGAGCTTGAAGAATTCGAATAGTTCCTTTAGTACTGTGGGTAAATATTTCGGCTTTTGTTAATCCTCCAGCAGTCCAGCTGCCTTCTAATTACCTTATAACTTTTGCTGCATTCCAGAATAATGCCAATATTCCAAAAGGAGTGCCATTTACGTGACAGCTTCGAAGAATGATGCCATGGAAAACTTAACTATAAAACCAACTACTCTAGGAAAATTGATACTCTATGGGACAGGACGCTGTCGCTGGCATCCATCTTGGTCTATCAGGATAAAGCAATGATCAAGACCCAGACGAAATCTCCAGATTTTGAATTTTCACCAACTTCAGATGTGAGTATCTGACCAAAGCTAAACTAAAAAACCCCATCTGTGACGTATAACTCATCTCTAGAGGCCAATTTTAATCAAGCAGATGGTGGCAAGAAAATGTGCATATATGAAGATTTCAAAAGGCTAAAGCTTGTGCAACCTATCTATAAATGAATAGTCGATTACCAAAGTATAAACAAATGCAATTATATGCAAAAGCAAAACTCAAGCAAAGACACAGAGAAGTGGTCACAAGTGCAGAACAGCGATATAAAGTATAAACCTTATACCTTAAGACGACGCAAAATATCAATAAGCCAGGACAGCCTTCCAGTTGCTCGGGTATCCATCAGATTCTTGTACTCCTCATTGGAAAAATCTGACAGAAGAAGACCAGTCTTGCACTTCTCAATCATATCTGTCCATTTAAGAGCAGAACCTACTACTTGCAGAAAAAGTTCAAACGGCATAGCCTTGATAGCAGCATCCAACCCAAACAGTAAACAAGAGCTCTGCGGGTTTTTTGAGGAATTCACATCTTTTGTCAATAATGATATCTCAGTGCATGTAGCTGAATTTCTCACATAACCCCATAAAAACCGATGCAGGAGCTTCGTGCGAACCATTTTTGCCAAGACAAATCCATTAGCACGCATAACTTCTGATTTAACACTTTGAGTATCTGAGTTTGCATTGATCTGAATCCTCTCGATGCCATGAAGTATAGGTATGGGAACTTCCTTCTTTGGATGAGATAAGGCACCGCGAATTTGCATCTCAAAAGATCTCAGTTTATTATGCACTTGATCTGACAGTTCACTAGCTGAACCTTCAACAGATGGATGAAGAACCACAAGAATTTCACGGTGATGGCCACAATTTGAGACACCTGGTATGCTAAAGACCATGAGTTTACACTTCCCTTCTTGTTCAAGCTTTTTCAGACAATGTGTCAAGGTCCTTCTATCCATTCTTGTCTTCTTGTCCTTCTCAAAACTTTCAAGCCATCGTTGCAACTCAGGTTTTATGATGATTTTCTCAGTCTGCAAGGAAAAAGGCCAAGACATGCTGGAAAAATTATATGAGTATAAGTTAATAAATATAGAAAGTGCGGAAAAGGACAATAAAAAGAACAACAGGAAGTCCACGCTGTAGCTAACATCTATCATATCACTACAAAGTAGAAAACTATTACAAGAACTACCAGAACGAAGCAATTTGTCATAACCACTTAGATTAGCTATACAATTCTTAACAAAATACAAGAAATGCAATAGGCATAGTTAGTTGAAGTCAATTTTCAGTGTTTGTTTAAGCATCTCTAACCAAAGCTTGTGAAGTTTACATTTCCATTAGCTAATTGACAATCCAGTCTTATTACTCAGCCAAACCCCTTAGGCATCATTACCTGCTTTCAACATGTAAACCTACAGGGTAGGATCATTTCTCTAGTTATTTCACAAAGTAACATTTAGCTTAAAGTTAGAACTTATCGTAAATCGATTATTACGGCCTCTACTTAGATCATGTGCAAAACAAGACAAAGCCCCTGCGATCATATCTTCTCCTTGAATATAGAGTACTCCCTCTGTTTCAAATTATAATGCATTTTAGCTAAAAGTTTTTGTTTCAAAATATAAGGCATTCTACATTACCAATGTAAAATTAAATGCAACTTTATACTATCAAGATAAGATTATAGGTTATTTTCTATTATCAATACAATATTTAATGTCAATTCTTATTACCTATGCAAATCTAACTAAAACTAACTAAATTATTAATATGCGTAAAAGTGATTTACATTCCTTATAATTTGAAACAGAGGGAGTAACATATAGCAGTTATATCTAGCAAAAAAAATACATGCACCATTTCTATATGGCACACAAACCAAGGGTGAGAAGAGAGAGGGTTGTGATTGCATTTCAAACCCATGTGATTATGTTTTAAAGGACTGGATGTATTGTGAAACATCTCAAGGAGGAAATGGTGCATGTATTGTGAAACATCCAAAAGAGGAAAATTATGCATATATTGTGAAACGGAGGTAGTATCAAACGGCTTTTTCTGTATTCTCTAATTCACAGTAACTTTATATCATACTGCAATATTTATGACATATGACAATATTTGAGTCCAACAAATGAATAGACCACAAACCTTGATCCTTTCAAGGATCCGTATCTCCCTTTGGGCACTAGTTAGTGATGGATATCTCTGGCCTTCTAGAAGGTTAAATGGATTGGGTAATGGACTGGCTGGAGCCTCAGTTGCACTATTACATTCAACTCCATGAGCTGAACCAGGTATAATAATGCTCATATCATCAGGCAACCCTGGTGAACCTCCGGGACAAGCAATCATTTGCAATGATTCTCTGCCCTGCTGAGAGTCATAGTTAAGAACTTCTTCACCATATCTGTTTTCTGTACTTTCTCCAATCAGCCATTTTTGTGAGTTTAAGGCATCCATGTCAGTAGTGATTCTTTTAGAGTTTGTACAATGAGATGGCCCTTGAGCTGGAAGTGAAGCCAACTCATGCCCTTCAGGACCGTCTTGTAATCTGGTGAATGAAGAATTAGGCAATTCAGGACAGAAGTTTCCTCGTGTCCAAAATCGATAAGCTGACCCTCTTTTACGGTTTTCTGAAAGTTGATGCAAACCAAACCGAGAGACCATAGTATTGGTCAGATTGTCGAGCATTTTAGTGCTGATTCCAAGCCTTCTGCATACCTGTTCATATAGGAAGTTGGATGTGAGGAAACTAAACCACTTAAACACATCAATTCATACACAAAGGCAATTGCACAACGATCCATACAACAAAAGGCAGAAACGTACAAAGCTAATCTTTAGAGCACCATAAATTGGGTCTCAACTCTCAAATTCAATCTGATTTTGCATTTCAGCTTGTTCGTTAAAGAATAAGTTAACTTTGAACCCTCAGTCCTAGCGGAAAATATCCTATAGTTCCATTTTACAAGGCATTATACCTTCTCTTGCGAATTTCTGTTTTTCTACATTGAAGTAAAATCACAATTGTCCTCAGTTATGACACCTCTGCCTTCTTCAGATGGTAATGGGTCAAATTTTGTATCATATCTTTACCCTTCAGATATTGCAAGAAAAACTACCCACAACTAACAGTCTGGGGTGTGCTTAAAATTAGAAATTTCACAACTACCTCAGAATCTTAGGTCCAAGATTGAGCTCATAGTGTCATCTCCGAGGAATTGACTATCTGTTAGTTTACAACGTGAAATAGAAATGTCATGGGCGATCCCACCAAAGAACTTTCCAGCTATTTGTAAACTCAAATTCTCAATAGATTCAAGCATGGCTATTGAACGAGTTGAGATAAGGTTTTATGGGGTCTAAAATTGTTCTTCTGATTAAACCGTACTGGAGATACAGATGAGAAGAAATGTATGGATATAGTTTGTCATCAAAATAGAAGGTCACCTTATGAGGATGAGGCTGCGAAATAGATGAAGGCTCCAAAGACAATATAATAAAGGTTAGGAGTCCGACCATCAGAAGTCAGAACCATCGTCGCTATTATCAAGGCCACATCACGACTCAGGGCCTCTTTTACTTAATAAATAACACCAAGCCTGTTAAAGCCAGCGTCAACTATGTGTACCCTCTTTCTTTTAGTTGACACAAACTAAAAAACAAAGCTATCCTCTTGTCGCTCTAATCATTATCAAACATCACTGCCACTTCCGCTAGATAAACCAGGGAGTGCTGTCTGTACAATTTCTATCACTGTGGGCCAATATAATATATTAGAGAATATCCCAACTGCTTTTCATTAGCTAACAGTGATATTAACAGATATCACAACTAAAGCTGCTTCATGATACATAAATCTGATTAACAGCTGTATCAGGACATCTTACTTGCTGGGTGCTGCTATCCCACCACCACCCTACCCGGAAGAAAAGGTGAGGGGGGTAAGTTGGTTGAAATTTGAAATTAGCAGAACACAGATTGATGCATAGACTGATAAATAAAAAGGCAGGAAAGACAGATGGGTCACAAAAGGTAATCTGAAAAAATTATCAAGCAAGATATGAAAATACCTCAACTCCAAGCAGCCCCTTTGATCCTTCGACATCAATCATGTCAATAATTTGTTGCTCTAAAGAAAGCTCCACTAATTGCTCCGTGTTTAGAACTGGGTTTCCAGATGTGATAGTCTGCTCTGAGACAAGATTATCATACTCGCAATCTAGAACTTTTTGTTGAAAAAGCTTTGGAGAAAACTTCTTCAGTAGTCGCAAACAACTGACAGGCTGCCAAATGCAGAAGAAAATACATTGATCACCTTAAATCATACACAGATTGTGATAACCACAGGAAAAACAAATGTAGAAACCGACAGCCTTGTTTTGTGGTATATCTTTGAAGACTTGGGATGGATAAATCAGGAATACATTACATGACATATTGATAGATAGAATGATAATAAGGCGAAGAGCAGTAAGGGTGCCATCCAGACTCCATTAACCTGAAAGTGCATTTTTTACTTAGTTGGCTAGAAGCATCTAACAGGTGCTCTCTCCATTCCTTTCACACCCTTAATATGGATGCCTCAAATCGGCTAACACAATCTCTCCCTCTCTCTCCCCTGAGAATGCCATGTGCCCAATAAGGCAACAATCCATTTCTAAAACTTATTTAACTATGCCCCACCCATATGCTACCATTAATATTTGTATCAAGCCTATAGTGGAAGCTATAAGGTTCAGAGGGAGTAGTCACTTTGGAAAAAAAGAGAATGTCATTCTCTTTAAAAACTTACCCTAAGCAATTTATAGAAGCGATATATGTTCATCTTAGAATGGGTGGAACATTGTCGATGTCGTGACTGGTAGGATTTGGAATAACATTAACTTACTTCGAATGACTATAAAGTCCACTAACCCTTCAAATAAATCTTGGAGAAAATTTTGAACAGTTTGTGGGTAAAATTTCCTTCGATTTCACGATTCTTTTAACCATAGACTTGAAGATTTTATCAAATGACATTCATAGAATAGGAATTTTAGGAGCATAGATATATTTGACTTCATGACCTGAATACTAAAGCAAAAGAACATATTTCACAACTCCCACTGAGGCCATTATGAAGTATTAATACCTTATTTTGCCCTCTAGATCTGCTCCTTTTCGATTTTGTAGGGGTTTCCACTTTTCTATCTACTTTTGCCTCAAATACTTCAACAAGACCAGCCTGCTTCAACCTGTTGCAAATCTGGAAAATCAACAGCATAACGACAAACCATTTTCAGAGTGTGTTACCTTTCATAAAGCATAATTGACGGGTATGAGATCGTAACAATTTACATTTCTCCAAGCTCTGTGTCCCCGCGTTTCTCGATAACCAAGTTCCTGCTTAATATCTGAGACCACCAGAACCTTTAACAAAAGAAGGTGCATGAAACAAAAGAGCAAAACTGCAGTCAGCGAGATACTGGAGTATATCCACTTAACTTAAGCATGTCTTCACAAAAACTATTCATATTATTAATAAATTCAAATGTAGCAGACCTTGCCTTCAGCTTGATCAAGTCTATCACAAACAGCTTTGATTGCAGGCAAGAAATCCTTGACAAGCACATCATCTTGGCCACATTCTTCAAGGAGATCTGCTCCACTGACATTCTCTCCAAAGTTTTCCTCCGAATTCTTGTTCTCTTTGGTAATCTCAAGTCTTTGCTGAGAGCTCAAGGGAAATGCATAACGATGTAAGCGGATCAAATTGGTATGCACAGGTTGACTATTCTTTGGCCCCTTTTCACTGGATGCTTCTTTTGTCCTCACTATTGTTGACTGCCTAACAATTAATCCCCAGGATTCAAGCCTTTTGACCACATAAAAGAAATTGTTTGCAGCAATCCCAAGTTCCTTGCAGAGTTGATTCTGTGTCACTCCATTTTCTCTGGAATTAATCCAAGCAAGCCATGAGGTTACGGACATGAGTAGTAAAGAGAGTAAGAGAGTAAGAGACTATAATATAGCTTAAAGGCTGTAAGAATTAGAGTGTAAGAGACTATAATATAGCTTAGAGGCTGTAAGAATTTTAATCCCGCCATACAGCACAATCCTGAAACCAAACAAAAGTTGTGCCTGGATCAAGACAAGTTTCCTTTACGGGACAGTTTCATATTGTGCATCGCAATCATCTTCTACAACTGTCGGTAGTCCTCGTACTCTCATAGTCAGCCGAGCTCCTTTACTGATATTAGGGGTGATAATAAGGTCAAATTGTCCATCAATACCTTATAAATAAACCTATCAAAAATCAACTCAACCACAAACTTGACCCGGAAAAGGTGGGATTTAACCAATATTTTCCCACCCGGAACCCGATTTTACCCAAAGCCAAACAACCCGACAAATTTTAGATCAGACACAATCACACAACTCAAAAACCATTGCAGCTATCTACAAATATATACTAACACGCGTTGTCAAGCGAGTCTATCTGCCACGTAATGTATTCCTTCATTCAATGGGTCTCACTATAGTCATCCCCATACATCTTGAAAAAAAAATATGGTCATTCATAACGAGACTTTGATTTTACGACTTCAAGGATCAACATTCAAGACTTATAAATTTATCCGGTGAATATTTATTGTTCTCTTGTCAACACCAAATATAATTATTGACAATATAGCTACGAAAAAGAAATTAAGGATCTAAAAATCATTGTTGCAATTTCAATGTGGAATAGAGTCATATACCTATGAGGCCATAAACGATTTTTCATGCAAAAGCTCACCACCCCGGCCCAAAATTTAGGGCCCATTCACGATCATTGTTAGTTTTCAAAAAAAAGAACATAGAAGTCATATTTTTTTTTTTTTTAAAAGAACATAGAAGTCATATAATATAAGGCCATAAGGGGTATAATGAATTTAAATTAGTCATACTTCTATTAAACATGTCCATTATGAAAACTGCAGGCCTGTTTGTTATTGTTTTTGTTGCCTTTTTTTTAAAAACTGAACATAAATATGGAAACCAGAAAATATAGTTTTCAACTTTTTGTTGTCAGTTTTCAAAGTTAATATGTTTAGTATAAGTATGCCTAAATTTAAGTTCATTATACCCCTTATATCACGACTTTTAAATTTATAAAACCAAAAACTAGAAATTGACAGTGATGCCAACCGTGCCCGTTTCATGTTTCCATAATTTTGTTCTTAGTTTTCAGAATAAAGAATGGCAACGAACATGCCCTTTAGTTTCATGTTATAATATGAGATTCTGAAAACTTTCCTCAACAACTACCTTATATGTAAATTTTACAAACAAGTACTTTCTAGATAGATGTATCAAACGAGTTGATCGTGTTGAGTTAGAGCCATATGTTTTGGGTTTCATCTTATATTCAGGTTTCGGTTGATTTTGGCTTCAAGTCATACAATACTTATTGACAACACAACCATTTGAGATTAAGTTAACCCAACACGTTAAGGGATTTGAAGACACATTTACTATCTTCAGTTTTTTGGCATGATATATAACACAAGTTACACAATATACGTTGATAACAAGTCATAATAATATATAAGTCCAACAAAAATCGTGATAAATCCAAATATTGTCATAGTCAAGGGTACTTGCTATAGATGTAACGATTTCCTGATCGCTAGGTAACAAAGTGCACTTTTACAAGTCAATTTCTAAATTTATTTTTGAAAGTAACTCTTTGAGCTTAAAAAAAAATCTAATTTGACCACCAATGGATACAACTATGATCTTTGAGGATAGATGAAGATTTTAAGCTAAAAAAACAACTAATAACGTTGACACCAAGGTTTGTCACGACCCTTTCGCCCTCCACAAGTCATTTATCAGCATTCAGCATAATGTTAGTGTAACTCTAGAGGAAATAACTTGTGAAGTAGTTGTTTGCGAAGCTAATTTATAAAATAGTTTCCACAAAAAGATGCGTATATTACATAAATTCAGAAAAATATTCCTAACTATAAGTCAACAAGCTGAGCTAATGGATCCTAGGCTATTTCGAGCTTGGCTTTTAACAACTCAAACTCAAAGCTCAAGCTTGTGGAGCTTCGAAATTCCAAGCTCCACCTCGCTCGTTAACAACTCAAGCTCGAGTGTGTCGAACCAGGGGCGGATCCAGCGTGGGTTCAGTGGGTTCAACTGAACCTACACGGATCCGCGAAATCAACTGGTTAAAAAATCGATAATGTAGAAACTAAAAGGTTAAAAGCAAAATACATAATAAGCTAAGCATATAGCTCAGCGTGGCTCAGCGGTAACTCCGCGTGATACTTTTATGTTCATGTCGTCGGTCTCGCGTTCGAATCTGGTGAGGTTGTGTTTTGTCCTTTCTTTTTTTCCATTTTCACTATCCTGCCTTTCTTTTTTATAATTACCGTGTATGTGTTTTTGGTCATGTTTTCCTACTCTTTTTCTTACTCCCTTTAGTTTGACTACATCTTATCTAGGTATTGATTTAGTTTATGTCTCATTCTCTTCAAATTCTCTTGCTTAAACAATCAATTATTCAAGCCTTTAGTAATATTACTCGCTAAAAATTTAACATAGGTAATTGGCTTCATCTACAATTTTTATAAAATCATATAAAGTAAAATACGATAAATTTCGTCTAAAAGGTAGAAACATAGTGTTCTTAATATATCTGGATTGGATAGGATTGGATTCAAACTTGTAAAAAATTGTTCTAGTCGAGTTGGACTAGATTTATGTGAAGTTTGTTTATAGAAATTGATAGTCTTTTGATAGTACAAGAATTTAGTTAGTCATTTATTATGATGTAATTAAGAATAAAAATTCCGCTAAGTATAATTGTTAAATGTTTAAAAATTGTAACTCAAGATAGTAAAATTCTGAGTTTGTCGTGTTGTGTTCGTGTCCAACAGATTATATAAAGGCGTAAAAACCCTTGGATCTATATCTGAACCCGACCTGTTTTATAATATGGTCGTGTCGTGTCAACCCATTTATTTAATCGTTTGTGTTGTATTCGTGTCAACCATGTTACATAAACGCGTGAAACCGTTTGACCCAAACCCGCTAATTTTGTGTCGTGTTTGTTTTTGACAACACTTGTAAAATGTGCACATAAATTGGAATGACAATTAATTTTATTTTTATGTTCGAAAAATTCCGAACCCACGTGACTAAATTCCTGGATCCGCCACTGTGTCGAACTAAGTGACGAACTCTACCTAAGGATATTTACTTACAGCTAGACCTGGTTATTGGTCGGGGTAGCCCAACGCCTAAAGGGTTAGGGTCAAATTTATAGGGTTTTTATTGGACAAAGTTTGAATAGACAGAGTCATTATTGTACATGGTCATTATAGGGCCGATAAAATATCTCAATAATTTCGAAAAATAAATTAGATATTATAAAAATAATTACATGTATGGATTCCTATTCAATTATACTCACTTTTTTCTCTCTCCGTTCATTATTTTTCTTACCCGGTCGTCAACCCGTCCATTATCGACCCGCAACCCGCATTGACCCGACCCGCTAGTGACCCCTTACGAAGTGACCCTTTATGACCCGACTCACTATCAACCTGCACCGACTCTGACCCGACCCGACCAATAACCAAGTCTACTTACAGCTAATCACATTCATATTTCTAATTGCTAATACTAATATATGTTCATAAGTATTTTTCTACTTCCCAATTTTACTCAAATTACACCTCATGTATTTAATTAATATCTAAATTCAAGCCTATTCAGTAGCTTCACTCAACTCGACTCAGCTCATTTGAGTCCTGAGTTCAGCTCGAATACGAGCCGAACTCGAGTGGCTCGAGCAGAGGTTAAGCTCATTAACAGTATGATTAATTGTTCCATAATCTGCACAAACCATTCCAAAATGACAACAAAAACTAGAAGCGCAATTACCAAAATGACCAACCTAGCAAGGGCGAGACGCTCAAGGACTCGTTGCTGAGGAGGGGTAATATTGGAAGCCTTAACATCATAGAGCCCAACGAAGCACCGGCGAAGCTGCTCATTCGCGAACACCTTCAATTCCAAACCCTCACACTCCTCAAACGACTTCGATTTCGGGTCGAAATCCGGCCCGTTCGGGTGCATGAACTGGAGGCCCGGAACAGCGGTGAGGCCCGACCATACGGCCCGTTTAACGGCGACGCACATGTGGAGCCCAGCAGAGGAGAGAGAAGAATTGAGGCGGGGCCACAGGAGAGAGAGTGAGAGGCCATTAACGCCTTGAGAACAGATCTCCTCGAGTGCAGCGTGGACGATCGTGTCCATTGATTTTCAGTGTGATTTGATGATCATCGGAAATTGACGGTGATGATGATCATGAGAGCAGTTTAGGGTTTTGTAATTGAATTGGGGTTAGGAAGAAATTTGAACGTTGGAGTGAGAAATTGGAGGTTAGTGGTGGCGGGAATTGAAGTTTAACGGTTTGAAGAGGAAGATGGTGGAAGGGTGGAAGGTCTAGGGTTCGAGGAGTTGGAGAAAGAAAGACGGAGAATTTCAGCCTTTCAGGCTTTTAGCAGTGCTTTTTCCCCCTTGTGAGTTTGGGACTTGATAGGGGGATATATCTGAACTTCTATTCATCGCCCTAAAAGTACTTAAAATCGCCCCAAAAAAAGTTGAAATTACATCTCTAACCTTTTCCCCTAAACCACCACCACCACCCACCTCACTCCACCACCATCCACCTCCTGCCACGACCACCCCATCGCCACAGTCACCCGCCAGCCACTGGAAGCCGTCGAATTTTTTTTAGGACCATAGAGCGAACGTCGCTGGACGTTCGCTCCATGGGGCAAACGTCTGGCCCGGACGTTTGCCCCATGGAGCGAACGTCCCGAGCCGGGACGTTCGCCCCATGGAGCGAACGTCCGAGCCGACGTTCGCTCTATGGTCCTAAAAAAAATTCGGCTCGCCTGTGGGTGGAGGAGGTGGTGGGTGGCGGTGGGAAGGTAGGTGATGGCGGGTGGTTGCAGGGGGGGTGGCAGTGGTGGTGGGTGGTGTGAAAAAGAGAAAGGGTAAAATAGTCTATAAAAATAATTTTGGGGCGATTTTAAGTAATTTTGGGGCGACGTTTAACAAACCCCGGGATATATCCCGGGTAATTACCCGATCCGAGACTCGTTTTTCACCCGAAAGTGACCATCCTAAATAGAACTGAAATCCGAATAATCCAACCCGATAACCCGACCTAAGTGACCCGAAAATAATGATACAAACCCGAACCGACCCGAAATAATAATTAAATATTTTTCACAAATATTAATTTATGTGTTTTATATATTTGCTAGAAAAGAAAGATGAATTGACCCGAATTGACCTAACCCTAACCAACTCAAAACGATTGGCATCGACCCGATGTTGACCCGATTAGTCAAACGCGCGCCCGTACACAAAGGTGACTCGAATATGACCCGACCCGGAATGACATGACCCGTATCTGACACGCATGACCTGTTTGCCACCTCTGCTGGCAGTCTTTGACATGATATGATAACACGACTGAAATCAACTCGACACGACACGAAGTTATTGAGATAAAACACGAAGTTGGCACGACGGGAAACTAACCTGAACATTACCGGTTTAGATCAATTTGTCATATTATGCAAGTATTCTACATGTTAACATAGTTGTTGATAAATTTTGTGAACAATGCGAAACGAACTCGAGATCGAACACGATCCAATATAACACGTTTGCCACCTCTAGTTTAAAGTGGCAATTTCTGTAATAAAATTAAAAATAATATATAGTCGAAATAATTGAATATCTAATTTTCTAGGTATTATTTTATGAGATTGTAACTTGTAAAACAATTTATTTTTCAATATGTTGCAACCTCTGCATAGAAAAATATGAGGTATTTTCAATTCGTCGTTTATAATAATGTATACTAGACAACCATGGGGAGGATAGAGGTTTTTGAAAAGAGTTTAAAGATTTTAGGAGTATGTACCCTTGTTATATAACTTATAATTGTTAAAAAATTGGACTTACTACAATAATAAGGATGGCTATATTTATTGGTTATTTATTGGTTGATTGGTTAATTACGTAATACCATTATGTATGTTATGTAATTGAAGCGGATTGTGTATATATATATATATATATTGGGGCCTTCATTGGGAACCCCTTGGTAAGAAGAAGAACCAAACTGGACCAGCACCTCTCGCAAGTCAGTCAGCCCAGCTACACTGATCAACGCTTGAGAGTAGGGGGGATTAAGGGAATCCCTACTCTCAAATACAAGTAGGTAGTGGAGCTCGAACTTGTGATCTCAAAGTCACAAGGTGAGTTCCCCACCACCTCCATCAAGCAAGCTTGGTTGTGTACAACAAATATATGTGTAGCATGTAAGTTGCACATAAATGCATATGTATATTTGTTGCAATTAATATGAAGTATATGTAAGAAAATAAAATCAAAGTATAATCAAAGTATACTTTGAAATTATATATAGTAACATATACTCTTTGTATTCTAATATATTTGAGTTGACTTGCTAAACATCCATTCAAAAGTCGAAAAAGAAAAAACCTTTATTTCTAGTAATTACATTATTGCTCTAACTTTGGGAAATTATGATTAGTTACATACAAACATGGAACTGGTGCCCGCAACAAGTTTAGAGCAATTTTTATGGTCTAAATTTTTAACATACTAGCAATTTTGCTAAATGTTTATCTATTTGCTAAACCACTAAA
Organism: Beta corolliflora; assembly: GCA_947648045.1. Taxonomy (NCBI): domain Eukaryota; kingdom Viridiplantae; phylum Streptophyta; class Magnoliopsida; order Caryophyllales; family Amaranthaceae; genus Beta; species Beta corolliflora. Next base: position 2,256,158 of record CANSZD010000412.1, on the reverse strand, counting down.
GCAACAATGGTAGTTTTTCTAAGGAAAGGCAATTTGCTCTATAAATGTGGGTCCCTTCCCAAATAAAAGTGTAGAGCAAATTGATGTGCTTGTATATCAAGCTGAACTTTTATGCATGGGACCCGCCTTAGCAACAAACAATTTAGCTAATTCAATGGAGGAGTGTTGGCGTAAAAATAGATTCAACTAAGGAAAGTTATGCGACCCACTTCTCTAATGGATTTAGCTACCTTTTACATGCAAATTTATTTGTAGTACACTTGAACTTATGGATATTCGAGGAAATGTGTCTTCTACATGTACCACATGCCAGCACAAGTGTGATATGCGGCTTGTAAAGCTGATGGGTGTCCCTTTATTGGTGTATGTATTGTTAGCAGTTTCCTCATATTGTATGTACAATGTAATCTAAGTATAAGATGAGCAATCGGTGATAACCTATGTTATTGGCATCACCTCCAACCCCTGCAGGTGCTCAAGAAGATTCCCAAATTCCCCCTACTGTAGCGAGCTTCAACTTACCTTATTAAAAAATCGAAGTACAAGATGCAGATTCCCGTCAAAAAAATATGCAGATTGTAACAAGATCATTTATGAACGTAAAGATCAATGAATGAGGTTTTGGGTCTGCCTTCCTTGCACAATCATGTCTTGGTGTTTCAGGGCCTCCACAGGCCACAACCATGAAAGTGCCCGCGAGTGTTCTGTTTGTTAGGGTGCTGGCATCCATGAAGAATGGATCCAAAATATCCAACCAGTAAGAAATTCAAAGAAAGAGCTCGATCAAAAATTAACTGGCATTTTCCATCCGTGAGCAAGGTTGCTATATGTTCAACAGTTCTAAGTCCAGTAGAAAGCATAAAGAAACATTTTACTATTTATCCCCTTGCAAAGAGATTAATGCATTTGTATGTGCTTAAAATTGGTATTAGGTATAAGAAAACACAAGTACTAGGAGGAGACCTGTATGAAGATGGAGTCAAAGCAAGAATAAAGCTTGGGCACAACACTTAAATGAGCAAACTCTTCCCTCATAACTCAAAATTATTAATAACTCCGACGCCTTAAGGTTACAAATTGGTTACATTTAACAAAATCCACCAAAATTGCTACCATATTGGGCTATTAACTAGAAAGAACATCAAGGCTATAGGAATGTAAAGTCCTCCACAGCCAGAATCTCCCTGGTCCGTTCCACAACCTGATAGCTAGGCTGGTCAATGGTCATCAACTTTGTTACCATTAGAGAGGATGTAGTCTCAATGATAGCACTTTCACAGTGATGCCACAAAGAACATCATGACTTCAAAAATACCAACTCTTCAATAGCTGGAATCTCTCCAATCCTTTTCATGACCTGGCTGCTAGGAGGGTCATCAACCCCGATTGCCATGACAGCATGGGTTCTTGGCGCGAGCCTTCCAACACTCATGAAACTGACATTCACATTCTCCTCTCCCAAAACACTTCCAACTCTTCCAATCATTCCAGGTTGATCAACCTGTCGGCACAGGATAATGCTACCCTCCAAGCTCACATCGACCTCAAAAGAGCCAACCTTAGTCAAGTATGGAATTCCATCTTTAACCCTCCCTTGAAGCCTGATCTCCCCGGAATCTGAAATTGCACTAGCAAACTTTGATTCCACATTGGCAATCTGGATCTGGATAGACTCAAGTGGGCTTTCAGGTGACCCATCAAGAAGAATGCGCTCTTCGGTAATCCGAAGTCCTCTCTGCTTTGCAGTGAAATCAGCATTTACCAAGTTCACAAAGGTACTGGAGATAGGCTCGATCAGTCCCTTGGTGATCATGGCTCGGAGCAACCTAGTGTCAAGATCATCAGGTGCTCTTGAGGTTGCATAACCCACCTTCACGGTTTTAACACCACTTCCACCAGCTACAAGTTGTATAGCCAGTCTACCAAGTTTCTCAGCAAGTTGAACAAAAGGTTTCAGCTCATTAAGGACCTGAACAATTCACAGAAAGATGGAAATTAAAAATATGCATAGCTCAAAGCTTCCATTAGTTGCCTAAAATATTTGAAACTTCTAAACACAAGCAATACTGTCACACAAAGGACAAAATCTTAGCATAACTAAGAGGCTAAGAAAAACACGGTGACTTTAAATGAAAACACCATTAGACCAACACAATCAATAGACGATACAAAAATAGGTTTTCAATAACCAGGAAGCTTGTCTCTGCAGAAGACAAAACCTAAAGGTTTTTTATCAAACACCATTTGCAATTTTGAATGTTTGGTTGCGACACCACCACATAATCATTAGGCTTCCAGATATTAATCATACAGAACTTGACAGCAATATGTTCACTGAAAACATCTAGCAGTACTGCACTAGCACTTTGTTTAGTATAAGGTTCTAAAGTAGCTGTATTGCGCGTAACTTTATATAGAATGTCTTGAGTAAAGGTAGTGATAATGCATCTTCAATTCTTCAGTTCTTAAATACAAGTATGTATCTTTTCATAATTGACTTTCATCAATCTCTACCCATACTTCTTAAGTGGTACTAGGTGCTTGATTAAAGTTTCAGTAATAGAATGGAACGGGATGTGATACCATTAAACCTGCAAAAGTTGTTTGATTAAGGTAGCTTGGGATGGAACCTCATACCAACATGTTCCCCATCCCCACCAAAGAAACCCCATATATCCTTCCCTCCAATTGATTGAGATACTATACCACTCCCCTTTGGGTAATGCTTTTAAATCCATACTTTGACTCTTTGAGTGAATCAAACAGCTCGGGGAGGGGGGGTGAGCGTAACATTTCATACCCATAAGGTTCTCATGCCACCCCTTAGTTTTAAAAGGCGCAAGGCGCACCTAGGCGCAAGGCGCAAAGCGCACCGAGGCGCAAGGCGCAAGGCGAAGGCGCACGCCTCCCGTAGGCGAGGCGCACCTTTGATGCCAAAATGATTAGAAATTAAAAATAGAAACATTGTAATACTTGAAACAACATAGATATTATATTAAAGACCCATAAAAGAATATAAAAAGACATAAATCATCGCTAAAGTACGGCAATGAGTCGAAGTACTAAATAGAAAGATGAAAATGAGTTTCTATAATATAATACTAATTTACTACTTCCTAATAGTCACTATATTACTAATTTACTGCCTCAAAATAAATAAAATACACTATATTACTACTTTCCAGAAGACAGAGAGATCAAAGAAGAAGAAAAAAGGTGAGAGAAGTAATCAGAAAATAAGATAGAAATCAGAAGAAAAAAAAAATACAGAAGAAAGGAGAAAGGAGAAAGAAGAAAATCAGAGAAGAAACAAAAAAGAAATCAGAAAAAAAGAAGAAGAAAAAAGAAGACCGAAAAAAGGAAACAGAGAAGACGAAAAAGAGAAGGGAAAAAAGGAAACTTACCGGCGACGACCGGCGAGGCTGCTGCACCACCGGCGAGGCTACTGTAGTATGTTCTTCTCTCACCTTCGAGTTCTAGGGTTTGTTCTTCTCTCACCTTCGAGTTCTAGGGTTTGTTCTTCTCTCACCTTCGAGTTCTCTGCACCACCGGCGAGGCCGCTGCACCACCGGCGAGGCCGATGCACCACCGGCGAGGCTTCTGTAGTTTGTTCTAGGGTTTGTTCTTCTCTCACCTTCGAGTTCTAGGGTTTGTTCGACTAGGTATAAGGTTAAAAAACAGAGAAAACCAAAAAAAAAAAAGACAAAGAAGGCACGTGTGCGACACGCGCGCCTCCATGCGTAAAGCGCGCGCCTTGTGCGCCTCGCGCCTAGGCAAAAGCGCGCGCCTTTTGGCGCTTTTTCTCGCATCTCGTTCTTCGCCTCGCCTGGGGTGGAGGGTGCGTTTTTTTGTGCGCCTGGGCTCGCCTGGCGCCTAGGCGCGCCTTGGGCGCGCTTTTTAAAACTAAGTGCCACCCCATTCCAAGATTTTGAACCAAATGTTTTCTAAGAGGTAATTGATAACGATAAAAGAAATACATACATAGTACTATAGTAGACTAGTAATAGAAATGCATTACACTCAAAATTAGAATGGTCATTCCATGAGATTGCATAAACTCATTACCATTCCTCGTGACTATATCCAAACAAGCCATACAAGTAAACGGGGCATCCCAAGACCAACTAATAACACATAGAAACATATCTCCAATAATAAATTAACTTATCACCAGCAGAAGCCACCATTATGAACTTGAAAAATCAATCACAACGCGACTAAGATTATAATAGCTTTCGAAGATTTAAAGAGGTTCCGTACCTCAGCAGGAACCATTGGTGCATTGACTGCAGTTGCTGCAAGCTCTCCATTCAAGGCCCCTATAACTGCTTCAGCAATTTCAATGGCCACTCCTTCCTGCAGATAAACACTACTATTAAAATGACCACTGAGCCAAAATAAAACCAAATCCCAGTGTGAAATATTAACATACCTGAGCTTCCATGGTACTAGCACCAAGATGTGGAGTTGCAGTAACTCTTTCATGCATTACCAACTTACTGTCCTTTGCTGGGGGCTCTTGTGTGAAGACATCAAGTGCAGCCTGCAAAAGAAAATGTTTCAAGTTACATACTTCAAACAAAAAAAAAAATCAAAATGTACTCTTTTAAACCAACAGAAATCTAGTACGAACCTGGGCAACAATGCCGGAATCCAGAGCCCTCACAAGAGCATCTTCATCTATAACTCCACCACGAGCAACATTCACAATCATAACTCCTTTCTTCATCTTAGCAAAAGTGTCATCATTTAACACCTTTGCTGTAGCAGAGGTGAGAGGCATGTGAAGGGAAATGAAGTCCGCGGTTGCTAAGGCCTCTTCAAAGGAAACAAGCTCCACTCCAATAGCTCGGGCACGATCAGCTGGTGCATAGGGGTCATGAGCGACCACATGCATACCAAGCCCCTTAGCACGCCTAGCGACCTCAGACCCAACCTTTCCAAAACCCAAGACTGCAAGTGTCTTCCCCACAAGGGATACACCCACATACTTATTCCTCTTCCACTCCCCTAAATTTGACATAAAACGAGCAACACCAAAGGTCAATGAAAAGCATTCGACATATCAAAGACAATCAGATATCAAAACTAAGCTTGTAGGGCCACAGTAGTACATCAGAACAGAGCATACTAATCATCCAACTGCTACCATGTAGTATAATTCAATATTCATTTAAAATAGCTTAAACCCTACATAAATCTCAACAAACTACCATCCCCAAATAAACAAATCAATACCAAATCAACCTCTCTCTCACAATACTAGCTTCCAATTAAGAATACCATTTTTGTTGAACTATGCCTTGGATTATTTATCTGGCGCTAGGATTAACCTAGCACGGGGGTCTCGCTGACCTTAATAAAAACCGTTTCTCCTCTGCATGTGGACGTAGCTAACACATTGTTAGTGAACCCCGTTAATTCTTGTGTCGATTATTCATTGTTATTTGTTTCGTTAATTGCATCTGTCACAACCATTTTTAACACCAAAATTCAAAAACAATATTCTCCCCACGACTAAAACCATATAAAATCAACAAACCAACCCACAAACAAAAAAAAACAGATCCAATCAAAACAACTAAAACCCAACATTCCCAATAAACAGATCTAACAACCCAACAAAACAAACCCCCAAATCAACACAAAAAAAAACAAACGCCCACCACCTGTTCGACGAAATGCCCCAACCAAAAAAAATTTACAAAAAAACTAACCAGCCTTAACAGAAGCATCAGCTTGCGCAACATTCCTCGACATAGCAGTCAAAAGCGCAATCCCATGTTCAGCAGCTGCAACAGTGTTAGCCGTGGGCGCATTAACAACCAAACACCCATGTTCCGTCGCTGCACCCAGATCTACATTATCAATTCCAACACCTGCACGTCCAACAACCTTCAACCTCCCACCAGAAGATTCAAACACATCACGTGTAACCTTCGTTCCACTACGAACAATCAACGCATCGCATAAAGAGATCTTGGTGCACAACTCTTCTGGGCTAAGATTATACGAACAATCAACATTTGCGAACGATTTCAGAAGGTCTAATCCTGCATCACCGAGCTTTTCGGCGACTAAAACGGTGGGTTTCGATTCCAGGGAGGCGGAAACGGCGAATTTTTTGTGGGTTGTGGTGGTAAAAGGGGTGAGGCGGAGGTGAGGGGTGTGGGAGAAGAGAGAGATTGAAGGAGTAAGAGAGAGTTTTGAGGAGAGAGAAAGTTGGGAATTGGGGGAAATTTTAGGGTGGAGATTTCGTCGATTTTGATTGAGAGATGGGTTTGAGCTTGAGATTAAAGATGTTGTAGCAGATGAAGCAGCGGCCATTTTTGTGGGATGAATTTTCTGGGGTTGTTTGGATGAATTTTGGGAAATGAGGATGCGAGAGGTTTTAAAGGGGGTTAATGGAGCAAGAGAGAGAGAGAGAGAGAGAGAGAGAGAGAGGTGAATACACGTGCTGTGAAACTACGCGGGAAAATGGGGAGTATGGGGGTGGAGGAAATGGAGCGTGAGTGTGACGATGTGTTGGTGAGGGTTGAGTTAGAGTGGGATGTTTGGATTTGGGGGTTGGTGAATGGTGATTGGTGATTGCTTCACTGGTGAGTGGGAAAATTGATCGTTGGTAAATGTTAAGCTAGGTTAAAGTGTAGCCAATGGTTCGCCTACTTATTTGCTTTGTCATGGAAAGTTTGTCGACCAACAAATATTCGATATTTTTGGAAAGTTTTTATTGGGATGATTTGTGAGATAAGGTTTTGGGGGGATTGGTTTACAATGTGAATGTGAATGTGAATGTGAATGTGAATCGACTATATCATATAAAAATGGACTAAATTAAAAAAAAGAAACAAAAGCTGACTATACAGGAATGTGATCGAAAAACACAAAATGTGTGCCAAAAAGACTCGAACTAATAACCTCTCATTTGAATAACCTCTCATTTGAAATACAAAGATACTAACCAACTAATGTACATTTTCATAATGGTTTTTGTGGGAAAAAAAAGTATTCTAAAACAAGATAACCTACACCCCACAATTATTGAATTCGGTAACGGGTAAATAAATAGAAAACTCACAATTATATCTCATTATCCCAAAATGATAATATATATCTTAAACACACAAAACCAAATAATTTCAATAAAATAGATTCATGATTCATTTTTTTTTTAAAGTATGATGACTCCTTTAATCTCTTGCATGAGTATTGTTCTTTTCAAATGATTATCAATCGTATGTTTAGCTTTCATCATAATGTTTAATTAAAACTCTGACTGTATTTGCTAGATCAGTCACAATTTATTTTTTAAGGTAAGTTGAAGTTCCTTGCAAGTAGGGGGAGATATAGGGATCGTTCTTGCAAGGGGTGAGACTCAATCCTAGGACCTCTGGAATTGGATGTGATGCCAACACCACTAGATTATCATCTGCTGCTCTGAGTAATAAATAATGGATACAATCTAAGCTACAAGTGTGTCTTTTAACTAAAATTCTACAAGCGTATATCAGATTCACTTATCTTCACTTCTTTGTTGTTAAAAGGTTTTTGTTTGGCTTTAACCAAAAAATAAATAAATAAAGGTTTTAGTTTGGTGATTTGTCCTATAAATTAAGATCTGATTTTTCTTAGAAATGAAAGATGGCTAAGTGGTTCAAGTTAATTTAATACACTACTGCAACTATCACAAAAAATGTGATGTTTCAGAATTATTTTATAATGATATAAAATCAAATCTCACACATTAGTAAATAAAATTTACAGGGCATTACCCAAACCAACTAGTTACATGCATGATAATTTGTTTCATACTTTGAATATACTTCCTTCGTTTCTTATTCAGGCCCTATTCTTTTTGGGCTGAACTGTATTGAACTGAGCTGATCTGTGCCAAAGAGAAGGAGGGCCTAAGTGACACGTTTTCCTTTTATGGAAATATCACAATAAGTGACATATAACTTAAGGGGTAACAAAATATGGTCGTAGTGAAAATGAGAATAGTGTGATAAAATTTGTTGTTATGTGTGCTTCTGCTATATGTGCAATGTGCTAGTAGCCTGATAGTTTGGGGGCTTTATTTCTTAAAAAGTCGAGAATATTATGCTACCTTCATATAAAAGAATTATGTGCATAATATGTGATTTTCTTACCATGAATGAGATATTTTGTTTCCAAATACATCATGTTGTCCACCAGTCTCACTGTGATCTTGATTTTATTATTTACTAGTATTTTTTGCACGCGATGCGTGCGTGACATGACGTATGCGTGATTTTGTGGATATTTTCAATTTTATCCTCATTCATGAGAGATTTTGAAATAAGAGGAAAGAGAAGAGGAGAAATTGAAGAAGTAGAAAAAACCGCCTTTACAATTAATTAGTGCATTAAAAAAAAATTTGGAAAAGGTGAACACGGTGAAGTAAAGTAACTGCTTGGCTGTCTATTTTAACACAAATGTTAGGATTCTTTTCCCCCTTTTTTTTCCTTATTTTACTTTTGTTTTTTAAATTTATTAATTGGTTGCAACTGTAATTTTTGTTTATAGTTGGGGGTACTTTGGGCAACTCAAGTGGACACCAAAGTCCTCAAGAGTTGCCTTATATAATAGAGATACACAAGGAAAAATGTAATTATGTCGGATCTTGTTAGATTCATCTCGTTATATAGTTTTATCATATTTTTTTTATAATTATTACTCATACCCAATTGTAGATTTTGATGTTCAAAATTGCATATAGGTATTAGTAATTTAGTATACTTATTATAGTATTTGTCTTTTGAAATAACTTATGTAAAATATTCAATTCCATCCTTATGATGAACTTAGAAGCTAAGCATATTGATGCACATGTCATTAGTGACTTAAGCAATATTCACCTAACAAAATGCCAAGTGGTGGGCTCAGTTTGAGTTTGGTGAAGCCTTCAAATTTGATTAATTATACCCTTTATACGTTGGTTAATATGTAGGGGTTTTGCCTTTTAGTTAGAGGGCGTGTGTCTATTGTAATTCGTAAAGGTAAAGTTTGACTTGCAACTTGCGCAATTGGAAATATGGCTATCCCCTTTTACCGCTGATAGAATTTATAGCGGCATATTCCGCAGTCCGCACGTTAACAAGTTTCTTTGTGGAGCTCCACCATTACTTTTGTGACTTTGTCGAGCATGCATCTCAGGTTATTTAAATATCAAATGTATACTACCTCCGTTTTACAATACATGCACCATTTGCTTTTTCACACACTCCAATGCTCTTCTTTTAACAGTAATATCTTTAATTGTGTATATGCAAAAATTATAAAAAGTTAATATTTAAAATCCTCGCATTAAGACGAATTTAACAAGACCCCACTTGACTATGTTTTTTCTTACATAATTTTGAGAGAAAGATTGTCAAAGTTGGTTGATGAATAGTGTCCATATGAGAAATGGTGCATGTATTGTGAAACGGAGGAAGTATATGCCATTTTGATAGAAGTCTTACGTGTGTGTTTGGTGTTTTTGTTAGTTAAATTTGTATATAGCATTCAGCAACTATGTGCCTATATCATAGTACAATTTATATTATACACCTAGGCATATATACTTAAGACTTAAGAGTATTTATTTGCTAATTGCTTATTTGTAAAGGTTTAAATGAGCAAAAAACGAGTATTTTACAAAACAAAGAGTCTTATGTATACAATACATCCTAAATGTACGGTATAGTTTTGAAGGAGTGGCTTTGCCACTTTCTACCTTTATATAATTTTTTCATGAAGCGCCAGGGAACCATGCATTCCTTCGGGCTGGGCTCTCGCGTGTTCGGAGTCCGATAAGATCAACCAGCGATCGGTTAACGGAACAAGGAGTTAAGCAAGGGCCATCAAACGGTTGTGGTTGTTTCTTGTTGTAAGTGAATGCAATGAAAAGGCCCGAAAATAACGAATAATGGGCCTCAACTCCTTTTATATATTTATGAGGAGCCGATAATCATCCCCTACCTTTTCGGGGTTCGTTGTTGGACAAGCTTCGCCAGAACTCAAAGTAAAGCATCTTTGGGCCAAATTAGTCTTCTTTTCTTCTTCCTCTTGAGTAGACCTTTGCTCTATGTAAGAAGAAATGAAATGAAGTGAGAGACCAAAGGGCTGGGAAAAGAGTCGAGTCGATCTTAATTCTTCTGTTCTACACTCGAATAAGATCCTTGTTTGAGACAGGGAAGGAGATGGACAAAAGATATTCCACTTTTATTATGCCTTTTAGTGAAATGGAACTTAAATATTTTCACTCTTTTTTCTTTGGTGAATAAAAGTACATCTCCCTTGTTGACCAAAAGAAAATAACATGACAATCGCATTAAGCTCGTATAACTATAAATGGAGATATATGAATTTCCACTTACGAAAAGAAAAGACATGATAGTATAATACAAAAGAGGTGAACGGGTTAGATGCGATCTACTTAGTATTTTCAATCATGTGATTGGAAATAACTATATTGAAACATATTTGTAATTGAACAAACATATAGGCAAAGAGCCTAGGACAACGGAAGATTAAGATTGCGAAGGTAGACATCAGTCATCATTTGACCTAACTGAATTTGGGCATTAGTAGATAAATGGATATTGTCATCGTTGAGCTTCAACCCTTTGGCATCCACACAGAACACATTGTGGAGTTTGATCCCAAGCTGCGCTTCTCTCACCTTCTCCGTGTAACTTTCATCGATCCCAGATGCAAGTGCCACCTAAGAAATCAATCATTTTCACTTTTCAGTAATAGGACTAAAACATACTCCCTCTGCTTTTTTTTATTTGCTACATTTGATTTCTTGGGAATGAAGCCACTACTTTGACCGATTATTTTGATTATTTTATAAGTAAAAATATAGTCATGTGTGATCTTGTTAGATTCGTCTCGACGTGTAGATTCATAATATCAAATTTTTATAATTTTTACTTAAGTGAAATAAGAGATATTAAGAGTTAAATAATGCTTTGAAAACCGTGCAAGTCAAATGTAGCAAATAAAAAAAAGCAGAGGGAGTAATGGAGTAATGTTACTATAGTTTTGTCAAGAAGAAAACTATTCCAAACTTCTTGTATTTCCCTAGCATGTTTGACCATGAAAATTGTTAGTACCTGAATAATAGGAAGCAACGGCAAATGAAGATCCTCCCGAACATCACAAACAAACTTCTCCATTTTCCCTTTGTACGCGTCCGCATCACGCTCCGTCAACGTGTCACTCTCTCCTTGATACCACAACAATGCACTAATCTTTATCTCACCCCCACCTTTCTTCACAGCAGCTTTAGCTCTCTTCACCATACTCATATACAACGGTGTACCACGCGCCCACTCGCTGATCGCACTCGCACCTACCGCGCAAGGAACGAGGCCAAGAGTACCAACCACATGCTCCCTTAGCGCGTTAGCAAAGGGCATGCCAGGCCCCACCCCGCAAACCTTTCGTGTGTCGATATCAGCATGTAAAGTTTCACGCGCAAACTCCCAATTGAGGTGCGCGTTGAGGCGGACGATTGAAGAGTGAGGTTGACACTCTGGTAGAATCACACCATCCCAATGCTGGTCAGTTTCGGAGTATTTAATAATTCCTCCTCGTCCTGACATATTGCTTTGGCCTGAGAGGATGAAAATATGTTTGGAGGTCTCACACGACATGACTTCTTCTTCCTCTTACGATGGGTTTTTTTTCTCTCTGTGCTGTGCTTTGTTTCAGCTTGGGGTGACTGGCAATCCTTGCCAAAATGCATCCCCTGAAACTGCTGATAAAAAAATTAATACATGTAGGCTTTGCAATCTACATGTTACCTGAGTATCTTCGTGCCTTTCGGAGATGTGTGTTGGAGACCGTTCTTTGAAGATTATTCTATTTGTATTTTTCACAATCTCCGTGCAGGGATCTATGCAATGTATGTTTAAAGATTGCAATTTGCAATATTGAAATATTTTTTTCCTTATTTTTTCCATAAAGACATAAACAAGTGACAGTTTAATTACTAAACAAACGTCCACACGCCAAAATATTTTTTCTTAATGAGCGTACTAAAGAAAATGAAAAAGTATTTGAGGAATGGAGGGTGTACATGAATTTGCATCTTTTCTGATAACCAAAAGTTAAAAAAAAAAGCGAACACAATCACGTACGTAACTGGGATCATTAACTCTGTCATGATTTGTATCAATATATCATCCTTGATTCCTTGTGCAAGGATCAGAGTCATAAGGTCTATGTAAACGAAAATTTCAGCCGAGACAACACTGTATACACAAATTTCGAGTCAAAATAAATAAGACAAGAAACAAAGTAACAAAGAAATTATATTTCAATAAATGTATTGAGTACAATATCTGTAAACAGTTTATAATAAAAATAAACTAAGTCCTCTGATTCTGTTCCGTAGCTTGAGAGTGACACGTGTTGATGTCGACGTGGAGTTGAGTGTAGAGTGACGTTTTGTCAACGTCAACCTGAGTTTGAATGTGGGATGACGTTTTGTCAACGTCAACCTGAGTTTGAGTTTTGTTTGGGTGTATTCGAATGAGGGCTGATAAAAGCTTGAATCTCAGTCGAATGTGTTTGAGTGTATCTGAACAGTCGGCACGTATTTGATGTGCTTGTTGACTATTTGCAGAGAGAATTCCAAGAGAATTTTATGAGCTCTTGAAAATAATGATTTTCTGGTCCCCTCAACTGAAGGAGGCGAGGTCTATTTATAGGGAATGAAGATCCCTTCATAGACTTGGTAGTTTATGGGCTTGGACCCGTTTATGACTTAGAAGTCTTTTTACCTTTGCCATTTGACTATTTTATTTGGACTAGTAATATGGACTGGCCCAAATATTTTACAACCCAAATAATATTTGTTTAATTTGGATATCTTATTTGAGTGGACTAAATTAATTAAATTGGGCTAATTATATTTATTTTAGCTCAATAATAATTAACGTACTTTAATATAGAACACTAATAAATTTTTAGTGTCTATAAATTGCCTCCTCGAGACAGTGTCACGTACACGATTTGAAGTGTTTCATCGTGACAAGGTCTCGAATTTGAGTTTAGTTTAGCAATTGGGTGACAATTACCGTATTGCAAAGATTTTGTTGCATAGAGTCATGGACTACTTACAACTCTATCAAGCTAGCGAACTCCAAGAATCCTAAATATACAAACACTAGGTTTTGATCCACCACAGGATGACACGAAGTTTATAAATTATGCGCATAACTTGTGCTTGGCCGGCATATTAAATAATTCACCAGACCTTGGATGTGATTTGCAAGCACAGAGCACCCTACTAACTGAAACAACACATCTGTTTACCAGTAAGTCTTCTCTTCATGACAAGCAGTTTTTTTTTTAATTCAATTGTCGAAAAGCAATTTAAAGATTGCTCCTTTTTCTTTTTCCTGTTCGTCTCCTTTTCCTTTTATTATATATGCTGCATCAGTGTCCCCGTTTTCTTTTTTATTGTTTTGCTTGTGATGAGGACGATACCACACATAACTCCCTGTTTGCTTGTATTGATACCCTGAATTGCATGTCACCGTAACGTGAACTTGCTTGGATTCCATTTTTTTTATGAATTATTATTACTACTCTTCATGTGACATATGTAAAACAGTAGTAGTAATTAGTAAATCACTTCACATATCTTGCTTCCTATCTTTTTTGCGTTCAATTAAATAAACCACAGCAACAACACATTGAATGTTTTTTTTTGTTTTGCTGGCATGAATCCAGTGCTTATTGATTTCGCCGAACAAATCAATCACCATTGATGATTTAATCCAAAAGATGATGATTTTAAACTCCCTTCATCAGTTCTAACTTCACACATTATATGATTGACCATCACCTAGACGAAACATGTAGATCATCAATTTTCGTCACCAGTAATGGACTACTTCTCTTTTGTTTTTTTTTCCTCTTCAAATTTTTTTTTTTTTGTTTGTTTTCATGGATTTTTTTTTTCGGTCCAATGACATCATAATCGTGAATATCCTCATACGTGTTCGTGGAATTAGTGTATTAGGAATTGCTTTTGTGATTTTGTTTTTCTTTTTCAACGGTTTGGATTTTTGACATATTTTGTTTGACTTGCAGTACATCAGATTTTCAAGATACTGGACTTTCTAATTATCTTTGAAGCCCTTACAAAAAAGCTCAAGACTAGTGAGGTGATGATTTTTGTTACACCCCTTTGAGTCGAAAATATTTTATCTGCATCACTTTTTTGTGCATGTGCACCCGTGTATTTTTTTTCTTGTACTATATGACAGGCTCACTTGAAGACGGGGACTTCGTCGCGATGGGCCATATGTGCGACTATGAGCATGTCGGGGTAGTTACTTATATGTCTTTAAGATCATGACAATGACACCTCCAGACAGTCCCTTGAAGACGAAGACGGGGATTTCGTCGCGATGGGCCATATGTACGACTATGAGCCTGTCAGAGGTGTTACTCATATAGTCATATGTCTTTAAGATCGCGACAATGACACCTCCAGACAGTCCCTTGAAGACGAAGACGGGGATTTCCTCGCGATGGGCCATATGTGCGACTATGAGCCTGTCAGGAGTGTTACTCATATGTCTTTAGCACTGCGACAATGACACCTCCAGACAGTCCCTTGAAGACGAAGATGGGGACTGCGACACAGACACCTCCAGACGGTCCCCTAACAGTCAATCTCACCCTCGAGGTATGTTGTCTAACCCATAATTTTTTTTTTCTTTTGTTAAATGATTGTTCACCCAAGAATTGCTTTTGTTTTGATGCTTTCTCAATTGTGTTTTCCAAAAAAGTTTTGGCTTGAGTTATCGTTTCGTCCTTCACTGTTTGCACTCCTTGTGGGCTAGGGTTTAGAACTTTTATTTTTTTGCTTCGCCGTTCACAGTTTAGACTCTTGCGGGCCAGGATTATTGCATTTTTTTTTGTTTCGCCGTTCACAATTTATACTCTTGCGGGCCAGGAGTATTGCATTTTTTTTCCGCCGTTCACAGTTTATAATCTTGCGGGCCAGGAGTATTACAATGATTGCAATTTTTTTTTGGTGTGGCTGCACTCGAGTAATTTTTATGTTACCCTAGCTGCCTACGTACTTGCAAAACATCAACAAATTGCTTTTACAAGATCAAGCCAACGTAGTTCAAATTCACATATATTTTCTTGCAACATACGCAGTTTATTCTCTTGCTTAGGAGTGAGAATTTTTGGTGTGCAGTTTAGACTCTTGCTTGGGAGTTCCGTTTTTTTTTGTTTGCTTGCAGTTTAGGCTCTTGCTTAGGAGTTAAATTTTTTTTCTTTTCGGTGTGCAGTTTAGACTCTTGCTTAGGAGTTAATTTTTTTTTCTTTTCGGTGTGCGCTTTTAGACTCTTGCTTAGGAGTTAGAATTTTTTGGTGTGCGCTTTAGACTCTTGCTTGGGAGTTAGAATTTTTTGGTGTGCGCTTTAGACTCTTGCTTGGAAGTTAGATTTTGTTTTAGTGTGCAGTTTATACTCTTGCTTGGGAGTTAGAGTTTTTTTGTTGGTGTGCAGTTTAGACTCTTGCTTAGGAGTTAGATTTTTTGGTGTGAAGTTTAGACTCTTGCTTGGGAGTTAGATTTTTTTTTTATGTGCAGTTTAGACTCTTGCTTAGGAGTTTCACTTTTATTTGCTTGCAGTTTATACTCTTGCTTAGGAGATAGTTTTTTATTTTTATTTTTATGTGCCGTTTATACTCTTGCTTGGGAGTTTTTCTTTTGTTTCGTTTGGCATGCGCTTTATACTCTTGCTTAGGAGTTAGAATTTTTGACTTGCGCTTTACCCTCTTGCTTAGGAGGATTTCTTTTGTTTGTGTCCCTGAGGTTTTGTTTCCATGCCCCCTAGATCTTTCACTTAGAATAATTTTTCACAATCATGGCGTCGACGGATCCTCTATTGATGCGTCAGATGAGTCTGATTCATTTTCATGACAAGCAATTGTAAGCTCTATGTCGTGCGCTTTACTTGCTAGTTCTTGAAATGTTTTGAGTTTGATTCCTTGCAAGATGTAGGTCAAATCCCAATGCATGCCTTGGATGCACATTTCGACCGCAGTGTTTCGACAAATGATCTTTACATTGCAAGCTCAAAGCACGCCAACGATTAATGTAGTCAATGACGGGCTCATCATTCCATTGGTGAGTCTTAGTCAACTCAACCATGCTGACAATACGTCGAGTGCTGTTGAACCTGTTTAGGAACTCTTCCTCCATTTGATCCCAACTATTGATGGATTGTGAGGGTAGCTCTGGGTACCAATCAAAGGCCATGCCTTTAAGAGAACGAACAAATTGTTTGACCAGGAAATCATATGTGGTGCCAGCATTGTTGCATGTTTCCACAAAGTGAGCAATGTGTTGCTT
The DNA here is from genome assembly GCA_947648045.1 of Beta corolliflora. Taxonomy (NCBI): domain Eukaryota; kingdom Viridiplantae; phylum Streptophyta; class Magnoliopsida; order Caryophyllales; family Amaranthaceae; genus Beta; species Beta corolliflora. Next base: position 2,239,759 of record CANSZD010000412.1, on the reverse strand, counting down.
AGGATTTCCTTTCCCATCGAATTGTTGCAACTTTGGGGGATGGTAACCAAAAGGCATCTGCAACTTATCGATTCTCTTGGTATAAGGATTTATATAGTGATGACTTCCTTGAGAGCTTTCCCCAAGTTGATTCTTGACAAAGACGAGCTATCAACAATTCGAGTTGTCTAGTCACTGGTGGACGGTGAGGGTAGTCACCACTCTCGTGTACGCTTTCATCACCACCTTGGCTTGATGATGCGTCGCCTGGGATTCTACTAATTTTCTCATTGAGGGCAGCAATTTGCTCGTTTTGGATTCTTATCTGAGCATCATTTTCCTCTCTGTCCTTCACCAATTTTTGGAGTAAGATGTTCATTTCAAATGAGTTGTTCCTCAACCTGTTTTAATTGAGGTCACCATAACGTAAAAAGTGACAACATCTTTCTTCATTCTTTTGGTGTGAAAACCAAGACTCATGTCTTCCATAAAGTCACCTAAAGTTATAGATTTTCGCTGGGTGTCAGCAACGTTTTCAGCAGATCGAAAAATGTTCTTCCTCGATGCCATTTCTCAAATTTGTTGTTGATAACGAAACAGAGATGAAAAGTAGAGATGGTCCCACTGAGCGTGCCAAAATTTGTATACACAAATTTCGAGTCAAAATAAATAAGACAAGAAACAAAGTAACAAAGAAATTATATTTCAATAAATGTATTGAGTACAATCTCGTAAACAGCTTTATAATAAAAATAAACTAAAGTCCTCCGATTCTGTTCCGTAGCTTGAGAGTGACACGTGTTGATGTCGACGTGGAGTTGAGTGTAGAGTGACGTTTTGTCAACGTCAACCTGAGTTTGAATGTGGATGACGTTTTGTCAACGTCAACCTGAGTTTGAGTTTTGTTTGGGTGTATTCGAATGAGGCCGACAAAAGTTTGAATCTCGCCGAATGTGTTTGAGTGTATTCGAACGGCACGGATTTGATGTGCTTGTTGACTATTTGCGAGAAAATTCCAAGAGAATTTTATGAGCTCTGAAAATAATGATTTTCCTGGCCCCCTCAACCGAAGGAGGTGAGGCTCATTTATAGGGAATGAAGATCCCTTCATGACTTGGTAGTTTATGCGCCCGTTTATGACTTAGAAGTTTTTTTACCTTTGCCATTTGACCATTTTATTTGGACTAGTAATATGGACTGACCCAAATATTTTACAACCCAAATAATATTTATTTAATTTGGATATCTTATTTGAGTGGACTAAATTAATTAAATTGGGCTAATTATATTTATTTTAGCTCAATAATAATTAACTTACTTTAATATAGAACACTAATAAATTTTTAGTGTCTACAAACACATAATAACAAAAAAAAGTAGTACATATTATTTGCTTCATTGAATACAGAAAGATACACTTCCAAGCATATGTAGCCTAGGAGGTGGCAGGATGAAAATGGCAAAGGTACGCATCAGCCAACAACTGGCCTAATTGAATTTGAGCCTCAGTAGATAAATGAAGGTTATCATCATTAAGCTTCAACCCTTTGGCATCTACACATACCACATTTGGGAGTTTCATCCCAAGCTGCACTTCTCTCACCTTTTCTATGTATTTTTCATCTCCGGATGCAAGGGCCACCTGAAGAAATCAAGCATTCTACTTCAACATACAAGTTGCTATTGCATAGATCAAATTTTATTAATATCCACAGTAATGTCTTTTAGTTATATAACCAAGTTTACTTGTCGCGCATCGCAGAAATTAAAGAATGTAGGAAGACTAACAACGCCAAACTTGAATTTGAGTTCACAAAATAGCAATGCGCCAATGTCTTAAGAGAAATGGTGCAAGTGTAGTCCTTAATTAGAATAAGAGTCTAATCAGCCCTCTAGGCTTTATAAGTCAATTATGGATGGAACCTACAGATGGAATAAAAACTTTATCAAATACTACAAGTAGAGAACCTTATTCCCCATGACAAAAAGCATCACCACTAGGTAAAGATTACCATCACCACTACCTTTCAGTTCAAAAAAAAAAAAGACTCATCCTTTATTACACGTTAATTAATTAGGATGAGACGGCCTCATACGAATATATCAATACTCCTAGTACGCAATCACATTGCTCCTTGCAATTACACTCAAACATGTTTAATGTTTACTTCATCAAATCCTTTTTTTCATAACATGTACTTCCTCCGTTTTTTTTTTCTTTTGAAACAATTGAGTTTTCACGCTTGCTAATACACAACTTTAATTCTTAGGCCCCGTTATTTGGACTCAGAAAAACTGAACCGAATTGAACTGAAATTAATTGAACTGAAAGGAATTGAATTTCAGAGAGAAACTGAGCTGAACTAAAATTAACTGAACTGAAAATAAATCCAAAAGAACAGGGCCTTAATATCTTTAATTACTTTCTAATAAAATTATAAAAATTTGATATTTTGTAAGATATATCGGTATCTAATTTAATATTACAACGTGAAAGGGTGGATGAATAATGTAAAAAACCAATTCTTACAATATAAAAAGAACGGAGCAAGTAGTTAATAAGGACATAACTATCATTTCCTTAACAAATGGTTAAAACATAAAAACTAGAGTACCTGAATAATTGGAAGCAAAGGCAAGTCAAGATCCTCCCTAACATCACAAACGAACTTCTCCATTCGCCCTTTATACGCGTCGGCTTCACGCTCTGTCAACGTGTCACTCTCTCCTTGGTACCACAACAACGCTTTAATCTCACCCCCACCATTCTCCACCGCAGCTTTAGCTCTTTTCACCATATTCTCATACAAGTGTTCCCCACGCGCCCACTCAGTGATCGCGGTTCCGCCCACGGCACAAGGGACGAGGCCAAGAGATCCACCCACGCGCTCTCTAACCACGTTGGCAAAGGGCATACCGGGTCCCACCCCACAAACCTTATGTGCGTCAATGTCAACGTGTAGAGGATCACGCGCTTGCTCCCAATGAAGGTGCGCGTCGAGGCGGAAGATTGAAGGGTGGGGTTGACATTCTGGTGGAACGACGCCGTCCCATTTCTTGTGTTGGTGGTGATGGGTGTCAGTGTATTTAATAACTCCTCCTCTGCCAGCCATGTTGCTTTGGCCTGAGAGGATAAAGATCTGTTTGGAGGCCTCGCAAGACATGATTCTAATTTGGGAAGGAAAACTTGATAATACTTCTATTAGTCTTCACTCTTCTTTTTTTTGGTGAACAGTCTTCACTCTTCACCCTTGGTTTTTATCACTTTTTTTCAGGCTTTGCACAAGGTTTTATTGATTTTTTTCTTGTTGCTTCTTTTATGGAGTTGTAATGTTTACTTCTGTTATGTAATTTTTTTTTCACCTCCTTCGGGAATTCCATGGTAAGAAAAATTTTCCTCTGGGTTGTTTTCATACAGGACACTCACCCAGAGGCCCAACAAGCACCCCAACCCCCCCTCCCAATTGAAATTTTTGCTTCCACCAAGATTTGAACCCTTGCCTCCCATGCGAGATGAAAATGATATCATTGACCCGCTAGGCCTTAGTCCCTGTTATGTAATCATATGCTAGCTCACGAATATATCATTTTGACTTTCATAAAGGGCCTTACCTTGTGTAAGAAAAATATAAAAGGATATCTTAACTTGTGTCGCATAAATAATCTTAATTTTTCATTTTCTATCTAGATAGATCCTAAAATGAGCGGTACTATGTCTGTCAAGCTGAAGTGGATGGCTTGTGATATCAAGTATTTTGGATGGTAAAATTGGAGGCTAATTTCAGTGAGGCCGGATAGGCGTCTCATTGTGAGAGGCCAACATGGTATTGGTATTTGGAGGTACCAAAGTAAGAGTTACTTTGGTATTACTGGTACCAAAGCTCAAAATTCATACCAAAGTAAGTATATCTGGTACCAAATTTCAAAGTTGATATCAAAGTTCACTTACACTTGGATACCAAAGTAAGAGTTATTTTGGTATTGATACCAATTTTACTGAACTTTGATATAAGTTGTACCAAAGTCCATGATCAGTTTTTTGTCTTTTTGTGCGAAAATACCAAAATGCCCCGTGAGAGGCCAAAGACGCCAACACTTTCTCAATTTCACTCCTTTCACACAACTACAATTGGCCAGATTATAGCTCTTTTAAGAATGAACTCTAGACCTTATTACAAGCTTAATTAAACGTACAAAAGCATAAAAGAGTTATGGCCTAAATAGATCTTGGGCTCACAACATACACACGACACACAACACGTCCTTCTTGATCTCTTTTCCTTGACAACAACCTCATGGGCTTAAATGATATCACATGTGATACAAGTAACAAACTTGGGCTTTTTGCAACCTTGAATTGTAAGATGATATAAATCCAGTAGTTGAGAAGATAATTTAATTTTAATATTCTGAGTCGTATTGACGCACATGTAGCATAAAGTTAGACACCATGTTTGAGGGGAGACACGTAGCTTCATTTTGCTTTAATTTACATGTTATTTGTGTTTTGATCATGATCAAATTTTTGCTAGAGATTGAAAAATTGCTCTTGATTTTTTCGCGAAGGATGTCAATTTCTAATCTATAATCAGCGGAATTGAATCAAGTCGTACTTCAAAATCATAACACATTTAAAAACCTCCTCGTGAAAGGTTATATCAAACAACGATGTGAAGTTAGCTTGTAGAATTATAAGATCTCGTTAGTAGTTTTGTTTCACTGCTATATTGTATGACATACATTTTAAAAAAATAATATACTTTGAATTTCGACGTCAAATGCTGGCATGAGCATAAATGCATAAGGCAAGTACCTCTACATTATTTGTGAGAGCAAAAGAGGACCGACTTGCAAGTTGCACTTATAGTCACAGAAAAGTTATTTGTCCTTCCGTGATGCTATTATTTGGGCTACAAGGAAATTTGGGCCACCCAAACCCAAAATAACAGTTCAGGTAACGAAACTTGCCGACGGGGGGATCAATCCGTGTTAATCCCCCTCCCCCAATTTTCCTTTTTTCTTTGTTTATCCTATTTTTATATTGATTAGATTAGAAGTCTAAGTCACGTGAACATATGTCGAAAAAGTTAGTTTCGGCGTTATTTATGACACTCGCTGCACCCAGGCCAATAGTTTGTGGTGTCTTGAATAAGTTGGTGGCGCTGGATGCACCCGCGCCATAGTTTGTGGTGTTGAGTCCAACTTTATCGAAATATAATGCATGCAATTAAGTTTATAAACTGTTTAGGGGACCACTTACCTTAGCTATACTTATCACTTATGTACGACTTCTATCATACATCAAGGTGTATCGTGAGCATGGTACACCGAAAGTTATTTTTTATTCATTGCTCATTTAACTCATTCAAATTAATTGAGCAAAATATACACCTCCAAAAGAGCAAAAAATTGTCTTGAGTGTACCATGCACATGACTCGGGATCGGATGTATAATGAATATTCTCATACGTATGCGGGTACAAGAGGTTATATATAGACTACAACATAGATGTATTATTCATACATATATTGAAAAAGAGCATTCTAAGAAGGGTTCAAGCAATCACTAATAAGCACCAGCAAGCTCTACAAGATAAGGTCATTTTGTAGATATGGCAACTGTCTCAATGTTCTCTGCTGCAGCCAGAAGGTAAGCAAATATTTTTATGCTTCAGACAATAGTTTTATCTATGTGCAAAGTTCAAAAAAGAAATAAGTTCAAAATATTATAAGTTGAATAGAACCGATCCTTAAGACAATAATATAGTTTTATCTATGTGCAATGTTGGTTTTCCTATCTTTTACGTCAATCTTATATCGCAAAGGATATTTGTTCAATGATCCAAAATAAAACTACTAAGTCTATCAATTTATTATATTAAGGGATTTCATTATATATCTTTCCTAGGTTGGAAGGCAAGGTTGCCCTCATCACAGGAGGAGCTAGTGGAATTGGTGAATGTGCTGCTAAAATATCTACCAAACATGGTGCTAAAGTCATGATTGCTGATGTTCAAGATGATATGGGCCAATCTGTTTGCAAAGACTTAGGCTCATCAGTAGCCTCATACATCCATTGCGATGTCACTAATGAAGGTCATGTACAAAATGCAGTGGACTCAACAATGGCTCAATACCAAAAACTTGACATCATGTTCAATAATGCAGGCATAGTAGGCTTTCCCAACCCCAACATCCTTGAAAACTCGCAATCCGAGTTCGAACAGATCCTTAAGGTGAATCTTGTCGGGCCATTCTTAGGCACCAAACATGCGGCTCGAGTAATGATCCCGGCCAAACGAGGTACCATAATTACAACGGCAAGTATTTGCTCTACCATAGGAGGTGTAAGCCCCCATGCCTACACTAGCTCAAAGCATGGAGTGCTGGGACTAACCAGAAACACGGCTGTGGAACTTGGAAGATATGGGATTCGGGTTAATTGTGTGTCACCATATGTGGTTTCGACCCCTTTAGTTAAGACGAACTTTAATATAGATGATGAAGCTATATCCAACATATATTCTAATCTCAAAGGGGCTTGGTGTAAGGTGGAGGATGTCGCGAACGCGGCTCTATTTCTTGCAAGTGATGATTCAAATTTATTAGCAGACATAATGTTATTATTGATGGAGGATTTACCATCATGAATCCGGGATTTTGTATGTTTGAACAGCTGAAGTAATGATTGTAAGGGTTACTAGTGAGATATTATGTTTAATTGTTTATCTATTGGTAATTCTAGATTTCTATTAGTGGAGGTAATAAGATCATCTGATTACTACTGTCAATCTGTCATGGATTTGTATTTTCTATTTCAACTACGAACATAAATAGCAATCAAGTAATGTGTGGTTATTTACTCATTCAACAACAAATCATTCTATATGGTTCATAGTTTCAGTCTACTACACAATCTACATTCTACACTGTTCAAAGGTCATTCTGTATTTCAAGCAAAAAAAACACTTTCTAAGACTTGCACACTTGCTTGCACCAGCACGGAAAAAAACAAATTTGTTCAAAGGTCATTTTGAATTTCAAACCAAAAAACACACTTTTTTAGAGTTGTACTGGTAGACAAAATAAACAATGCACCAGCCGGGAATCGAACCCGGGTCTGTACCGTGGCAGGGTACTATTCTACCACTAGACCACTGGTGCTGGGATGATTTATTGTCTCTGTTTCAGAATTTTCTAACGTTTGCAAGCACAGTCTTCTTCCTGACAAAGTCATCACTTTGTCCTGTCTTTGTTTGACCAATATCCTTTAATTCATTATTCATTATGAGGATAGTTTAACAATCATCATATATTAATTTTTCTTTTATGAGGTAAAATCTTGTTGGATGTGGATTTTTCTCTAATTGTTGTGGGAAATTTTGATATTTTTTGTCACGGTAAAATGGAAACTTTTTATTTATAACAATCTACCGACATCTACAAAGAAAAAAATCTCTAAAATAAGGTAGATCTAAATAATGAAACAACCTTTGCAATTAAGAGACTTGGGGATATAATTATGAACTCAAGGAACTTTGAGATTTTTACGCCTAAGATATTTGTGAATCCACATTGTAGGGCTTGCCTATAATTTCTCTCTCCATCCTCCTTCCTACAAATCACCTCTCTTTTCCCCCACCTCATTTTCCACTATACATCTGCTAAACTTGCCCAACAATTTCTCTCCCCTATTTTTTACTCCCTCCGTTTTTTTAATTGCTACATGTTGTATGCACAACAATTTATGCAATATTACTTTCAAGCTTTTTGGAGGGTACTTTTTGACCCATTTAATGTAAAATAATGGGGAAAAGTGAAAAATAGTACTTTTGGTTGGAAAAAGAGAAAAACAAATATAATAGTATTACTTTATGGTGGGCCAAGTACTCCAAATAAGGAAATTTTAAACAATGTAGTAATTAGAAAGAAACAACCATTTAAGGAAAATGTAGCAATTAAAAAAAACGGAGGGAGTAATCCTCACAAATGTTTAAAATATTAAAATCCACACATGGTCCATGGCACATGTCATATTCTCACTTCTCATTGAGTTGGGAAGGTGCTCTATTTTTTCTAAGCTGCCTCATACTTCCTCCGTTTCAAAATAGTTGCACCATTTGCTTTTTCACGTTTGCCGAGATACTTTTTTGAACGTTAATATCTCTAATTGTGTATAAGTAAAAATTAAAAGTTGATATTTCAAATCCTCATATTGAGACGAATTTAAGAAGATCCCACCTGATTATGTTTTTTCTTATATAATGGTGAGAGAATACTTGTCAAAGTTGGTTGATGAATAATGACCAAATGACAAATGGTGCAACAATTTTGAAACGGATGAAGTATTTGGGAAGGGTGTATGCATTGGGTGGCTTGCCCAAAAAGAAGAGAGAGAGTCTTGGAAAGGGTACTAGCCCGGTAGCCCCTCAATGTGGGTGCTCTTAAAATAGAGCATTCTCATCAATAAAACCCAAAAAAGAAGGTTCATCTTCCTCTCTCCTCTACATCATATTCACAAACCATTTCCAATTCCACGCCTTAACCATGAGTTCATAGGAAAATGTTTATCACTCTCCATCATCCTTTTTTCCTATCCCACCATACTCTCTCTTTAGGTTAATTCCATAAAGTTGTATTGATTAGTGTAAATTGTAGAACCCAATTACACTAAATTAAATAATTATTATTAACTTCTTTAATTATAAAATACGTAATTACTAATTTTTATTACATAAAAATTATCAATGACTAAGTAATAGTTATCGTTTAACTAATTAATTCGTACTTTTGGAAATTAATTAACATTAATTGATAAATGGCAAACGAAATGATAATAGAGGGAGAAGAAAAACTGAAAATGTGAATAAAGTATCTTCTCAATTTTTCTTATTTTATAAGAGAAAACATAGTCATGTGGGGGTATTGTTTGATTCGTCTCAATTAGTTCTTTATTAATGTTCAATCGTTATAATTTTTACTAATATATAATTAAAGATATTTAAGTTTAAATAGGTGCATTGGAAGACGCGCATAGGATAGTGAGAATGATAAAAAACAGAGGTAGTATATCACAAATTCACAATGAGTATCTATTCATAAAGAATGAAAAATTATGAATTTTGACAATTTTTTTCCGAATCATATTTTTTGAAATATAAACATTACAATAATAGTAACATTTATATTTTTAACCAGGAGGGAGGCGACAAGTTTCGCGAAATGGATGGCTGGCAGAGACGTGCGTCATGCTTTGTTAGCTTTTTGTTTTGTTTTATGATCTACCAAATGCACAATTTGATAGAGTTTGTTTCTCAAATTTTATCAAAATGCTGCATATTGGATAAAAAAGTTGCTTTTTTCCCCTTTGAACAATGACACATGGCACTATAAACCATTAACAACCAACAATCGCTTTCTCGTACATCCACCCATCTAATCATCCATGAACATTTATTTTGTTCATGATTAAGCAAAATAAAAAGATGGTTCAATTTTTTGATTCATATTTCATAGTTAAAGATGCTCTTATATTAGCTACTGATTTCCAGTTAAACTCTTTTACCCAATCTTTCGATCAATCTTTTCACAAGATGTCCCACACCCTCTCCATAAATAATTGTATGATGTTAAATTGGCTTGCAAAATTGTAAGATCTCATTAGTGGTTTTGTTTCACTTGCTATGTTAAATCTCTCTGTATTTTTAGTTCACCTGTTTTGATCGTGTGCTTTTGTCGGTGTACTTTTTGACCTTAAATATCTTTCATTACATATTAGCAAAAATTATAACGATTGAATATTAATTAAGTACTCATTGAAATGAATCAAACAAGACGCCACATGACTATATTTTATCTTATATATTGAGAAGAATTTAGAAGATTCTCTCCAACTGTAAATACTGAATAGTATCAACTATCAAGATTACAAGTGATCAAGCTAAAAAAATATAGGAGTATGACTTAAAAGTAATGAAATAATTTTACATTTTTTAAAAAATAATATACTTTGGATTTGGACATCAGATGTTGACATCAGCATAATTGCATAAAGCAAGCACCTGTGCACTATTTGTGGGGGCCGTGGGGGGCAATAGAGCACCGACTTGCAGATCTGTCATCTGTCGTTTCTTGATACTATTATTTGGGCTAAATGAGGAAATTTGGGTACCCAAATTAACAGTTCAAGTAACGAAACATGCCATCCACACAAAACATCCTGTTCATGTTCATAGTAGTATAGTACTACCTTGGAGTTTTACTATAACGCACGCAATTAGCATGTATAATGCCTATGCTATTTTGTCCCCCCGGAAAAGTAAGCTACACAACAAAATCAGGACTTGATAAATCACTCTCTCATTCAGTGATAATTGAACTTACATATGATGCATGTGATATTGTGATTATACAGAGGTTCTAATTCTATAAATGGACTCCAAGAAATTCTGAAGCAATATAATCATTATTCAATAAGCAGCAAGCTCTACAAGATATAATAACCGAGGAACTTAGGATATATGGCAAGTATCTCAGCTTTCACTGCTGCTGCCAGAAGGTAAACACTTCTTTTTCTTCTTCAAACTTATCATTTGCTGTTACCATCTCATAACTGTAATCTATTATAATAATTCAAAAAAATATAACATTCAAATTCATCACTACTAATGAGGAATACCGAATATATACAATATACATATAGGTTGGAAGGCAAGGTTGCTCTCATTACAGGAGGTGCTAGTGGAATTGGTGCATGCACTGCTAAACTTTTTACCAAACATGGTGCTAAAGTCATGATTGCTGATATCCAAGATGATTTGGGGCTATCTGTTTGCAAGAGCTTAGATCCATCAGTAGCTTCATACATCCATTGCGACGTCACAAATGAATCCCATGTACAAAATGCAGTAGACTCAACAGTAGACAAATACCAAAAGCTGGACATCATGTTCAATAATGCAGGCATAGCCGGCAGCCACCCGAAGCCCAACATCCTCGACATCACGCAATCCGAGTTTGAGGAAACCGTTAAGACAAACCTTATTGGGCCGTTCTTGGGAACTAAGCACGCGGCTCGAGTAATGATCCCAGCCAAACAAGGTAGTATAATTACAACAGCTAGTGTCGCTTCCATCACAGGAGGAGCATCTCCCCACGCTTATACTAGCTCGAAGCACGGTGTCGTGGGGCTCACAAAAAGCACAGCGGTTGAATTTGGAAAATACGGGATCAGGGTGAATTGTGTGTCGCCATATGCGGTACCAACCCCTCTATTTAATAAGTTCTTGCAATTAGATGATGAAGGTATCTCTAAGATATACTCTAATCTCAAAGGGACATGGTGTAAGGTGGAGGATGTTGCGAATGCGGCTTTATTTCTTTCAAGTGATGATTCAAAGTACGTTAGTGGACATAATCTTACTGTTGATGGAGGATTTACTATCATGAATTCTGGGTTTTGTATGTTTGAATAGCTTACAGTAATGATTGTTGGGGTTATTACAATTAGTAACACTATGTAGTATACTATTATATGTTGTTCCCATTTCTGCTTCAACTGAATAATAATCTCTACACTTTACTGTGGTCATACTACTACCAAAAATCATTCAAAAGTATTACTAATATTTGATAACTGGTAAAGACTGGAACAATAATAATGCATGAGCTGGGGCCGGGTATCCTGGATTTGTACCTTGGCAGCCTGGCAGAGGATATTTCTACCACTAGACCAACTCGCGATGATATCTTAGACTACCATTGGATCGGATTATGCATGATCCGACTCCGACCCTACAAAAAGTCGGATTTTAATTCTGACTCCGAAAACCCGAGTCCGATCCGACTTAAAATCCTAACACCCGACTCCAATCCGACTTTTTTTTCGCCCCATTTTTTTTAATAGAAAAAGCTTCTGTAATACAAATAATCTACTAATTACTTTTTTTTTTTTTAATAATCACTAGCAAATTATGCACGCGATTATACATATATAATACATTAATATAAATAAAAAAAAGATTAATTGCCTTAAAGTTGGATTCGGATGTCGGATTTTTAATATGGGATCCGATTCCAATCCTCCTCCGACTCGGAGTCGGACTTTTTAAACTGAGTTGGGTTCGGATTATTTTATTGTCGGAGTCGGCTCAGATTATTTCCTTCGAATCGGAGCGGACTAGGGTCGGATTCAGACTGGATTGCCATCCCAAACCGCTATAGAGAAGAGAGAGTAGGTGAAAGGAAGCCCGATCCTTGCTCTTTGATATGCTTCCCTTTTCTTTTCTTTTTTTAAAAAAATTATGTGGATATTTGAAACGGTTTTTTAACCAAGTACCCCCGAGTTTTCAGAAAATTCACGAGGTACCCTCGCATTTTTTAAAATACACGGGTTACCCCTCAGTATTACGATAATACACCCAAATGCCCTTAATGACTAACGACGTTTCGTCGTTAGTCATTAACCCTAATTTTCTGTTTTAAACCCTAATCCTAATTATAATTCTAACCCTTACCTCTAACCCAAACCCTAAACCCAACCCTAAACCTAACCCTAACCAACCACCACCCCTGCATCCCCTCCCCTCCCCCACCCCCCGCAACCCCCCACTCCATTTCCCCACCCCTCCCCCACCCCCCGTCGAGTTCCGCAACCCTCCCCCACCCCCCGTAGATTTCCGCACCACTCCCCCCCCCCCCGTCGATTTTCGTGGAAATGGAACAACCCAGTCGTGAGCCATATACTCGGGTGAAGGTTAGAAATTCTCTCCCCTCCATTGTTGATGTTAACAGTTCGAAAAGGGTCATGGGGGGGGGGAGGGGGGTTGTTCCGAAATCGAGGGGGCGCAAGGGTGGGGAGCTTGTCTGGGTTGCCGTGGGATTAAGGCCGCGGGGGGTGGGGGAGCTGTGGGAGTGGGGGAGGGGGGCCGCATGGGTGGTGGGGAGGGTGGGGGAGGGGGTGGTGGACTGGTGGTTAAGGTTTAGGGTTATGGGTAAGGGTTAAGATTAGGATTAGGATTAGGGTTAGGGTTAGTGGTTAATTAGGGTTTAAAACAACAAAATAAGAATAATGACTAACGGCGGTTAGTCATTAAGGGTATTTGGATGTATTGTTATGAAACTGAGGGGTACCCCGTGTATTTTTAAAAGTGCAAGGGTACCTCGTAAATTTTCTGAAAACTCGGGGGGACTTGGTAAAAAAACCGTATTTGAAAACACCTATACTCCTTTTACTCTCACATTACTTTAAATCTAAACTCACGTATTACTCTTGTTGGCTTTTGTTCTCTATTTCTTTATCAGACACTCAAATCCACACCCGTATTGCATATTTGTAAGCGTGTCCATATAAGATAGGGTGCCTGTCAAAGGGGGGAAAAAGTAGAGGTGGCAAACGGGTCAAACGGGTCGGGTCATAATCGGGTCAACTTTGTGTTCGGGTTGCGTTTCGGGTCGGGTACGTGTCATTTTCGGGTCCATTAAATTTCGGGTCACATCGGGTCGGGTTAGGCCGGGTCGGGTTAGGTCGAGTTTTTATTCTAGCAAATAAATAAAGCACATATAAGACTAATAAAACTAAGTTAAATAGTTAATAGGAAGTGGTTAAGTCATATATAGTATCTCACGATAATTTTTTTCCTTAAATTTGTTTAAAAAATAACTAAAATGACAACTTTTCTGGTCGGGTTCGGGTCATCATTATCGGGTCAATTTCAGGTCGGGTCACTTTTGGGTCAGGTAGAATCGGGTTCGGGCATATTCGGGTCGGTTGTTTCGGGTTTCGGGTCATTATTCCCGGGTGGAACGGGTCTCGGGTCGGGTATTTCGGGTCGGATATTTCGGGTCGGGTCACGGGTACGGGTTTGTTTTGGCGGCTATAGGAAAAAGCACAGCTAGATGCATTGCTGATTGCACATTTGCACTATCACTCTACCAACAGTATAGCCACCATAAAATTCTTTCCAAGGCCTTCACGTAGAAATCGTCAAGCCAGAGCTCCTCTAATTTCAAAGGCCGCAAAAAACCCAAAACCAATGTTCACTTCAAGAAAATAAAGTAATATGAGTGAATCTTTAGCTTCATCAAGGCAACATGGCTAAAAAACAACGGAAAAAGCAAAATTTAACAATCCAAAAGCAATGTAAATATGTAATACCTGCAAAAGCAGTGGACGATAAATTCATCATGAAACATAATATGGGCACCTCTTACGGTGAATAGGCCAATAAGGGGAGAAAATGAGGTTATATTCTAAGTTCCTTCGATCCGTGATTTTAAGACCTCCTTGAGCTCAAGTGCAGACGTCTTCTGAGTTCTGTCAACCAAGAAAAGACAGTTTCTTGCTGGAGTCATCCTTAAACAGATTAAACTCACTTAAATTTACGCTTTTGTTCTTTGAATAGAGCTATGTCAATTTATGGTTTAACATCAAATGCAGAAAGACGTAGATCAATATCGCAAAAGTCCTAAAGTCACATAACATCTCGTTCTCAAGAGTTTGCATGAGTAATCAACAAATTGAATTAGCAAGCATCATTTAGACGAGATAACAACACCGTAGCCGCGTTATTCTTCAACAGAAGAAACATTCTGTACTCTGTTCTTTCCTACACCTCACTTCCCTGATCCCCTCTGTTTGTCAGCCTTCCCTGGTCTGATCCTCCCTCTTTGTATATTCTTTGATTTTCTTCATAGGTTTCTTGAGAGCTGAGCTTCCAGTGTGGAATTAATTAACCAACCTCCGTCAGTAGACTTAGAAAATTATTCGACACAAAGCACAAATAATCTACGGGAGATAACGGACTACCCTGCTTTCAAAATGTTAGCCCTTTTTAACAGCAGTCGAGACGGCCATTCAGCACAATTGAGTAGTATCTACTCCAGTAAGGAGTAACCACGCACCGTATTGTCCCATGAGAAAAAGTTTCAGAGAAGGAAAGAAGTAAAGAACGACCTCAATTAAGACCAGCAATACAATTATATGGGACATTAAACATAAAATCATGAATTCGTCTATATTCATTATTCAGTAATACTAATAGGGGTCATTTTCAGAGAAGTTTTACCACTATCATTGAATCCCAAGAATCCTTGGGAAAACCGACTATGAAGACCCATTGGAAAAGATTTGGCGCTAAAACTGGAGCAAAGATCTGCCTTCACATCAGCAAGACTAAAAGGCTTTAAGAGGTCAACCTTTTGGACCACATTCCATTGGAAAAGATTTGGAGCTAAAAATGGAGCAAAGATCTGCCTTCACATCAGCAAGACTAGAAGGCTTTAAGAGGTCAACCTTTTGGACCACATTAGCTTACTCGTATAGAAACAATCTTTAATTTTCAGTACTAATTGACTGAAATCAAAAGATGTGGCGGTGTTTTTGCAGAGAATTTACAATACAATCATACTCCTTTTGTTTGATAGACAACGATATATAAGCTGCTCGATTGTGTAAGGTATTTGGGTTATAGCTTAATTAACTAGAAAGCTTTGAAACTTTGGCAGAAGCTCAGAAGCTTAATAGTTTGGAATTCTGATTCGACCCAGTATACCCTTGCTTATAGCTTAAACATAAGGTCTCTCAGAAACTAGTATGAAAAACAAATTCTTGATTTTTCTCAAAGCATAGAACACATATCCTGAAACTCAGCTGAAAAAAATAACATAGCAGTTTCCCCTGCTGTCTACAGAGGCACAACCGTCCTTTCATTCAAAGTAAAGAACTATATATACATCTAGTTTTAAACCAGACGGTCATGCAGCGTCAGCTGCAATAGTAGACTACCTTACCGAGAGGCAATAAAAGACGATCATCATCACAGAAGTTCAAATATAATTCCTAATAAACTTAACGTGACCGAACTCCCTTTCCAATGGTGAAGCAAGGAAAAAGGACGAAGCTATATATGTTCTATTCAGATATGATTGTAAACATGGCAATTTACACAGCCTCAAACTATTATAGAATCACTGACTGAGCAACATTATAATTGGAAACTCAAACCTTCAGAAAGTTTGAAACAAGAAAGACAGACATATAACTGATCCTCTTTGAGAGGATAAAATTACAAACATGTACATAGATATGATAGGAACATCCATAATAACATATTCATCTTTTCTCATAATCATATCATTAAACACCAAGCTTACATATCACTGTGATAAACTAGTATACTGTATTCCTAGATAAAGTGAAACGCTATCAAGAAAAATGGAACTTAGCTGAAACAAGTGGTCAATTTAAAACATTATGTACAATTGAACTAAAGTCACTTATCTCCAGCCATATTAGAATCTGGTATCATCATTGATTAGATAACTAGGCCTAACTATTTTCTTAAGTCATCCAAGGATCAAGAAATTCTGAGCTTTTACTCTTGTTATCAATAATCCAACAAAAAAGGAGTATATACTCAACTTATCTCAAGATAAAACAAACAAAAAGCTAAACATAATTAACATAAGCACTAATCTTGCATTTCATATTCAGGGTACTCTTCATCATGTACAAACCAACTCGAAGGCGGCCAAAAAATCGCGGTCCAATGATCCACCGATGAACCAAAGGTCGTAATAGTTTCATCCTCCAAAGTGTAAACTCCAGCATTCAACCCAAAACTCATATCAGCCTCATCATCATAACCTGTCAATCCTTCAAAATAAATGCAATTACCCTTACTCCAACCTAAATCCTCAGCACAAACCGAAAATGTCGCATCACGACTAACAAATAAAACCTTGTTTCCTAAACTCGTTACCTTCTCCCAACTCTTTTCCCTCTCATTTAATACAAATACTTTAAACCCAAGTGGCTTTCCTACACAACTTTTATCAACAACCCACTCTTCTTCTTCTTCATCATAATAATTAGTAGGTCTTGGATTAACAATCTTATTAACCAAATATAAACGAAAATTACATTCAACTAAATATGTATACTGACCATTACATTCTTCTGCTGTGCCAACCACCTCAACAAGCTCTAGCGCCGTCGAATCGATCATCACCAGCCTACCTGCTCGATCAACGGCGTAGAATTTCCCATCATAGCAAATAACATCATCAAAATAATTATTCTTTTCATTTTTCCCAGTTTCAATAATCTTCCATTCTTCATCCCCAGAATTCCAGAGAGCAATTTCTCCATACCCATATAAACCCAATACAGATATTTTCTCCCCAATTTGAACAACAACTTTCCTAATAGAAATTGAAGAACTAAAATCCTCAAAATCAAAGGTATCTTCTTCTCCATGATAGCTGATCAATTGAAGACGATAACACCGACCCACCTCGAGATTTCGAAAACCCAGTAAATTAATCATCTTTCCGAAATACCCAGATGAACGAAAGTAAAGTTTGTGCTTCGTTAATGGATTCAGTAGGGCCCACTTGTTTTGCCCTGTTTCTGAAACTTTGGTAAGCCAGACATTGTTGTGATTATGAAGGGTGAATTTAGGAGATAGAATGTAGAGGAGAGTAGGAGAGAGAGAGAAAGGGCGAGAATTGGGGTGGAGAGGAGGGAGAGTGAGAGGGAAATGAAGGTGGGGTTGGATTGGAGTAGCAAAAGAACGCCATGATTTACAGATTGAGCGAAAACGACAGAGATCTGCTTTGGTGTTGAGTCGTTTTAAGATTAGGGCAAGAATGTCGTTGGATAAATTCTTCCATGGCCCTTCTTCTTCTCCTCCAATGCTAGCCATTTCTGTATGATTTTTAGGATTATTGGGATGGATTGATGGGAATTGAATAATCTGGGTTTTAAAGTCGGTTTTGTGCGTTAATTGTAAGCATGATGACTAGACAAATTCTTATGTAAAAAAAAATTATGGACAAAAAAAAATTACATCGATGATTTGATCAACTTTCTAAAATTGGGCTAACAAGTTTAGATAAATATTTACAAAAAAAAAAAAATTAAATGGACCGAATTCACAATAATTTATTGCGCACCGAAAACCATATGATATGGTCAGTTTTCATTTGATATAGTCAGTTTTCGTTTAATATATTCAGTTTTTGTATGATATAATCATCTTTTATATAGTCAGTTTTCGTTTAATATATTCAGTTTTTGTATGATATAATCACCTTTTATATAGTCAGTTTTTGTATAATGTAATCAATTTTCTGATATAGTTAGTTTTCCTATGATGTAGTCGGATTTTTTCTAATACTCCCTCCGTCCCAAAATATAGTTCCCATTTCCATTTTGGGTGTCCCAAAATATAGTTCCCATTTCCATATTTACTTCCACATTTTTCCATAATTTGTCTAGAAAAACCGTGTTCCATCATTTATTTGCTTCTTGAATTTTGTTTTTTACTTTGTTTATTCAACCCAAGTGTTACAATTAATGCTCTTTCACCAATTATTCTCCATTCTCTCTCCTAAAATCATCTTTTCCCATACAACATTTATTTAAATAAACAAAAAATCTTTACTATCCCTCTTAGATTCTACTTGCATAAATTACCATGAAAAAAGGGAAATGGGAACTATATTTTGGAACGGAAGGAGTATTATTTTTTGTGAGATAAAATCAATTTGGGTGCACAATAAATTACTGTAAACCCGGTCCACAGCCCAAGACGTTTTGAGAATTTAAATAACAAATAATACAACTAGTAGTTGGAAGCTTGTCTTAAACTAGCTCCACGATGGGACTATATAATAGTAGCACATTATAGGGCATCTTGTATAATTCTAAGCAAAATTATGGACATTAGCTGTTATATGAGATTAGCACTAAGCTTAGCTTGTCCTAAATGTCATTTGTTTTCATTTAATTTGTTTCGCCAAATTACTGAGGGTGATACAAGACATGGAATCAAATCTCGTTTACATCATTATGCTTAATCGCTCAAATGCACCACAAGAAAAAGAAAAAAAAATTTGTTTAGGCAACTACCGCTCTGAAACATCAGGATCGAACCCTAACTTCACCTTCTGGATTGGAACCGAGATACTAGTATAGTACAACCAATCGAGATGGTGGACACCATTATTTGGATAATGGATATGAGAGGAAATGGGTTTTGAGATGTGGATTCCATTGTAGGAACATAAAACATTAACGTCAGATGAAAGAGAAAAATAAAGTGTTGTTAATGGTGGAAGAGTGGAATTAACAAAATGACTGACGACATTAACGGTTGTCATTCATTAAGAGGATTTGGATGTATATTTAGAAAACTCAAGGGTATATGTGAACTTTAAATAACATTGAGGGTATATGGTGAATTAGCTGAAAACCCTAGGGTATTTGGTAGGGAATGTGTAAAGAAAAAGCAAGAAAATCCACCTTTTGCAATATCTCTCTTAGGTTTTGGAATTTATCTTAGTGTTGGTTGTCCAAATAAAGTAATATTTCATTTAGAAAAAGATTTAAGAAACACGCCAATAGACTAGGAAGAACATTCAGAAACAAAAGGAGTGTAAGAAATATTTCTATAGATTAAATTTGAATATTTTGAATCTTTATAATCAATTCAAAATCTTGACAAATTTAGTTTATATAGCATTATTATTTAAAAAGAATATCTAAGAATTCCTGTAATAAGAAGATAGTTTTTTTTTAAAGTAGTTGTCTAGAATATCTCACAAATGATTTAGGAGAAAAATTCTTATAAGAGTAAAATGCGTTGTTTTTGGTTTTTGTTTTAATACCCTCCGTTTTATAATATAGTGCTTGTTACTCATTTTTTACGAGAATTAAGGTAAGTGAAACATGAAATGATAAACAATTAATGTTGTGCGAAAAAAATGATTTTATGAGAGAGAATACTGAATAATGGGTGAAAGAGCATTAAATATAGAGTTTTTTTTTTATCAGAAACAACTTTTTGTAATCACTTTTTTGCGAGGAACAAACTTTTAATTTTTTTTTTGCAACTTATAACCTAAAAGTTTTTTTTTTAGATGAAACCTAAGCCAATTTTCCGGTGTTGACTGTGTACTTTCTGGCGTTGACCATCACTTTTGTTTAATTACTATTCTTTTATTTCCCTCCTTATTTAACCTTAATTAGACATAAACTCACATACTCTCTTTCTCCCTCGTTTATCTCTTTCAGAAAAACTAGTTCTTATGTTTTTGTAGAAGTAAATTTCTGGTGTTTAATCTAGTTCTTTGTTAGCATGTTAGCATGTTAGCATTACTTAATGCTTACAAATGAAGTTCTACACAGGCCATGCTAGAAAATAGAAGGCAGTTCTCCAGTGGCCGCCTCAACCCAAGTGTCACTCTCCCAGGAAAGAACTTAAGTCAGGTGCAAGCTTTTCAAAATGCAAACCCCAATATTCCAAAAAGACGAGCAATTAGTATTACCAGTGGGAGAAAATGCAAGAAAACCAATTCTTCATGTTGTTGCCTAAATAATCTTACATCAAAACATCGTCAAGCATATCTTTTATTTTTTCTATTTACACGGAAGTTATATTACATCAAAACGTTAAACACATACAGTCCAAAAAGCCCAGAGCCAAGATACAACAACCATAACAAAAGGGAGGGAGGGGACTAGAACAAAGTAGACCTGTTCAATGGGTCGGGTCCCCAAAAAAAGCCCTTGACCCGACCCTATATTATAGGGTCATAACCCGACCCAATTAAAATAGGGTCGGGTCATACAGGGTCTGACCCTAATAGTACATTAGCGGGTCGGGTCGGGTAAAAAAAGGGTCACTACGAGTATACCTCATCATCAAACCAGTGAAGACAACATTTTTTTTAGGAGAGAGAAAGAGAAACAAAACACGCCGTAGTCTAATCTTCTCACTTTCTCTCTCTTCTTCAAATTGTTTTTGAATGTTTTCTCTTTGACTCAAATCACAAGAAATAGGACTCTGTATAATGGAATTGAGTTTTCTATCAATATCATCATCACCATTTTCTTCTTTTTTTTCATCTTCTTCTTATTCTTTGTTTGTTGTTGTTGATTGTTTTCCCGAATTTTCTCATTCTTCTTGTGGTGCCAATTGTAACATTTTGTTTGATTCTCTCTTTCTTCGAATTCGTTTCCAGAAAATTCGCCGAAATCGCTTGATTCTCTCTTATTTTTCAATAATTTGATGACTGAAATTTGACTCGATTTTTACACTAATTTTCATTGTAAATTGGAGAATCTTTTTTGTACTAGTTCTGTAATTCATCATGATGTCTGCTTCTTTGCCGTTGTTTACTCTACTAAGAGTTAACAGAAGATGCTCATATCACCTTTTTCTTCTTCTTTGTTTTTCGTTATCTTCTTCTTACTCTTTATTTGATATGCGTTTGATTTGGTAATGTCAAGCTCAATATCATGATGCAAACAAGTCTTTTGTCTTACTTTGAATTTTGTTATTACATTTTGGGAAGCTGATTCTAATTTTACTCTAAAAAATAGGGTCAGGGTCGGGCCGGGTCAGTCTAGCCCTTGACCCGACCCGACCCGACCCGTCAAGAACGACTTCAGACCCGACCCGACCCTTATACAACATGACCCGACCCGGCCCGTTGAACAGGTCTAGAACAAAGTACTTGGAAGTATCGATGTCAGTTTGGTTGAGAACCGATGGTTAAACTGCAAACTGATGACCAACTGAACTGAATAAACTGAACTGAATTGACCCATAACTGAAAAATTAAAAACTGATAAGTCAATCAGATTAAAGTAAACTGCAATTAACTGAACTGAAACTGAACCGAAAACAAACTAAATTGAAATTAACTGCACGGAAAACCGATTTAAACTGAACCGAATTGAAAATGAAATGAATTTAACCGAAAACTATTTTAAACTGTGTTTTAACTGAACTGAATCAAACTGTTTTTAACTGAACTGAATCAAACTGTTTTTAACTGAACTGTATAAAACTGAATAAAACTGTTCTAAACTGAACCGAATCAAACTGAATAAAAAAGTATTAAACTGTAGAGAATAAAACTGTCTCAAACTGAATTGTTTCAAAATATAACACCTAATTTCGTAATTTTTTTAAATTTGTATTATACTAGACCTTAGCCTTGTTCATTGTTATACTTTGACTTTGATTTATTATTCCAAGCCTATATTGTGTATATCATATGTACATTATAACTTCTCCTCTCACGCCTCTTCACTTCTCTGTGTATTCTAACTTTGTGTGGAAAAGTTTTTTAAACAATGAACAAGGCGAAGGTCCAGTATAATCTTTCTTGTCTTTTAATGTTAAACTAGAATGAATTGCAATCAATTTAAAGAAATAAATTTTGAAAAATGTATCACATGTGCCTCCTCACTTTTATATCTCACTAAAATTCAATTATTATTTTATATCTACAAAATTATTTAAATATATTAATTTCGTCTTTTACTAAATGTATACTATATCATTCCTTTATAACTATTTATAAGTTGGTACCATCTAAAATTATATTTTCTAATAATATGATATTTCAATATATTGCAATCGATACATTTATAAAAAATTTAATAATAATTAATATATTATGAAAGAGAGGAGAGAGTTTCTTTTACTCTTGTATTAACAAGATAACATAAATCTATTAGACTTATCACTATCAGAATCAAACCAAAATAATTACTTGAATTAAACAAAAACTTACTTAAATTAACCAGCAAATATCACTTGAATTAACTAACTAAATATCAAATTGAAATCAATATTACAGAAAAATAAGAACAAAAAAACCAACAAAAATAACATCAAAAAATTAAGAATCGATAGAGAACAATCAACAAATCTACGCAAAAAATGAAATACAAAATTCCTAATTATGCAGCAGTATGCACGGAAAAAACGCAATCAACAAATCTAAAATGACAAGTTAAACTAAAAAATTTACAGCAGCTCTAATGCAAAAAAAAAAACAACTAAAAAATGTGAAAAAATTAACAAGCTAAATTAATAAACAAATTACGAAAATAATATACAATGACAAGCTAAATCAAAAATCTAAAATAAATATCAGACTTGTTGAAGATTTCTACAATGTTTATGTGATTTCAACAAGCGAAATTAAGAAATGGTAAAGAACAATCAACAAACTAAATATAAAAAAGAAACTCTAACGCTAACCAGAAGATGAAGGGGAGATAAAAATAAAAATAAAAAACTCAAACGCCTTAAATTCAGCAGTGGAAATGCCTTAAATTCAGATGTTGTTCGTTTAAATGAAGACGTTTTCTTGGTAGATTCAGGAATTGGTACACCCATAACCTGTTTACGAGACGAACTTATTGGAGCTAAAAATACCCAGAAAATTCGGTTTGAAAATCGATTTGGGTTCCTCTTAGTTGCGGGTGAATTGTTGATTAACAAGCAGATTCTTGAGAGGTTTTTTATTGAATTAGTTGCGGGTGATTCCACGGACAAAGAGCGGGCAACGACCAGGTTTAATGATTTAGTTAGGGGTTCTACAGACGTTGATGTAGTTTCTGCAGATGCCCAATCTTGGTGCTGCAGATCGTGGAAACTTTGGATGGTTGTTGGGGAAGCCAATAGGGAAGAACGATGGTGGCAGTGGTGAGGAGAGAGGGTGAAAGTCGTGGCGTTAGGTGGTGGCGTGAGAGAGGATGTGGCGTGAGGATGAGAGATAGAAGGAGCAGAAGAGGGTCGAGGGAGGATGGAGGCAGAAGAAAAATGTGGGGGAACAAACACACTTCTTTTACCTAACAATGTTAGGGTTTCTAAATATAATCTCATCTGTTGGATCGAAATCATCAACGGATGAGATTTGATCTCATCTTTTTTTCTCTTTTATGCTTCAATACACAATTAATGGTTAGATTTTAATCCTTCTCAGATCAATGGTTCTAATTCTGATTTATGATATCATTCTTTAGCCAATAGAATAAACTAACACATGGATTGATGACCTAGCACATGGATTGATAATCTTATATTTTTACTATCTTAATAGTTGTTGTCTTGGTTTAGTGACTTACAATCTTTAGTAATTAGTTAATTATTATTATTTTATTATAATTTAAAATTTTAATTATCTTTATTGAAGTTATTATTAGTATTATTTAAGTATAACTATCATTTATTAATTAGCATAGTATAACTATTATTATTATTAAATTAAAATTGTGAATTGAGTTTCTAAATTTTAATTAGACTCCTTATAGCGTTACTTATACAACTACCAGTCTATTAAGTAATAGTATAATTATATTTATTTAAGTGATACATTCATTTGTTTCTAAATAAGTATTATATTCTAGTAACTAGTTAACAAGTTACTATCTAGTAACTAGTAAGTACTTGTTAACTAATTTACTTATAGTTTTCTGAATGCATTTCAGTTCGATTAGATGTTTTATAGTTTCAAAATGCATTTAACGTAAGAATTATTAACTCAAATGTTGTATTGTTATCTTAAATTTGCTTATCGACTGTCATTGACACATTCATTTAGTCCAATAAGTATTCTGAATCATTTAAGTAGATGTATTTAGTTTCAAAATGCATTACACTTAAAGACGATTAGCTTAATGATTACCCACTCACATTAGCTATTCTATACACTAATCAATTCGTATTAGCTTATGTTTATACTAATCTATATTCGAAATTCAATACTTTGATCTATACACTATTCTATACATTAATATATACTCGAAATGCAATACATATATCTGCACAGTATACTGATCTAGTTTAGCCTAATGATTACCCAACTACACTGATTTTTGTCACATTATACTCGTATTATATTAGCTTGTGTTTATCGACTTTAATCATCATGATCATCACTAAACTATGATCATTCACCATTATAAATCATCATCACCTTGATCATTTATTAGTTTATACTCACATGTGTAGAAAGTTAAGAGAATACATCAAAGATTATAATTATATTTATATAATATAAGTGTATAGTTATAAGTCTTTCATTGTTCTTAGTGGATAACAAATTGTTTCGATTCAAGTAGATGTATTGAGTTTGAAAGTGAATATAGCTTAATGACGATTAACTGGAATGGAGTATTGTTATCCTTAACAAACTTATCGACTTATATTGACACATATTAATCTAATTCAATAACATGTTTACAGTTTTGAAATTGATTTAACTTAAATACTATTAATTTGAATGCAGGATTGATACTTTGTATGATTCTATCAACTTATTATAAGTCACTGATTGATGGTACATTCATATATCTCATCCCATGACAACTTGCATCAATTGAATTAGATGTTTTAGTTATGAAATGAATTTAACTTAAAGATTATTAAATTTAAATAAATGATTGTTATCTTGAATTAGTTTATCGACTTACATTGGTCTGTTCATTAATCTCATCCGACAACAACTTATTCTAATTCAATTAGATATTTTTAGTTTCAAAATTAGTTGAAATTAAATATGACTAAGTTAAATATAATATAGTTATGTTGAATCAACTTAATGACTTATATTGATACATCCATCTAACCCAATAACTACATATTAGTTCAATCATATGTTTTATGTTTCAAAATGCATTTCACATAAAGACGATTAACTCAAATATCGTATTGTTATTTTGAATTAACTTAGCAGCTACCATTGGCACATTCATTATGTACAATAATAAATACTTGGATTATTTAAGTAGATGTTTTTTGTTTCAAATTCCATTATACACTGGAAGACGATTAGCCTAATGATTAACCACTTATATTAACTGATTTATAAACTAATGCATCATTTTCAATCATCATCTTAATCTTTGACCACAACCAATCACCAATTCATCATTGATAGTTACACATTGGAAACCTATAGAATAATGAAGAATTTGAAGTTGAATTTTTCAATATCAGCCAAATATTAAACCTTTAATAAAATAATTTTACAGAAAATATAGCAACTTCAAAATGCGCTTTTGTAGACAAATATAGATACGTCTCTTGGTGTTATCGTTGTTTTTGACAAGTTTAACCGATGTGACAAAAGTCCAACCGAGTTGAAATTCCCTGCAATGAATAATGACTTGACCCGAAGCGAGACCCGAAGGGAAAAGCTGTACATGGCATAACGATATCAAGTTTCACCCGAGTCGATGCGGGTTTCCTTAAGAAACTGAAATTAAGTGAATCCGAACTGAAAATAACTGTTTAACTGATAGTAATAGGTAAAAAGTCAACTGTTTAAACCAAAATTGTACGGGTCAAACCAAAAGACAATTGTAAACTGAACTGAACTTAACTGAAAATTGAATTAACTGTATGGCACTAGTGGAAAAAACCTTATATGTCACTTAGTAACAGATGCGGTTTTTGTAAAACCGCATCCGAAAATCAAGATAAAAAATGGGAGGGAAAGTTGGCAGAATAATCTGATGCGGTCCACAAGAGAACCGCATCAGATTATGAAACAGATGCGGTTTTTTAACAACCTGATGCGGTTCTTTGGACCGCATCCGAAATTGGTTAATGAAATTGCCCCCAAAAAAACCCGCATTCATCAGCTCACCTCACTCTAACAGTGCCCCTCTCCTCTCTCATTTACCCTACCACTACCAGGCCCCCCTCCTCTCACTCTCTCTCTCCTCAACTCAACATTGCCCCAAAATGGCGAAATTCATCATCTCCTCCTCTCCTCCTCTCTTCATCGCCATCAGCACTTCCCAGGCAACAACTCTTCTTTTTATTTACGCTCTTGATTTTTCAATTTCACTTTTGAAAAAAAAAGCTCTAATCCCCAAATTCTAGGGTTTTCATCTCCATCCCCGAAAACACAATAGATACCAAATTCAATTGTGTTTTTCTCTCTCTCTCTTCTCGCAATTCGCAACTTGAAACATTCAACGTGATATGATGATTTTGGGGCTGGTATGACAGAGTTACGAATCACAACGTCATTAATGGAGGTTCAAGCTCTCAAATTACGAATGGATTCTTTAATGATTGGCGAAATTAAGAACGGTTGGCATCGTCGAGGGGAAGTCGCTCCGACTTACTGGTGAACGAGTTAAACGACGAAGGAGGTAGTATTTTAATGTAATTTGTTTACGTAAAAGTTCGGTTTTTTAGTGGAAATGAAGAAGAAATTTGAATCTCTTTGATGAAAGTGCAAAATCAATGGTTATATGAAAATGTTTGCTAACTTTTGGTTATGATTCACAAATTGTCAATTGATTTTAGTTTTAGTATCACGATTTTTGGTAATTTTAGGTTTAACTCATTGAAAGTATTCAATTTTTCATATATCTGTTTGGCTTGAATTGTGACATGTTGAGGAGTTGGTTCGTAGTTGTTGCTTGTGAAGATAAACAGTAGATCTCAAATAATGAAATAGCTAACTATTATTTTGACTAGAAAATAGTGTTAGATTTTAATGCTGGATTTAATTCATGTTTTTGATCTGTATATATGTGTTTGATGGCTAGTAAGAGTTCATCTGTTGATGGAATGTAGAATGCTGCTTGAATTGTAATATTAGATGTTGATTGCAGATCGAGTTTCTTTTTTTTATACACTATCATCTTTCAATCAAATGTTTCAGAAATGAGTATTGTAACATTCTTGTATAATTCCTTTAATTCTACAGATATGGACTCAAGTTCATAGTTGGCAATAAGATGATTTCATAAGTTAAATAACACTGTTCTTCTCCATTTTCACCGCCGCTGGTTACTATACACTAACTGTCGCTTGCAAGAAAGAAGAGAGATGGAGGCGGAGACAGTGCAGAACATGGACGTGGATCTTTCAAGCGTTTTTTCAATCATATGTTCCGAAACGACAAATTCACTTCTCTTAATATTCCTCCAATTAATATGTTTGTATTCTCTTTCTCACTTTTCCTTTCTAATCATTCTAAATCCTAACTTCACATATCTGATATAGCAAGTTTGAGAAATAGTAGTAGTAAACAGTGTTTAGTGGATATTAAAGCCATAATCTAGGGTTCTATATATTAAGTGCTCCGTGGATTTATATTTGAGAGCATATACCGGTAACGCAGTGCGTGAATTGAGGCATCTTATGAGCAAATTCAGCATTAGGGTCTATATCTTTTCTTTATTTTCTGGCAGCGCAAATATGATTATGTTCTGTTAAGTTATTAATGGCTAGGGTTTCCTTCTAGTAATTCCTTCTAGTGCCATCTTCTATGCTTTTTAACATTTAAGTTGTTCAAGCAACGTTGGTTAAAATTTAGTTAAGTTGCATTTATAATGTACATTTGATGCGACATTGGGATCGTCGAACAACTTTTATTTTGGATAGTAGAAAATTACCTAAATTCTAAAATCTAAAACGACATATATCTTGAATTGGATATATCTCACAGAATTACATGAACCCCCCAACTCCCCCCCTGCAGACCCTCCTCCCCCGCTGTGCCCCCACCCCCTTGGCCCTTGCTGCCCCCCCGCACCCCCCTTCCCCTTGCTGCCCACCCCCCGGCCCCCTCCTCCCCGCCGTGCCCCACCCCCTTGCCGCCCCGCACCCTCCTCCCCCTTGCCGCCCCCCCCCGTAGACCCCCTCCCCTTGCCGCCCACCCCCCTTGCACAGTCCCCCCCACCCCGCTGCCCCCCTGCTGACCCCCCCTCCCCCTGCTGTGCCCCACCCCCCCCTGCTCCCCCTGCGACCCCCTCCCCTTGCCGACCCACCCCCGCAGACCCCCCCTTGCCGCCCACCCCCCGCACAGTCCCCCCACCCCCTTGCCCCCTGCAGACCCCCTTCTGCCCCCACCCCCGCCCCCCCTGCTTGCCCACCCCCCTTGCATAGTCCCCCCTGCACACCCCCTCCCCTTGCTTGCCCCCCCCCCTGCAGACCCCCTTGCCGCCCCACCACCGTGTTCTTGTTAATAGATATATGCACACATTTAGTAAATTATTAAATTCATATCAGGAAGAATAAAGATAATTTACTTTAGGAAGCTTCTCAAAGATATCTGTGTGTCAAATTGACCGACTGTTTTAACTTCTGTTTCTCCTTGCAGATGCTATGACATCTCCTCCCATATCGATTTTCCATCCGCAAGATTATAACTGCATGTATTGCAAGCTTGAAGAAGCCTATGATAGCGAATGACTGTTAAATCTAATAGGAGGAGCCATTGAAGTATAAAATTATAATGTCATAGTTGTGTATGTTAATATTTTTATGTATTTAATTATTTATGCTTCAATTGGGCATAATATGCTTAATAAAATGAGTTTATATATATATTATTGATTTTGTATTGATTAATAATAAAAAAATGTAAAAAAAAAATTTTTTTTTTTTGGTTTTTGGGAGGGGTTATCTGATCCGGTTTTTCTAAATAACCGGATCAGATTGTTTGCTTTGCATACAATTTATTTGGCGCCATGAACATTTTCTGATGCGGTTTTATAAGAAAACCGGATCAGAAAAGTATTTACTGATCCGGTTTTGGACCGAATCAGTAAATAATTGGGATCTGCTGCGAGCCCACCTGATGCGGCCCAAAACCGCAGCAGTAAGCCCGGTTTTGACCGCATCAGATGGGCTTTTTTCCACTAGTGTGGATTGAAACTGAAACAGAAAAAGTTTAAACTGAATCAATTAAACTCGGAAAAATGAACTGAATTAACTGAACTGAAGTCAATTGAACTGTTTGGTTTGAACCTGAACTGAACTGGTTAACTGAATTGACACCACTACTTGGAAGTTGGAACATTCTTAAAAGTTAAACCAAGTCCTTACAGAAAAGCGACATGCTAGGGAGTAGGGACAATAGCATGGACAAGGACAACTATATATATATATATATATATATATATATATATATATATATATACTCTTTTACTGAGTAACATGTGTTTATCGTTCAATAAATGGGTTGGGTTAGTGTTGAGATTTTCAACCCGAAACTGACAAGATCTTTCACATTTAACTTAAACATATAAGAAAATCTAACATTTTAGCACAATTGGCAAATCATCAATGAATTCTTTAAACTTTCTAATATATATGCTAGCAAGTTATTACCTAAATAAACATTGATGGATAAATAATATTGGACATAAGTTAATTCATTGTTAATTTTTTTAGGGATTTTGAATAAATAGGTTAAATGGGTTGACACCGGATACGGATAACTGTTTAATTAAACCTTAAAAAGGGTAGTGGTTGTATGATTGAGTGCAAGTACTGGTGCGAATTATGCAATTTTATATGAGCCTCTAAATGAAGCATGGGCAGAGCGAAACATGGTGTCGTGGGGCTCACAAGAAACACATCGGTGGAACTTGGGAAATACGG
Source organism: Beta corolliflora (assembly GCA_947648045.1). Classification (NCBI taxonomy): domain Eukaryota; kingdom Viridiplantae; phylum Streptophyta; class Magnoliopsida; order Caryophyllales; family Amaranthaceae; genus Beta; species Beta corolliflora. Next base: position 2,209,562 of record CANSZD010000412.1, on the reverse strand, counting down.
GATTAGGGTAAATTGTGTCACCACATGTGATCTCAACGCCTTTGGTTAAAAACTTCTTAAAATTAGATGATGAAGCTAGGTGTATCTAAGTTCTACTCTAATCTTAAATGGACTTGCTGTAAGGTGGAGAACATTGCAAGCGCGGCTTTATTTCTTGGAAGTGATGATTCAAAGTTCATCAGTGGACATGATCTTGTGGAGTTGTGGTTGATGGAGGCTTTACCAATATGAATCCAGGATTTTGCATGTTTGAATAGCACAAGTAGTAATGGTTGTTGGGGTTATTACAAATAATAAAACTGTATGTTCTAATTTTTGCTTCAATTGAATGAACTTTATATTAAAATTAACTTTGGTATTGTCATTCGAACAAAAATTACTGAAAAGTATGATTTGACAGGGAACGAAAAAAATTAGGAAATTTTTTTTAAAAAAAATAATGCACCAGCCGGGAATCGAACCCGGGTCTGTACCGTGGCAGGGTACTATTCTACCACTAGACCACTGGTGCTTGGATAAGTATTTTCTGTTTATTAAAAATGAAGAAACAATAAGCGTTGCGGCTAATGAAGAAACAATAAGAGTTGCTGGCACTTTCATATACATTATCGACATCTTATGACTTATCGCATACGTACGTTTTGCAATGCATTTTCTAATACTGAAGCTGATTGGTCAAATGGAAAACTATAAGCTCATAATATAGGGCCCAGCCAAAATAATCCGAAAGGCATAAAGGATTAAGTTACATAAAATTTCCCCTCAGGAAAAAAAGATAGATAAAATTTCGAAAGTACTACTATAAAGAAACTATTTTTCAAAGTTGAACTAGTTATTAGGCCCGAGTTATGCCCAGGGTAAAGAAAATCTTCATTTATTAATATTATACTTTAACATGATAACACTAAATATCACTTGGTCTAGTGTTTAAAACTTAGTATATAAACTCGAAGTCGCAGGATCAAACCCCATATTATATAAACTTGAAGTCGCAGTATATAAACTCGAAGTCGCAGGAAAAATGGGCTTGGTCATCAGGACTAGGTGAGGCTACTTGTTCATCTCTTTCTTCCAAATCAAAGGGTTGTTCTGTGGCTAGTTGTTCAATTCTCTTACTGATTTTGTCAATTTTTGTTTGGGCTCTGGTACTAAGCTTTTCCTTTCTATTTTTTTGTTTAGGAGATGCTGAAACAGGCTGTTCAAGAGGTTGGAAAGGTGGGATGATGACTTCAGGTGGTGTTCTAGGGCTCCTCCTAACTTGTGTTAAGTCAATGACCCTATGCACTTGAAGCTTCTTCCTAGGAGTGTGTGGTTTAGTTTGGTTTTGTTGCTCAATAACTGGTTTACTTTGGTTTTGTTGCTCATTAACTGTTTTTTGTTGCTCATTGGATGGGTTTGGGTTTTCTTGCTCAATAGTGGGTGGATTTGGGTTTTCTTGCTCAACAGTGGGTGGGTTTGGATTTTCTTGCTCAATCAGTTTAGGCTCTGGATTTTCTTGCTCAATCACTTTAGGCTCATCTACCCCATGGATCATATACACTTCTACCATCTCATTATCTAAACCCACCTTGCAAAAATCAGTCACCTCCTTGTCAGTGTACACCCTAATCAAACCATGTTCTAAGCTTAACCCAGGCAAGCAGTAATACAAAATGCAATTTTTGTTATACTTAACACCTTCATCCTTCAACATGTCAAGAAATTCAAAATAACTCATATAATCAGGGTCTCCATGATCCCAGTAATGTATTTCCCCTCCAACATACTCCTAATTTGAGTTCATAACACCCCATGGTACATTTTAATTGTAAACCCTAAATTCATGATCTTGGAGCAAGAATCAAACAAAATCTACCCTAATCAACAACAATTCACCCAAATTTCCTAATCCACAGGTCAATTGCACAACTAAAACAAATCGACAAAACCCTAAAACTACCGCATTGACTGAAAAGGGAATAACTTGTTTGAATTACTTACCAAATTTGTTGATTAGGGGGTGCGAAATTTCCTCTAACACTGAGCTTTTTCCTCCAATGGCTTTTTTGCAGACGTCTCCTGGACTTCAGTTGGGGAAGGAGGAAGAAAAGGGGGGAAAGGAAGAAAGGAAATCACGTGCCTTTTTTGGGTGAAATTAAAAAAATTAGAGAGGAAAAATAAGAAAATAGGAAAAGGGGGGGAAATAGCAAAATAATATTAAAATATTAAGATTCCACCGGAGCCGGTCCATTTCTGGCAACAACTCTCATTTATGGTACGCAATGCACCCCAGTCCATACTTTGGGGTGTTTTGGCTATAAGCCTTAGTTTGGGGTGTTTGGTGCACCTGCGCCATACTTCAGGGTGTTGAGCCCATACTAAACTAGTTTTTATTGTATGTGAAATACATGGAGTAAACGCCCGTAGGGAGAGCGTCACGTGGTACCAATCCTTGTTTAGGAATGCCTTCTAATATATTAGTATAGATGTGTAATTCACTATTAATAATTACATTATTATCATAATTTTAATTATTATAGTTACAACCACAATAATAAAGTACATTAATAATTTATTCTCATTACTATAGCAGTATTATAATATTGGTATTATTATTATCATTATTTAAAAAAAACAACACCAATTATTGAAAAAGACGGTCTCACGTTAATGTTAACATGAAACCAACTAATGTCATGCTAACTGTGAAATTAGTTAAGCGTTTTGACCTATTAGTTATACTAGTAAAACCATCATATTTCCCCTCAATTTATATTTTCTCTCTCCTCTGTCAACCCTAGGAGTGTTCATAAATATCCGATCCGTGATCCGATCCGATTTTTCAGATATCCGATCCGCTTTTTTAATTTTCGGATATTTCGGATTGGATATCCGAAAAATTTCGGGCCGGATACGAGTCAGTTTTTTTTATTTTCGGATATCCGATCCGGAATATCCGTTTTCAAGGCCGGATATCCGAAATATCCGATGATCCGATCCGAAACATATTTTATGAACGTTTCCTTTGAAAATTTCATTTTTTAGTTTTCGAATATCCGATGATCCGATCCGAAATTTCGGATATCCGATCCGAAATTTTTTGGATCGGATTCGGATCGCATTTTTTCCCGATCCGAAATTTCGGATCGGATCGGATATCCGAAATGAACACCCCTAGTCAACCCTCATTTCTCTCTCCTATGCCTCTCTCCTCTACCAACTCTCATTTCTCTCCCCTCTACCCCTCCCGTTTCTCTCTCCTCTGCACTGTCATTTCCCTCTCCTCCACCCTACTTCCATTTCTCTCTAAAGCCTAAATCTCTTTCTTTTTCGAACATTTGAACCTTTCAACTAAAGTCTTTTTTCTTCAATCTTGATGAGGATAATTTGATGATGCTTAGTTTAGTTTATCCCGCTTAAACAACGACATTGTTGCATCAAAGTCAAGTAAGTATATTCTTAATCCCCTAAAAAAAAGAGTATATTCTTAATTTTCAAGTTCATTGTTTTCCTCCATCAATGGGTCTACGCTCTAATGTATCTCTTATTATGAGTTATGGTTTTTAGGTAGATAGTTACAGTTTTCTCATAATAAATGTTTTGGGTAAGTAGTTATGGTTTTCAAGTAATTTAGTTACCGTTTTCAGGTAAATAGTTATGGTTCTAGGTAAATAGTTATATTTGTAAGGTTAATATATAGGGAACTTAGTTATTGGTAATTGTTTACTCGTTTTTAGTTATAGTTTTCATGTTATTAGTTATAGTTATGGTTCTTGGTAAATGGTTATATCTCTAAGGTTTTAACAGTTGTGATTTTTAGATATTAGTAATTGTTTACACGTTATTACTTATATTTTTCATGTTATTAGTTATAGTTTTTGGGATAAAATATGATCTTAGGTGGATGTTAAATAGTTATGATATGCTTGTTATTTGTTATGGTTTTCGGGTTAATAGTTATTGTTTTGGATTGTTAGCTATAAGTTTAGATAAAAAGTTATTGTTTTGGGCTATGATTATGGTGGTTTGATTGATGCTATGGTTTTGGGTTGATAATTATAGTTTATTGGTTAATAGTTATGAGTTTTAGTTAACATATTTTCATTAACAACTATTCTGTAAAAATAGTTGCACATTTTTTGCAATTAGTTAACATTATTTATAGTTTAGTTAAATTGCACTGCTAGACCATAATCAAACGCGTGTGAATCATCACTTCTCACATTAGTCTTGACGTGATATCGTCCCTTCAAAGACTTACTGAAAAAACAAAGTGTTATAAATTATTTAATATTAATGGCTGATATACAAGTCAAAATCGAGTCTAGATTACCTATTTTCCGATTTAATGATTTGATTAAATCGGGTAACCCAAGATTAGGATATGCACTCACACGAAGTTAATTACATTGCACTTATTTTGTTTATGTAATTAAAGGAGTTGTTTTATTCCTATTTAGCACTAACAAAAGCGCATATAGCTTCCACAATCTCTATTATATAAACTCTTTTTCTCTCAAACCCTAGCCTCCCCTACCCCTTCTTCATCAGTTAGGGGCTGCCATTGATGATTTCATCCATGCATGGTAAGCCCCTTTTCCCCTTTTATTTTTAGTTTTTAATTCATTTTCTTGTTTTGTTAAATAAATTAGTCTCTCTTTATGAGATCTTTTCAAACCTTGTTATGGGGTTTTTAGTTTCTATTTTGGAAATCTCCTTCTCCCCTATGGGAGTTGTGAGTATGGTTTTTTTGTTTTTAGGTATGAGAAATTGTTCTCATTGGTTGAAGTTCGAGACTCAACATGAAGGTATTAGAATCTCGGATGCGGTCAACATGACTCGATCAAGAATGTTCTTCCCAAACTACATCAAAATGATAGACTTCCTCATCAATAGCTGCTTGATTCAGCAAATACAAGGGGGCTGCGCTGTATTGCTCGATCTGGTTCATTGTAGTTCCTTCGAAGACGAATTTGATTTAGCCTTGTTTAATTGTATCTTGTTTTTCTTTAATACCTATTGTAGATGCCGTTTGGCCTTCAATTAATGAACTTTCTCTTTCAAAAAAAAAAATATAAAGGAAGGGGAGAGCTATGGTTCCCCCCTATAAATTTACTTAATTGCCCATTAGTAAATCAACTACTACCAAAAAAAGGAAAAAACAAAGTCAAACTCAATTATACTTAAATGTTGAAGGCAATCACGTTATAATTGAACTACCAAAAAAAGAAACATTGACTATAAGATTTAGTACATTTATGCTGAAAAGTAAAAAGGAATAGTATATCAATCAAATATCTTATCAATCAATTCACAAACACAATCAAGTATTACATCAAAACGGAAAATACAATCATAAATGATTTATTTAACACAAAAAACTATGTTAATACAACATAAGAAATCCTAAAAAAAATCCACTTAACATTCATTTATCGTTCATCAAGTTTAATTTTAAAAACCTAAAAGAAAGAATAAGTAAAAAATAAAATAAAAGAAGGGTTAAGTGATAGAGACTTAACCTACGAAATTTAGCAAAAAAAATGTCTAAGTTCAAATTTTTACCCCTGTTTATGCCCAAAAATGCTAGAATTTATGTTTGAAAAAATTAAAAAAAAATCAAGCATAATTTGCTAGTACAAATATAGTAGTAGGTGCACCATTAAAGTGCGAGGTTGTTGAAAGCCAAAGATTCTATGAAACTCTAGCCTAATTTTTAATTCCCTCATTTGAGTTATTTCTCACATCACCTATCTCCCCTAGTTACTTACATATTTTTAATACATAATATGAATACAAAAACTTTAAATCACGAGCTAATATTCAAATTTCAAACCATGATTTTAGGAGAAACATCCTAAAATCTTCAATTTATAAAACAAAAAATTCCTGTGCATTTTGATGTGTTTTTGTTTGATTTACCTATTGTACCAAATGATTATTATATATCATGAAATATAATTTTACATTATATATTTTTTCAACTTTAAGTGCATGAATTCTAATAATTATGGATTCAATAATTTTGGAATAAAAACAATTCATTAATAAGCAGAACAATCTTGTACATTATACACGGGTCCAAATCATATGTACATAAAACCTCCCGTGCATCTTTGTACGGGTTCAAAACTAGTGTATATATATATATATATATATATAGTTCACTCATCACACCGGGTGTATCATGTACATGGTACACCCCAAAGCACCAACTAACGATACTAACTCTTTTTCTAACGAAATTTGGACATTCCAGTTACAACAATAGCTCGCGACAACGCTCAACCATCCGCTTATCTCCCGTGACCCAAGACTAATTTTTGCTCATTTGGAACTCTCAATTTTAGTATATTTTGCTCATTTGGGTATTTCAAATGAGCAATGAGTAAAAAATAGCCTTTGACGTACCATGCTACATCCGAGTGTATAATCTAAGTTACTAAAGTACATGAATAGTGTAAAAGCCCGCAAATAAGTACATGCACCCAAGTGCATGTAGAGCATGGTGCACCCTCTTCTAAACTACGTCGTTTTATCATTTTCAGAGTCTATAATTTTAAAAAATATTGTTATTTGTTTCCTTAAATTTTGCAACTAAAGATTCCTTTTTCAAATTTAAATTTAAAAGGTACATGTTCTTTTACCTTAAGTGTAGATGTTCATTTACTGTATGTTCTTTTCATTATAACCTATGTTCTTTTATAAATATAGATTTACATGTTCTTTAATTTTAAGTCGTGTGTTCTTTTTTAAAGTAGAAAAGTTGCTCGTGTTCTTTTATATAAATGGTATGTTCTTTTTGGGTGCACAATGAGCATTGTGCACCCTAGTGCATAATCCACGCTTTGGTAAAAGCCGAAAATTAAGAGTAACGCAGCACTGTGCACAAGAACATCTAGAACTAACAAGTACTTGGAACATTCTTTAACCAAGTCCTTACAGAAAAGCGACGTGCTATGGACAATAGTATGGACCATTTAACTCTATCCTTTACTGAATAAATGACTGGGCAGCAAGTATATGAGCCAATCCCATTAGCCATTGTTTTCATGTGGAGGAAGAACACCTCCCACGCTCTAGAAAGGGCACAAATATAAAAAAGGGTTTTTCTACTTTATACCTTTGTGTTTTTTTAATTTCTACGTTGTACCCCAAGCTTTTGAAAATTCCATACGGTACCCTCAAAGTTATCTTTTAAATGCACAATTCCCCTACTGCTGGTTATACATCAATAATTTCGTCTACTTTTTAATCCAATGGAACAAATCTAATTTGTGAATAATCTCTCTAAGGGTTAAACTATGTATAAGTCAAATTAGTCCAATAAATTAAAAAAAATAACGAAATTAATGACATATAATCAGCAGTTTGGGCATCGTGTATTAAAAAAAGGTAAGTTTGAGGGTATCTTGTGGAATTTTTAAAAGGTTGGGGTACAACGTAGAAAGTGAAGAAACACAAGGGTATAACGTAGATCAACCCTATAAAAAATAACCACTCCTAAATTGTGAGTACGTTTGGTTCACTATTTTCGGGCTTTAAGAAATGGAATCAATTATTGATTTTCTTTCTTTTTGTTGGTTCAACCTCTTATCAATCCATTACCATAAATGGATTCCCCCAATTTGTTACCTTCTCCTTCCCCTCAAGTAACAAAATCCATTATTTGGTGGTAATGGTTACCATTCATTTCATTACTTGCCTTGAACCAAAGGCTCAATAAGACAATAAAGGTAACCATTTTTGTTATTATTTCCCTCTTTCATCTAAGTCCATTCTCTTTCCATTCCATATCTTGAACCAAATGATCCTTAAGAGCATACTAGGTGCTAAGCCATTTCAATGTTCGACAATCCCACAAACAACAGAAAATGCTAGAATTGAGCATACCCTTCCTATCCATGCAGAGTGATAGTGTGTTTGTTTCACATTATCTTTTCTAAACTTAATAGATCCGGTTTTTTCACCATATACCCCTGACAATTTTTTTTTTGCACCGTATACCCTCGCAAGTTTCCAAATTCACCATATACCCTTGACGTTTTAAAAAATACATCAACTTGCCCTTATGACTAACGGTGTTAGACTTCCGTTAGTCATTATGCCCTAATCCTCCCCTAACCCTAATTGACTAACCTAAACCTAAGTCAAACCTTAACCTTAACCCCCTAATCTGATACCCTAACCCTAACCCTAACCACCACCCTCCCCCACTCCTTACCCCTAGCCACCCACCGCCCCACCACCCACCCCCCTCCCCCACCCTTTACCCCTAGCCACTCACCGCCCCACCACCCTCCATCGCCGCCCCCCCTTCCCCGCCGGCCGCGCCGCCCCCCTCCCTCCCTTCCCGGCCCGGTCGCGCCGCCCCCCCCCTCCCCTTCCCCGCCGGCCGCGTAGCCCCTCCCTAGTCCCCACCACCCCGAAGCCCCCTTCCCCCTCCCCTACATCCCCGCAGCCTCCTCCCCCCTCCCCTCCACGAAGCTCCACAGCCCCCCTCACCCTCCCACACATCCCCGCAGCCCCCCTCCCCCCCTCCCACGCATCCCGTCTCCCCCTTCCCTTCCCCTCCCACGCATCCCGCATTCCCCCTCCCACGCATCCGTAATTTTCGAACCTCGAATTTTCGAACCCAGAATTTTTCGAACCCAAAATTTTCGAACCCGGATTTGTAGAACCCATAATTTTCGAACCCGATTTGAAGAATTTAGAATTTTCGAACCCGCATTCGAAGAACCCAGAATTTTCGAACCCACATGCGTGGGAGGAGGGCCGAGGGATGCGTGGGAGGGGAAGGGACGGGGCCGCGAGGATGCGTGGGAGGGGCTTCACTGCGGAGCTCTGGGGGAGATGGAGGGGGGGGGGTCAGGGGATCCGGGGGAGGGGGGGGAGGCGACCTGGGGATGCGGGGAGGGGGAGGGAGGCTTCGGGGGTGGTGAGGGGAGGGGATGGGGTGGGGTGGGAGGAGGGGGTAGGGTTTGGTGGTTAGGGTTAGGGTATTAGATTAGGGGTTAGGGTTAGGGGTTAGGTTTAGGTTAGTTAATTAGGTTTAGAGGGGGAATTAGGGTTAGAGGGGGGTTTAAGGGTTAATGACTAACGGAAGTCTAACACCGTTAGTCATTAAGAGTAAGTGGATGTATTTTTTAAAACGTCAAGGGTATATGGTGAATTTGGAAACTTGCGAACTTGCGAGGGTATACGGTGCAAAAAAAAATTTGTCAGGGGTATATGGTGAAAAAACCGTAATAGATCTTATTTAAACTTATGAAACTTATTACAACTTATTGATTCTTATCCCCCCCCCAAAAAAAAAATCTCAACTAATGTGAACTTACTAGACTTGAAACTTAATATTTCAGCTGAAGAGAAAGCAACCTAAGCCAACTATTTCACGTTACAGGCTAGATGGAAGAAGCGTCAAAATACTACAAAATTAGACACCCGATTAGCACCAGTCATCTTCATTCTTTCATCTCCAAGTTAGTGTGTATATCATCTGGAATATCGTCATGTATGGCTGTATCCAGTAAATTAATCAAGAGACAACAAATCACCTAGGACATGATACTACAATAGAGTGGCACCCTCATATTAGTGAAGTATAGTGTATAATACTCATACAAGAATCACCCAGTTTACAAAGTCAGCAAATGATAACAAAAAGGGGGGAAAAAGAGGCGATAACTAAATTTTGAACAAGCAAAATTTCATGTAACCATTTATAGTTTACAGGAAAAATTTATAAGAACAGTCCTAACTATTGCCATTCTACCATAATAAATCCCAACTATCGAATATCTCACAGCAAGCCAAACTTTATATCATAGTTTGCAAGAGTGGTCCTAGCAGGTAAATGACCTGCAACAACAGGTAAATGACCTGCAACAACAGGTAAATTAGGTCACGTGAAGTTCACATGACTACCATTTAGAACACCCATTTCATTTGTTTGTAAAATTCCTCTGCTCTAACCTCTCTTTCCATCATGAATTTTTCTTTTTTGCTACACCTAATATCCAATCCCATTGAAATCAACAAAAATCAAAGCATACCTAATCAACAAAATTCAAGAAAATGACATGAACAATATAAAGCATGCCACAACAGGTCATCAACAAATGTCCAAGAATTTTGGCAGCCGATCAACCAACTTGAAGACAACAATAATCTCTACTTCAAAATCAATTGCAAAGTTCACAAACACCATAGAAGAGCCACCCACAGTGAGCCAATATGAATAAAGTCAATATTGCAAAAGAAGAGGAATCAAATCAACACATTCCTCAGAAATTTAGAAATTCAACAAAATATGAAATCTAAAAGAGGATATAGAGGATATGGGTTACTTTATCTCTATTTCTGTTGTACATATCCTGTGCTCCCTTTATTCCTTGGGCCTCTTAGCCCTGTCCAATATGGACTTTCTTTCCTAGCTAGGTTTCACTTGTCCATAATATATATATGTATATACCGCAGCTTTCTTGTAAGAAATATAATACAACCATTCTTCATACATTAATACAAAAGCAAGAATTTTTGCACAAGATCCCAGATCAGATTTATTATTTTCAATCATCTAAATGTTGAGACTTTCTTCCACCATTGTTAAATCTTTCATGGTATCAGAGCAGGAAACTTTCCTGCCGTCATTTTGATATCCCTCACCAACTTTTTTCTTTCTTCTTCGTCATCAAAGTTCGAATCTTTTTTTACCCACTTCATCTTCTTCACCTTTCTCTTCTGAAACCATGACAGCAGCACACAATGAAGAAAACACCAAAATAGACCAGACACATACTCTCTTCCTTCACCACACTGACCACCCATGTTACGTTCTCTCACCTGAGCCATTAGACGGCAACAATTACAACCAGTGGAAGAGGGCTTGCGTCATTTTTCTCAAGGCCAAGAATAAGCTGGGTCTCGTTGACGGTAAATGTGCTAAACCAGACGCTAGTAAGACCTCATTGATGGCACAATGGGATAGATGTGACAACATGGTTATATCATGGTTAATTCACTCCATGGCCAAAGACATAGCCTCGAGCATTCTGTATTGTAACTCCGCTGTCGAAATCTGGTCTGAACTGGAGGTAAGATATGCCCACACCAGTGGCACCAAAATCTACAAAATACATAAAGAAATCATCAACTTTGCCCAAGGAAATCAATCCATTACCAACTACTTCACTAAACTGAAGTATCTCCATGATGATTATACTGAAGCCATTAATATCCCACCTTGTACCTGCGGTTCAGCCACAGCCTTCACGTAACTTCTTCAAAACCAACACCTCATGCATTTCTTAATGGGGCTGAACGACCCATACAACACAACCAGGGGAAATTTGCTAATGAAGGTACCTCTTCCATCAGTCAATCAAGCCTATCATGCGCTCCTAGAAGAAGAAAGACAGAGATAGATCACTAGTACCATTGATCTGAACCCAGAATCTTCAGCCATGGCAATGTTCAACAAGAAGTTCCAAACAAACTACAACAACAATTCTTATAACAGGGGTCAATGCAATGAAGGTCAAGGATATCAACAAAGAAATCAGAAGCCTTACAAAGGCAACCCTGTGAAGTTGAACAACTACTACTGCGACCATTGCAAATGTCCTGGTCACTCTACTGAGAGATGTTACAAGATTAATGGTTACCCACCTGGCCATAAATACTACAACAGCAACAATAACAACATGAATGGAAGAGGAAATAAGGTAGCAACATACTCTCACAATGATTCTAGCAGTGGTGAAGAGGCAAGAAATGGACATGGGCAGGGTATGATTAGTCAGGACCAGTATAACCATCTTCTGGAGCTCATCAACAAGTAGAGCATGAATGGTGGAACAACAAGTGCTGCAGAAAATCCTAAAGATATGCTAGCAGGTAAGACATTATGCTCTATGATTACAAATAAGCAACCTATTTGGATATTGGACAGTGGTGCCACTGACCATATCACTCCTCATTTATCTTCTTTCACCAGTTATGAGAAAACCCATGGCTCAGATAATTTTATATCCACTGCTAACGATTATAAAGCTAAAGTAAAACATATTGGAAGTGTAAATTTGACCCCAAACATTACTCTTCACAATGTTCTTCACGTACCTGAGTTCCATTTCAATCTTTTGTCCATTAACAAAATCACCACGGATTTACGTTGTGAAGTTTCATTCTATTCTTCTTCCTGTTTCATCCAGGGCCCTTCCATGAGTATGCCTTGCTTCTTGGTAAATACTTCAAAGGTCTTTATCATGTAGATCTAGATTTTGATCACACCTGTTGAAAAGCCAAGCATCAAGAGTCATGACACAACAAAGCATCTAGTTTATCTAATGATAGATATCTTCCTATTTGTAATAAATCGAAACCTAGAACAAGTATTGGTTCAATTTTGACAGATTCTTCTTGTAATGCTTCTCTTGGTTGCAATGTTAAATCTGATGCTTTGTTATGGCATTTGAGGTTAGAGTATTTGCCTTTTCACAAATTCAGTCTCATTCCACATATTGGATTAAATCACAGCAAGGATCACAGTCACATTTGTCGTATTTGCCCTATGGCAAAACAAACCAGAAAACCATTTCCTATGAGCACCATAAAAACCAAATCCCCTTTTGAACTTATACATATAAACACATGGGGCCCCTACAAAAATCCTACACATGGAGGGCATAGATTTTTTCTAACAATGGTGGATGACTTCTCCAGATGCACATGGACACATATGATGCAATCCAAAACAAATGCTATTCCTATTATCAAATCCTTGGTGTCCTATGCCTTAACCCAATTTAATACCAAGGTAAAAGTCATTAGAACAGATAACGCTTTAGAGTTATGCGAGGGAGTGGCAAAAGAATTCTACAACCAAAATGGGATAGAGCATCAAACTAGCATTAGAGACACACCTCAGCAGAACGGGGTTGTTGAAAGAAAACATAGACACATATTGGAAACCGCTAGGGCCCTCTTTTATCAAGCCAACCTTCCGATACAATATTGGGGAGACTGTATTTTGACCGCTACCTATCTAATAAACAGATTTCCTCTCACTAGCCTAAAGATCAAAACTCCTTATGAAGTGTTTCACAAACATAAACCTAAGTACAATCACCTTAGACCTTTCGGATGCTTATGCTTTGTCTCTACACTGAAAAAGGACAGGAACAAATTCACTCCCAGAGCCAAACCTTGCATCTTCATGGGTTATCCCTATGGGCAAAAGGGTTATAAGGTCATGGACCTACAATCAGGAGTTTTGTTCACAAGCAGAGATATATCACATTCCATAAACAAATTTTCCCTCTTCATAATCAGCTCACACCACAAAATAGCCAAAACGCAACCGTCCCCGAACCATCATATTTTACCACCCATGATGTTCTAGACCCTATCTACATTCCCACTACCACCATTCCAGACAACAATAACCAACATACAACAATCTCAGAACCATTTGTACCCAATGACCATGAAGCGACTATATCTCCTCAACCTAACACGAGCACCACCACAGATTTCCGCAGCATTACATCCACCACACCACAAGTCCCAGCTCTTGCTCCTGATCTTCGAAGATCTAGTAGGGAACATAAGATGCCATCCTACCTCAAAGACTATGACACCTCCATACCAAACACCTCCACCACTAACCATTGGTGCAACATTGTCCAATATTCAAAATTGCCTACTTGTTTTCATGCATTTGTCTCTATTGTTGCCTCTAACCATGAACCTATGTTCTATCATGAAGCGGCCCAACACCCAGAATGGGTTCAAACAATGCAGAGTGAGCTTCTAGCAATGCAACGCAATGACACATGGCACATTGTTACTCTTCCTAAAGGAAAAAAGGCCATAGGCAGCAGGTGGGTCTACAAGTTGAAATACAAAAGTGATGGCACCATTGATAGGTGCAAGGCCCGGTTGGTAGCTAGAGGTTTCTCGCAAGTTGCAGGCATAGACTACGATGAGAAATTCTCTCCTGTTGTCAAAATGACAACCATCAGGTGTCTAATTGCCATAGCCGCTGCCAAACAGTGGGAGTTACATCAATTAGATGTAAACAACGCGTTCCTTCATGGTGACCTCCACAAGGAGGTATACATGAAGATTACAGAGGGAATACCAAATCCAAAAAACAAAGTATGTAAACTCAAGAAATCGATTTATGGATTGAAACAAGCCGATCGTCAGTGGTTCGCCAAGCTCACGGATGCTCTAATCAACCTTGGCTTCATTCAATCCAGAAACGATTATTCAATGTTCACAAAAAGACAACACCAGAACATTACCATACTCACAGTGTATGTCGATGATATTCTCATCACCGGGAATTGCCCTATTGAGATCCAAGCCACAAAATCCTTCCTCGCCACCACCTTCAGCATCAAAAATCTGGGCATAGCACGCTATTTTCTGGGTTTTGAATTGGCATATCTGAAGATGGGATTTCTCTCACACAACGAAAGTTCACCCAATATCTTATCTCTGATTGTGGTTTAAACAAATTCAAACATGTTTCTACTCCTCTCCCTCTCAATATGAAATTAAGCCAAGATGATGGAGAATTATTACCTGATGCCACTCATTACCGAAGTGTGATCGGGAAATTGAATTTCCTTACTCATACTCACCCGGATATCTCTTACGTCGTGCAAACCCTCAGCCAATTTATGCAACAACCCCGCACTGCTCATCTCACAGCCCTCCATCACACCTTATCTTACATCAATCAGACCCAAGATCAAGGCATTCTCCTCCAAGCTATTCCCAAGTTGACTCTTCAAGCTTTCTCCGACTCCGATTGGGGAAGTTGCTCCGACACTCGCTGTTCTCTTACCGGATATGTTCTTCTCCTTGGAACTTCTCCCATTAGTTGGAAGTCAAAAAAGCAGAGCACAATTTCCAAATCTTCCTCCGAAGCCGAGTATCGGGCTATGGCCCACGCCGCCGCTGAAATCACCTGGGTTGTTCGATTGCTCGCAGACATGGGAATTCATAATCTTCTTCCTATCACCTTGCACTGTGACAACCAGTCCGCCATTCAGATCGGCAGAAACCCTGTCTTCCACGAGTGCACCAAACATATAGATATTGATTGCCACTTCACCCACGAGAAGGTTCTCGAAGGTCTCATCCAACTCACCTACCTTCCTACTCAGTCTCAAATCGCAGATATCTTCACTAAAATCCTCCCTTCTTCTCAATTTCAATATCTGATGTCCAAGCTAAGCATGGCTAAATTTTCTCCCCCATCTCAGCTTGAGGGGGGGTAAAAGAGGATATAGAGGATATGGGTTACTTTATCTCTATTTATGTTGTACATATCCTTTGCTCCCTTTATTCCTTGGGCCTCTTAGCCCTGTCCAATATGGACTTTCTTTCCTAGCTAGGTTTCACTTGTCCACAATATATATATATATATATATATATATATACCGCAGCTTTCTTGTAAGAAATATAATACAACCATTCTTCATACATTAATACAAAAGCATGAATCTTTGCACAAGATCCCAGATTTACTATTTTCAATCATTTAAATGTTGAGACTTTTTTCCACCATTGTTAAATCTTTCAAAATCCAGTGCCCAAAATTGCAAAGAGAAGAACCACCCATAGTGAGCCGATATGGATGAAGTCAAGAAACCAGGAAGAACCCATCATTCACCCTTCTTGAAAGCCTTTATGGCGAAGTACCCATTATAACAAAAACCAACTAGTGTCCGCAAAACTCCCAAAGAAAAAGGTCATCAATCATCACAGCAGCAAAAACAATCAACATTGCATAGGCAATAATCCAGAATTTGCTGATTAAAATACAAAGGAATGCTCTAAGCTATAACTTTGAGAATTTGGCACAGAAAAGCAATGGAAGAAGCAACAACGATTAGTTTTCGGACTGTGAAGGAAAATTCAAGTTATTAGGCCGCAGTAATCAGAGCATGTTTCTGGAGAAAATTTCGATCGTTTGTTTTTAGGTCAAAAAAGCCATGGAAAATTGCGAAATCTTGGCTCAAATTTTGACGAGGAACTCGGTGAAATTTCAGCTGAATTGATGAACAAATTGAAGAAATGAGAAATTTCGAATTGAAAAGATGAAGAATTATGAACGAAAAAAGCAGAAATTCCAAAGAGAAGAAATTAGATCGAAGATTGGAAAAGATGAACAAATTGAAGAAGCAAATTTCAGAGATTAAAACCGTTGGTGTTTAGACTGTTTTACGGTTGCTTAGACATTAAAAAGGAAAAACACTTTTTAACAAGCTCAACAAGTTTTTTTTTTTTTTTTTTTTTGAAGAAAAGGGATTTTCATTTAAATTAACTTACTGAGTCATACAGCTCCAAGGAGCAAAACCTGCCAAGAGTACTAATACATTCCGATCGATATGTGTCCATACAATAATTAGGGGGTGTGGGGAAGAGCCTAACTACTCTATTACAAATCTCCAGATCTTCATTCCTGCTGCAGTGTTTAGCCATCATATCCGCTATCCTGTTGAGTGCTCGGTTGCAATGGACGATCTTGAAGCTATCAAACTTCCTGCCTAACTCCCTGCAATTCCATAGAATATTAGTATAAATGTTAGTATGGGTTACTTCCTGGTCAAGGAGAGTTGTGGCCACTTTGCAATCGGAAAACAACACCAATTTCTTATGGGACCACTCTTATAAACTATGACATGAAGTTTGGCCCGCTGTGAGATATTCTTTGAGACCTATTATGGCAAGACGGCCATAGTTAGGACCTTTTATATCAACTTTTCCTAGTTTAAAAGGCATAATTGCACCCAGTTTGAGCGCTTAACATCATGCATACAGGACTATGCTTGGTCTATAATTTTTGGATTAGGACCATTTCTAACATCTATTCATCTTTCATTTTTATCGAATTCTCAAGAAGGATTGAACATTATGATTCTTTTCAGCTGGCATCAGTGATCAGTCCACACACACTGATTTTTTTCAGCTGGCATCAGCCCACACACTGATTTTTTTTTTTCAAAATGCAGATATAGCTCACCGAGACAAATGCAAGCTCACGAGAACTAAATTAATGAGCTAAACTCTCCGCTAGTATGAGATTGATTTTGGGAAATACAGAAATGATTCTAGTAAAATGAATGAGACAAAAAGGTCTTTCCAAATTCTTACCCAAAGACTTGCTGCCAGACGCCTGATAAATTCACTCCATACTTCAAGAATATCCCAAACTAGCACTTAGCTATCACACCTGAGCAGTAACAGAATGAAGCAAAATCCCTCGAGATGAAGATAATACTAATAGATCTGACATTTCCTTCGCAAGGAAATAGGATGTGGAAGATATAGGCGGTTCAACTTGAAAGCTGAGCTTACAGTGAGGAAATAATAAATAAACCAACCTCCGTCAGTAAACTAGAAACGCACAACACAAAGCACAAAGAATAGGGATGAGAAAGGACTACCTCGCTATGAAAACTTTTGCCCTTTTAACAGCCGTGTACTCTACCATTTAGCATGATTGAGTAGTAAGGAGTAAAGATGAAACGATGAAGAAAAGTTTCGGGGAAGGAAAATACAACCTCAAGCCTGCCTTCAGATAAGATTAGAAGTAGTACCTGAAGCTTCATGCACAATGGCTTAGCAATTTATATGGGACATTATAACATGCACGTGGTTTATATTCATTAATCAGTAATACCTGTCACATTTTAACAAAGCATAGCACACAAAATCTGAAACTCAGCGAAAGAAAAGAACAGAACTCTTTCCCCTGCTGTCTACCGAAGCACAACCTCCCTCTCATTCAGAGTAAAGATATAACTAGTCCGAGCCATATAGGTAATGCAGCAGCGGCTGAAATGATAGATTTCAATAGCAAGAGGCACAGAAAGATAATCAGCTGAAAACTTAATTTCTGATAAACTTTAAGTTGATTAAACTCCATTTCCAGTGAGAAACAAGAGAAAGCTATTTAAGCTCTTTCAATGACCATAAGATTGATATAGCCTACCCAACATGACCTAAAAAATTACAAAATCACTAATTGAACAGTATTGTGATTGAAAAACTATGTATAGGAATTCTTTAGCAAGGGAAAGGATGTTGGAGTTTAGAGTTCAAACTCTTAAGTTTTGCTTCAAAAGAATATGAGAAGTCTTTTGCCTTTTTGTCCCACATTGAAAGAATATAAGGGAAGAGTAAGGTTTATAATTATTACTCTTTGAGTTGAGTAGCAATGAGGCTTTTAGTGGATAAGTGGTGATGTGTGGTTACCACATGCGCGCCGCCGCCGCCCGCCTGGACCGGGCCAGGGCCATAGGCTTTGGGCTTTGGGGAATAAACTTAACTTAACTATAGTTTTGGGTCAATAATATATCAGCATTTAATGACCGTTTTTGTAACAGATTAAGTTACTGTTTTTTCCTAAATTATAGTCTCCTTTTTCTTTTCCTTATTATGCTCCTGAATTTCGGCCACTAACCCCACAATTCAGGGTTGAGGGTTATAAAATAACCCAACTACGAAGACAAAAAAAAGAAGAGCTTCTTCCTTCATAGCATCTCTCTTTCTTTCTCCTCGGTTGGTGAGAATACCAACGCCGGTGGCACCCGGCGACGCCGATGTTGATGTTGACGCCGCCGGTGATGCTGGTTCCCGACGCCGACACAAACATCTTCTCCTCTGTTTCATTCTCTTCTGTTTTCTGGGCAATATTCAAGAGCGTTCTCAATCTACTTTTCTGTCAACACCGGAAAGGTAGAAACCGTGTAACCCTGGAGGTTGATTGCTAAGAGTCCGTGTGTTGTTGCGGGGCAAATTCAACTTTAGGGCAGTGATTATCTCACGCCACGGTTGTCAGATAAGTTTAATTACTTTGTTACCAATTTTTGTTCCTACAAAGGACCCCCCCCCTCTAAAGGATGAACAAAGAAAGTAGACGAAGTAGTGTTTGACAATTGAACAAAAAGGTGGGGTGGAGAGCAGGGATGGTGAGAGGGAAATAAAGGTGGGGTTGGATTGGAGTAGCAAAAGAACGCCATGATTTGCAGATTGAGCGAAAACGACATAGATCTGGTTTGGTGTTGAGTCGTTTTAAGATTAGGGCAAGTATGTCGTTGCTTAAATTCTTCCATGGCCCTTCTTCTTCTTCAATGCCTTTCTCTGTTTCGTGGGATGTAGCCATTTCTGTGTGATTTTTAGGATTAAGGGGATAAATTGGTGGGAATTGAATAATCTGGGTTTTGAATATGGTTTTGTTCGTTAACGGTAGGTAGGAGAATTAACGAATAGAACCTTGACCAAGTTTCGGGTTGCTCTGCTCGGTATGGCTCGTCCCTCAATACTTTTACTCGAATTCGAGTTGAGTATTGAGCCTTTCCAAGTTTAGATTTTCTAATTTCCTTTACCTTAAACCTAAAATTTATGTCAGAGAAGTAATATTTTCAATAATTAGGTTTAAGCTACTTCCTTTGAGTTTTTTTACAAGTATTGTGCACAATTTCATTATAATATTTCATTTAAATTCCATAATATGAAAGATAATATAGCTAAGATGTATTTTAAGCCACTCCACGAGCTTCTCCTAAGAACCCCTCTATGCTCAGCTCTAGAAAATTCCGAGCCGAATTCAAATAGTTCAAGAGATAGTAGGCTCGTTAACACCCCCCAGTGTTAAGCAACATAACTTTTACATCTAGCAAACCCGACTGCATCCAAATGATCCAAGTATCTAATCCAAATTACTCCACCAGAATTATTCGACTTTAGACTTGGAAAGATGACCTTGAAGTTGAATCAAATACTACTATGATATAACTCGAGTTGATCCAATTTCGATTACATTTGAAGCGAATTTTATTCAAAATTGCCCTTCCTCTGTGTGTGGACGAAGAGGATTGAACTACGAGACAAAGGTATTATCATTCTTCCCACTCATCAGATACGATATATCTCCACTCTTCACCAACGATTATAGTCTGACACTGTGGAGCAGTGATCTAATACTTCACTAGTGGAAAAAAACGGAAGGGTTGCGGTCAAAACAGCCCTAAGGGCTGCGTTTTTGGCCAGCAGCCCTTTCCGTAGCAGCCCTTCGTATAACGAAAGGCTGCGGTTTTGGGTCTATATACGAAGGGCTGCGGTTTTGGGAGGAGTATACGAAGGGCTGCGATCTATATACGAAGGGCTGCGGTCTAAATACAAAAATCATCAGGAGGAGTGATTGGGTTCAAAAGGATGTGTATGATAAGAGGGCCTGACGTTTCTTCAACACAAAGTGAGACAAACAATATTTCTACTTATCTGTGGTGAAGAAATGAGGTAATATACACTCTGCCTAAGATAGATACGTACATGAGGAGGAAAATGGGGCGTGATTGGGAGTGGAAATTGTAGACGAGATTTAAGAGGAGAAATAGAGGAACGCCAGGAGGTGCAGACGCTACGAAGCCTACGACGATCATTTTCGGTATCGTTTAGGCATTTGAGGAATAGGAAAAGTATGTCTAGAGGGAGATTGCTCCAGTGTCTAACTCTCTGGGATGAATCATCCATTTAGTTTGGTTGGTTATTTGAAAGAGTGATGGATAAAGAGATGGAAATAGGATGATTCAAAATGGGAGTTTATGGTATATGGTATATAATATATGATATATGGAGAAATTAGTTGAGTTTGTATAGGGTTTGTCTAGTGCTTTGTTTGTTGGTGCTGATGTACTGTTATGGGGAATTACGAAGTAGATCTACGTTTCCTCGGTGGAGGAAACGAGAAAATGGAACGTTACCATGGTAGATCTACTTCGTTTCCTCCCGTTTCCTCCACCGAGGAAACGTAGATCTACTTCGTTTCCTCCGTGGAGGTAACGGGAAAAATGTACGTTTCTTCGGTGGAGGAAATGGTATTTTCATCCGTTACTGTTTTATCCACTTGTCCAACAAGTAAGCTGTAGGCTTAGCTTCCTTGTCGAGCAAGTAAATTAGTATCTTGAGTGTTCTTCAGCTGGAGACTTGTGCAACGATGTTTGAATCCGCTTAGTCCTTGGTCTGGGCTCTGCTCCCGAACCTGCAAAAAGGGACCCACCCTGGAGGTTTGGGTGGTGGTTCCCCCTCCGATGCTTAAGTCAGATATCAGGAGTAGTGAGAGAAAGTAGAGATAGAGAGAGAAAGTGAGAGAGTATTTTATCAGAGTAACTTTACACTGTTTGCATTGAATGAATGTTTCTCCTGATTTCAGGGGTATTTATAGTGATAGCAAGTTGACAGCTATCCTTAAAATCTGCCCTAGAATAGTGGCTTCTGATTGGCTGGGGAATCAGATCATAACACGTGGAAGGCCATGATTGGTGAAGGTTTATTAACCACTCTCCTGCAGCCACCTTGCAGTGCTGGGTTCTGACTGTTGGGCCAGAATATCAACCTTTTAACCCAACTGAGTATAGCCCAGAGATTAAGCCTTCTTTCCTTATCAACTAGGGTGACACGTGGATGGCTCTGATGAGCCCATGTGTCGTTAAGGGAGCCGTAGATGATAGGCTACAACATTTGCCCCTAAAAGGGCTTTCACTGTTGGCCCATCTGACGGTTAATGCCCTTTTACCCAAGGTAGTGTATTCAAAATGAAGGAAATGACGCGCCCTTTCCAGGATTTTACCGGTCATAACCGACCGTTACCTTCTTTTCTTCGGTCATTTCTGACCGGCTCCACAAGTTTTTTACCCCCCCTATAAATACTCTTGGTGTGAGAACATTAAATCATTTCACACCTTGAACGAATTTTTCTAGAGAGAGAGACTCCGCAGTTTTTTCTAGAGAGAGAGAGAGAACGTCCAACCTCAGCTTCCTTCACCGACTCGTCCAGGCGTTTTAGCAGGTATCTTTTCTTTGTTCTCTTCATTCTTCTTTATTCTTTAATTTTTTCTTAGAAAATCAATAAAATGGAATCTTCTTCCTCAGATAATCTTAGCCGACCAAGAACTTGTCTTGACCCTAGAACCGATACTTCTTCTTCGGCGCATTCTAGAGTTGGGCCTCTTCTGGCCGACTATATATTTTTTTATTCTTTTGGCCGAGAAAGTCAGACGACCCAGTCTTTACCTGTGCAAGGTAATCTGGCGCGCGTCAAGCAAACGGCCCGTCTAAGACGAAAAGCTATAATCCCGTCAAATAGTTCAGATATGGAAGAATCTACTGGACGGGTGCCCGATGAGGCAAGAGAAGTTCAAAGTGCAGAGGCTTTGGGCGAGCCTCCTTCCTTTGACCATGACTTAGAAGAATCCGAAATAAACCCTGAAGCCAGTACTTCTGGCAGAGACATCGCTATGGCGGAGACCGGTGAAGGTAATAACGTCAGTGAGTCTGATAATGCCGAAGAGTCAGACGAGGCTTCGACTACCTCGTCGGAAATTAGAAGGCGCCTAGGTCCCCTCTCTGACCCCGGCTTCATTTTGGTCAAATGGTTAGAGAAAATCGGCCCAGACCATAACTATTTATTGTCTTATATGCCCATGCCGGGCTTCTCCTTTGTCATTCCAAATAAAGACGCGACGATCCTGAGCGCTCCCAGGAACCATTTCGTCGTCTATAAACTTGCCTTAGATGCGGGATTGAGGTTTCCTCTCCATGAATTCATAGAACAAGTGCTGCGGTACTACCACATCGACCACAATCAGCTGGCTCCAAACGCTTGGCACAACGTCTTGACGTTCATTGCCGTCTGTGAGCTACGCGGCCTAGCCCTTTCCCTCAAGCCTTTACCCACATCCATTATGCGGCCAAGGTACCTGGGGCCGTGGACGGGGCATGGCTCAGCATCTGCAACCGTCCTGGCTTCCTGACGGCTTGGGGGAAGCCTTCGAAGATGCATGACTGGAAAGCCGATTTCATATTTTTAAAGGCAGCCAATGATTCTGCCACTGAGGGCTATATATTCTACAATCGGTTCGTCACGAATATGGGACGGAAGCAGTCCTGGCTGGAGCTGGAGGATAATTTTGACGAAGAAGTGGTGGAGTACTTCAGAATAAAGGAGTACTCCAGGCCCGGCCAACGATCTTTTAAGGGGCCATCTAACTGGATACCTTTTAAAGAAATGTTTTACCAAGACGACTTCTTGGTCGCCGCCGGCTTGCGGTTGGCCGATGATAAAGGTATATATTTAAAATCCTCCAAGTAAAACTCTTCGTCCATAATTCAATTGACAAACCCATTTTTTGCTTTCTTGTTGCAGACTCGGCCAGAACACGTCTCAAAGCTTTTTGGACGGGAGACATAGGTATGTCAAAATTCACAGACAACTTATGGAAGGAGTACGCCAAAAGCAGCGCCGAAAAGAGGGCGGAGACGCTGGTAAATAAATACATTTTTTTTAGACGAGGATCATTATGGCTCGTCTGGAACTGGCATCTAATCTTTGGACGAGGATGACCTAATGAAGGAGAACGTCCAAGCGTGGACGTTCACCTTTGAGCCATAATAACTCGCCCATGTACTCGTGTATTCCCCTGGACGAGGATAGCCCGAAGAAGGAAGGCGTCCATGCTTGGACGGCCACCTACTTGGGGCTATACTCGTCTGAGATTATATATATACTCGGCCAAGTACTCGTATGTTTCCCTAGACGAGGATAGCCCGAAGAAGGAAGGCGTCCATGCTTGGACGGCCACCTTCTTGGGGCCATACTCGTCTGAGTTTATATATATACTCGGCCAAGTACTCGTATGTTTCCCTGGACGAGGATAGCCCGAAGAAGGAAGGCGTCCATGCTTGGACGGCCATCTTCTTGGGGCCATACTCGTCTGAGTTGTTTTGAGTTCTGAGACTTGACGAAGAGTTGATTTCCTATCCTTGGACGGGAGTCGTGTTAGTCCGTCCAAATTTGGGACGGCTTCCTTCTTTGCATCACCCTCGTCTGGATTCAGATATTTTTTTTGTCCTCAGACGAGGTTGCCTTAGGGGAGGAGGTGTTCATTTTAAGACGTCTTCCTTCTTCGGGTGATGTTCGTCTGAAATCTTGTTATAGGAATTTCAACTTTTGTCCCTTGGATGGCCAGTTTGATAACTTGCTCATTTTTTGCAGAAAAATGCTCCTACAAACAAGCTTCCACCTGGGAAGTCGTCCTCGTCCAAAAAGAGGCCTACAACGGCCGTGGACCAACCTCCCGCGAAAAAGCTTAAGGGCTTTACAAGAAAGAAGACGGAGAAGGCCGCTTCAAGTGGGGTGGGAGAAAAACCCATGCCCTCCCCAAAAGATAAGGCTATTAAAAAGGAGCCTTCAACTGCTGCCCCTGCTGAGGGGGAAAAGAGTGCGGATCCTGCTGTTCCGCTGGACACTCTTCCGGCTAACTCGACTGAGATCAACCCAGAGTCCGCATTAGCCTTGGTTGTCCCAGAATATGAGACGGCTGCTGAGAACTATCCTGGCTTCAGTGGCTCGGTGGCCAAGCTGGTGTCGCAGATGCCATTAGCTGTTAGGGCGGCTTCCATTTCGTTTGGTGAGTCGTATTACCCAAATATAGTTAGGACGATGCGGGTCGGCGGACGGTCTATGAGTCCGTCCAATAGACAAGCTATCGTCTTTCCTATCAAGATTACTGACTCTTCCCCTATTTCAGATAAGGGCAAAGGCCCTGCTATACCCCCAACTCCTCCCACCATTGATTCGGACGAGGAGTCTTCTTCTGCCTTGCCAAAATGTCAAGGCTGGAAAAAGAGCGGCTTAAGCAGGAGCTCTTCAAGTGTTACCCTGAATCCTACATTAAAGGACTAAGGGGAGCATCGGCCGGGCATGTGGGCTACATGTCTCAACTTGCTGCTGAGGTATGGCTTACTGCCGCCTTTGTTTTATACTTGATACAATTCCTTTTTTGTAAATCGTCTAATGACTTGTTTTGTTTTCATTGCTCCAGCTTTTTGCTCGCAGCATGCTAACTGAAGAATGGGCGAGGGGGCTAAGAAAAGAGAATAAGCAGCTCGTCCATATGGCGACAACGGCAGGCGACAAGGCCATCCATGACATTGAGATGGCTAATACACTCCATCGTCAATCTCTGGAGGCTTTAGAGGAAAGATCAGCTCTTCTGGAGTCAGAAAACAAGAATTATCTTGTTACCATTAATGACATGTTCAAGGAACAGGACCGTCTGAAGATGGTCATTGATGCTGTCTCCACTGATCTAAGGGATGAAAGAAATGCCGCCCTTCTCGCTGCTGCGCAGCTAAGGAGGGAGAATATTCTTCTGAGGGCGAGAACTGCCCGTCTAGAGAGTCAGGCGACCAAGGCCTTTGACGATGCCAAGGAAGGGTTGGAGCAAGTCATCAAAACGTCTAAAGACTGGGCCGTCAAGGCCTTCGAGATGCTGGCTGAGGCTGATGAGGTCCCTAGCTTTGTCCGTCGTCTGGAATATCAACAGAGTGTTCATCGGGCTATGGTGTGTGCCCAGGAACCTCCGGAGTTTTTAGAGTCCGACGACGAGGCTGCAACCGAGGATGAGAAGCCTGAGGACAAAGCCGAGGATGAGAAGCCTGAGGACGACCAAGAAACTCGCGCTGAAGATGAAGCCTAGTTTTAGGTTTATTTTTCTAAGTTTCTTGGCTTGTCTGCCGTTGTAATCTTAGCCCTTCAGCAGTCTTGAATTGTAAATCTTTGCTATTGATATATATGAAGAACTTTTTGCCAATTGCTTCTCTTATTTTCGTAAATTCCAATTTGACCAAGTATAACCTTAACTTCGTCATGATCGTTGGACGTCCAGCCCAGATGTTTAATGAAAGAGCAGCGTGCTTGCCTTTAGATGAATTTTAATCTTTAAAAATTGTCTCCAAGTACCAGAATAGACTCGTCCTGAACTATTGGACGATCTGCCTTATCTGAATAATACAATCTTGTAAAACCTGTTCCTTGCCGTTGGACGATCGAGAATCTGCGCAAAATGCTGCCAAGTACCAAAAGGGACTCGTCTGTGACGGTTTGCAAAATGCACATACGAGAAGATTGCCATCCTTGCCCTTGGACGATTACCAGTTATTTCATGATATATCTAAGTATTTGTTGATATTCGTCCGGGATTTTTAGACAATCTGCTTAATTAGACGAGTCTTGCCCAAAGAGGGAAGACGGCCAATGCCCGTTTGATTTGTGGACGAACCACGTTCAAGCCGTTTTACTCGAGCTACCAACATTCGTCCTGCACTATCAAACCAACACAAATGCATCTATTGGCTAGGTCCTAGTTTTTGGACGACCTTTTCTCTTTAGCTCGTCCTATAGACTTCTATCATCCCCCCTTTCTTGGGCTTAGCTCAACCGTACATGGTGGGCGAGCCAAAGTCCAAGAAGGAGAGCGGCCATCCTTGGCCGAGCCTGCTAAAGTTGATGGACGAGCTTGAGATACATGTTCAAAGCATGTTTTAGCCGACTTCCTTGAGGGAGCAACACTCGTCATTGAGTAGTGATCCCTTACTAGGGTCTGGACTACTTAGTTGTCCGTGTTTTTGAAAGTAAGTATCCTTTACTAAGGTCTTATTTCAGGCCAGCTTTCTCTCAGTGACTTTGACGTTACTCTTACTAGAGGTTTGTCAGTTTGACGGCCATGTATGTGTTATATTTATGGCCGATCTCTTCGAGGGAGTGATGTTCGGCATAGAAGTGAGTAATTTTGACGTTCTATTATTGTTTGTATTTTTGTCCAAGTTATTGTCACTTTTAGACGAGTAACTGATTAATGCCCCAAAGTGA
The DNA here is from genome assembly GCA_947648045.1 of Beta corolliflora. Taxonomy (NCBI): domain Eukaryota; kingdom Viridiplantae; phylum Streptophyta; class Magnoliopsida; order Caryophyllales; family Amaranthaceae; genus Beta; species Beta corolliflora. The sequence goes on along the minus strand of CANSZD010000412.1, from coordinate 2,182,846 downwards.
ATTAACTTGGTGAAAATAAACAAAGAAATAAGAAAGTAGGAATTGTATTATATGGATTTTGCTTGACTAAATGCCAAGATACATGTATACAATTCTTCTTCCTAACATGTGCCGTGGCACTTTGGAGTAACTACAAACTACCTTATAGGTATCTGACAGTGAACTGAGCTAGACGTGGTACTTCTTCAAATTATCTGAATTCCAAGTATGCTGTATAGGTCGTCCATCTAGATCTTGGAGACGAAAAGTCCCACTGCGTAGCTCTTGGATAATCAGATAAGGTCCTTCCCAATTAGGTGTTAGCTTCCCTAACTCTTTAGCTCGTCCAACCGCTTCCATCTTTCTTAGAACAAGATCCCCCACCTTGAGCGGTCGTCTAACAACTCTTTTGTTAAACTCCCGAGCCATTCGCAGTTTGTACAATTGCATTCTTAGCAAGGCATTGCCCCTGACTTCTGGCACTTGGTCCAAAGCCGTGCGTAATGCAGCCCAGTTGACATCTTCTGTGTACAACATGACTCGCAGGGTGGGTTCTTCAATCTCAATGGGCAAGACGGCTTCAGTGCCGTATACTAACATGAAGGGCGTCTCTCCTGTAGAGTTTTTGGCGGTTGTTCTGATGGACCATAACACCAACTGCAGCTCTTCAACCCATTGCCCCTTGACGTTCTCCAGCTTCCTTTTGATTCCATTTGATAGAATCTTGTTGAAGGACTCTACTTGCCCATTGGCTTGTGGGTGGGCGACTGCAGCGAAGTGAGCTTTTATGCCTCTTTCCGCCAACCATTCCTTCAGTTTAGGCGTTTCAAACTGCGGCCCATTATCAAAGACGATGGACTGTGGCATGCCAAAACGAGTTATAATGTTTTTCCAAATGAAGCCCTTGACATCGTTTGTTGTTATTCCTCGCATGGCTTCTGCCTCTATCCATTTAGTGAAGTAGTCAACTGCCACTATCACAAACTTCTTTTGCCCAGCGGCCACAGGGAAAGGTCCTAGGATATCCATGCCCCATTTGGCAAAAGGCAGAGGGAACAAGATGGGAGTTAAGTAGTTGGACGGCTTCTGATGCACATTTCCATGCTTCTGACAACTGTCACACTTCTTTGCATAGACTAAAGCATCTTCCTTTAAGGTAGGCCAGTAGTACCCCGTCCTTAAAGCCTTCTCTCCTAAAGCTCTTCCCCCAATGTGAGAAGCACAAGCTCCCTCATGGAGTTCTTTCAGAACCTCTAGACCATCTTCTCTGGTGATGCACTTGAGGAGAGGGCGGTTGAATGACTTCTTGTAAAGTGTCTCATCCCATAGTTCAAACCACTTGTTTCTAGCCTTCACATACTTAGCCTCTACAGGGTCAGAAGGCAATCGTTCCGTCTTCTTGTATTCTATGATAGGCTCCATCCAGACTGCTCCTCGGCTAAGAAACATAATATGCTCTTGGTCAATGCTCTTTTTGGGTTTGACTTCCCAAAAAACTGTTCGTGGCACATCACCTTCAGCCGAGCTGGCCAATTTTGAGAGAGCATCTGCTTGATGATTTTCTGACCTTGGTACTTGGTCGAGAACAAATCGTTTTAATGGCTATATCTCATCCTTGATCAGTCGCATGTATTTGCTCATTGATGCTTCTTTGCATTCAAAATCTCCATTGACCTGACTGACGACTAAGAGGGAGTCCGATTTGGCCTCAATCTCAACAGCTCCAGCCGCCTTGCACATTTTGATTCCAGCTAAGAGTGCTTCATATTCAGCTTCGTTATTGGACGCTTTGAATTGGAATCTTAATTCATATTCAAACTTGTCCCCTTCGGGAGATTGACAAATGATTCCTGCCCCACATCCATTGACTGTGGACGATCCATCAACCATGAGCGTCCAATGCTTCCTTCCTCTAGCTGGATCAGATATTGGCTCTATGGTTGGCCGAGTAAGCTCAACTATAAAATCTGCCAAGGCTTGCCCCTTAATGGCTTTCCTTGGATCAAATGATATATCAAACATGTTATGCTCAACCGCCCATTTTAGCATCCGCCCAGCAGCTTCCATCTTCTGTAGAACTTGCTTCAAAGGTTGATCAGTGTAGACGATTATACTGTGCGCCAAGAAATAAGGCCTCAACTTTCTGCTGGCCATGACTAGGGCCAATCCAAACTTCTCAACTGGAGTATACCTATTTTCCGCATCTTTGAGCACATGACTCACAAAGTATATGGGAACTTGGACGGACTCACAAAGTATATAGGAAAACGGCACTCACAGCTTGAGCGGACACAGCCAAGTATACAAACAGTTTTTCCCCCTCGGTTGGACTGACCAACCTAGGCAGCTGCCGAAGGTGATCTTTGACGTGCTGAAGGGCTTGCTCTGCCTCTGCTGTCCATTCGAACTTGGCCTTTTTCTTGATCGTGGCAAAGAAGTGATGGCACTTGTCGCCTGACTTAGACAAGAAACGTCCAAGGGCAGCCAAGCAACCCGTCAGTCTCTGTACTTCTTTTACCTTCGAAGGAGACTTCATGTCTAAAATAGCTTGAATCTTTTCAGGGTTGGCTTCTATTCCCCTCTGGTCCACCAAGAAACCTAAGAACTTCCCTGACAAGACCCCAAAGACACATTTGCTGGGGTTCAGCTTTAACTTGTATTTCCTGAGAGTTTCAAAAGTTTCCCTCAAATCACCAACATGACTTTCTTCTTGATGGCTCTTGACTATCATATCGTCAATATATGCCCTCCATGTTTCTTCCCAACTGTGGCTGAAAAACGGTATTGATCAATCTTTGAAAAGTGGCCGGGGCATTACGTAGGCCGAATGGCATCCTCAACTAGCCATACAATCCTTTTTCAGTAATGAAAGACGTTTTGTCCTGATCCTCTGGCCACATCGGGATTTGATGAAAACCTGAATAGGCGTCCATGAAGTTCAGCAAAGCATGGCCGGCTGTGGAGTCTACCAGACGATCCAACTTATGCAAAGGGAAACTGTCCTTAGGACAAGCCTTGTTGAGGTCAGTGTAGTCCACACACATCCTCCAGGTGCCATTGGGCTTTGGCACCATGACCACATTTGCTATCCAGTCTGGATAATAGGTTTCTTTGATGAATTTGGATTCCAACAACTTCTGAACTTCTTGGTCGACCGCCTGGTTTCTGGCCGGTCCTAAGTGCCTTTTCTTCTGACGAACAGGTTTCAAATTAGGATCAACATTCAACCGATGGACAACTACCTCCGGATCAATTCCAGGCATCTCTTCAACGCAATAGGCAAACACATCTTGAAATTCTTTTAGCAAGTGGATTAGATGACCCTTCAAATCAGGACTGAGTGAGGATCCAATTTTGAGGGTCCTTTCTGGACGAGCTTCATCCAGACGTACCTCTTCAGGGGCTTCCACCGGCTCTGGACGTTCTACTGCCAGTCCCATGATGCCCATGACTTCTTCAGACGAGGGAGGTTCTTCCTTGATGATTTCATATTTTCTCTTCTTGCTGGGGAGATGCTCAGACGCCTTCCTTGAGGGAGCGAGAGGCGTCTGAGGGCTCTCAATGACCATCTTTAACGAGGCGACTTGGTCCTTGACAATCCCAGACGTTTTCCTCTCGCTTGCCACCTTCGTCTGATCTTTCTCTATTTCAGACGTTTTCCTTTCGCCAACAACCTTCGTCTGATCTTCATTGCCTATCTTCCATGATGACGGCTTGAGGGTAGTCAAATAACACTCCCTAGCCACCTGCTGGTCTCCATATAATGAGCCAATCTGGCCATCATCACACTCATACTTCATCAACATCAGGTGAGTTACTATTACTGCTTTGACATGATTCAGAGTTGGTCGTCCAAGAATGACATTGTAGGCTATCAAATCTCGGACCACCAAGAACTTGATAAACAGAGTTCTAGCTGCATCCTTTTCTCCCACTCGAACGGGCAAAGTAACAGTTCTCATTGGATGGATGACTCCTCCCCCAAACCCTATGATGGGATGGTGAACGGGAACTAAGTTCTTCTCATCAAACTTTAGTCTGGACAAGCAATCAGCACTAATGATATCCGTCGAGCTTCCGGTGTCGATCAGAATCCTTCTTACTCTTAAGTTTGCGATTTTCATTTCTACAACCAAAGGATCATCATGGGGAGTCCTCAACCTGCCCCGATCTTGCTCACTAACTACCACCCTTGGGAAGGGCTCAACCTTTGTCTGATCAGCTAACAAAACTTGGCCGAGCTCCCTAAGGTAGTTTTTGTGTCCTCTATTGGTTGGTCCTCCGGCAGCAAACCATCCTGAGATTACAAGAACCACATCTTCGTCTGTGCTTGCACTCTCCTTCTTCTTAATATGCCAATCATCTTTCCTCTGAAACTTCCTTCCCCCTTGAGACATATAGGAGTTCATCTTTCCCTTTCGAGCTAGTTCATCCAAAGCCTTCTTAAGGTGCTTACATTCATTAGTTTCGTGACCGCAATCCTTGTGGAAGTGGCAATACTTGCTCTTATCCCTATTTCTATAAGGGGTTTTCATCTCCACTGGGGCCTTCAACTCATATTGGTCCTTAATCTCCATGAGAATGGAGTATTGGTCCTTGTTAAACTCAATAGGATTGGATGAGGATGGCTCAGCCTCCTTTCTCTTGCTCCTTCTGGACGAAGTGGTGGTAGAGGTTATAGCCCAAGTCTCGACCTTCTTGGGGTTGCTCTTCTTTGGTTGAGCAACCTCTTCAGGCTTCTTAGACTCGGGATGTTTTGCTTCAGCACACACTTCGGTAGAGTGGATAAACGCTTCAGCTTCCCTCAAAGCCTCAGCAAGAGTGGAGATTTTCTTTTTAACAAGATCAAACTTGAAACTTCCTGGCCTTAGACCCCTGATGAAGGCGTCGAAGGCCACTCCAGCATTAAGGTGTTGGATCTGAAGGGCTTCCAGGTTGAATCTCTTAACGAAACTTCTAAGAGCCTCCTTAGGTCCCTAGACGACCTTGCCTAGGTGCATACTTGTTTTTTGCTCTTGCTTGTTGGCAACAAAGTGACTAGTAAATAAGAAACCGAGTTCAGTAAAATTATTGACTGAATTGGGGGGAAGATTGTTAAACCATTTATGAGCAACTCCCTTCAAGGTTGCTGGGAAGTTCTTGCACCAAGTAGCATCATCTACTCCTTGGACGTACATCTGATGTTTGTAAGCAGATAAGTGATCATCGGGATCTGTTGTTCCATCAAAAGGTTCTATAGTAGGGAGCTTAACCTTTGGGAAGGGGGGCGCCTCCATTATCCTGGCCGAAAATGGAGTGGGCCAGTTAATCCGGAGGGCTCCCATCTGTCCATCAATGGGTATGTACTCCTTACGATATTCCTTTAACACCGGATCAGACGACGTGTTTGCAGGCACTGGACGCCTATAGACCATGGGCTGAGCCACCGTCTTCTCCTGTCGTGGATGAACAAGAGAGTGACTTAAACTTCGTCCCTCCCCTCTGGACGACAACCTCAAAGGAGGGTCTCTCAGGTATGGTGTAGATCCTGTCGCTGATCGTTGTAATGCAGCAGCTTTCTTTGCTTCTAGATATTCTCTGGCATCTGTTTCCATTCGGTGCCCGCTTGGACGAACATGGTCCTGGGTCCTCACCACCAGGTTCCAGTCCATCTTCCTCCGCTGATCATTATCCTCTGGCTGCTTTCCTCTTGCCGTCCTCCTAGAGGGTTCCTGACGAACAGGTCGACTAGGACCTAGTCGATCTACTTGGGAACGTCCCCTAGGAGGAAGTGGATTGTTAGCAGCTGGCTCCGGGTTATGATGAAAAAACAGCATATTGCTTTTAATTTGTTCCTGGACGACCGCTGCCATCTTAGTCTGAAAGTCATTCAGAACATTCTCCAGGTGGGCGGCAGTCACTGGACGATCTAGATTCACTTGGATGACCGGTTGCTGGCTTGGTCCAGGAACATTGACGATGGATGGAGGTCTATCTCTTCCTCGAGGTGGTCTTTCATGCTCCACCGTATCTTCGACATTAACTTGAAGGCTTCGATTCCTGGCAATGTTGGACGATTGACAATCAGTCATCGTTGCATCTCCCCACAGGCGGCGCCAAATGTTTTATCCACTTGTGCAACAAGTAAGCTGTAGGCTTAGCTTCCTTGTCGAGCAAGTAAATTAGTATCTTGAGTGTTCTTCAGCTGGAGACTTGTGCAACGATGTCTGAATCCGCTTAGTCCTTGGTCTGGGCTCTGCTCCCGAACCTGCAAAAAGGGACCCACCCTGGAGGTTTGGGTGGTGGTTCCCCCTCCGATGCTTAAGTCAGATATCAGGAGTAGTGAGAGAAAGTAGAGATAGAGAGAGAAAGTGAGAGAGTATTTTATCAGAGTAACTTTACACTGTTTGCATTGAATGAATGTTTCTCCTGATTTCAGGGGTATTTATAGTGATAGCAAGTTGACAGCTATCCTTAAAATCTGCCTTAGAATAGTGGCTTCTGATTGGCTGGGGAATCAGATCATGACACGTGGTAGGCCATGATTGGTGAAGGTTTATTAACCACTCTCCTGCAGCCACCTTGCAGTGCTGGGTTCTGACTGTTGGGCCAGAAAATCAACCTTTTAACCCAACTGAGTATAGCCCAGAGATTAAGCCTTCTTTCCTTATCAACTAGGGTGACACGTGGATGGCTCTGATGAGCCCATGTGTCGTTAAGGGAGCCGTAGATGTTAGGCTACAACAGTTACCATGAATTTTTCCGAAAAAAAAAAATTCCATTTTTTTATATTTTGTATAATTTCTGTTTTTTTTAATTCGAATAATTTATGTTTATTTTGGTTTTTATAATTTCTGTAAATAGTTAATTTTATTTATTATTTTAATTTTAATAGTTATAAATTAATTTAATTTGTTTGAGCATGTTATTATGTTATAATAATATTTAATGATATTATCATGTTAGTATGTTAATGCATGTTAGTAGCATGTTAATATGTTATAATAATATCTAGGAAAATTTGTCAGAAACCACCTTTTATAATCACTTTTTTGTGAGAAACCACCTTTTAAAAAAAATTGGTTAATTAGCCACCTTTTTGGTTCTTTTTTTTGTTGGAAGTCACCACTTGCCGGAATCCGGCGTTGACCTCGCTTTTTCGGCGTTGACCATCATTTTTTCGCCATTTTCTCGCCATTTCTTCCACCTGGGATGTCGGCGGATGCGAGGGGGGAGAGGGGCTTAGGGGCTGGGAGGGTGGGGATGGTCGTGGGGGGGGGGTTTCCCGGTGGGTTGCGAGGGGGGACGGGGTTTGCCGGCGGATGCGAGGAGGGAGGGGGTTGCCGGGGGGATGCGAGGAGGGAGGGGGGTCTTGCGGGAGATGCGAGGGGGGGGGAGGGAGAAGGATAAAGGGGCAAAAATGGCGAAAATCTGATGGTCAACGCCGGATTCCGGCAAGAGGTGGCTTCCAACAAAAAAAAAGAACAAAAAAGGTGGCTAATTAACCAATTTTTTTTAAAAGGTGGTTTCTCACAAAAAAGTGATTTTAAAAGGTGGTTTCTGACAAATTTTCCTAATATTTAATGATATTAGCATGTTAGTATGTTAATGCATGTTAGTAGCATATTAATATGTTATAATAATATTTAATGATATTAGCATGTTATTATGTTAATGCATGTTAGTAGCATGTTAGAATTATTTATTATTTTAATTTTAGTTAATTAATTATTAGAATGTCAATAGTTATAAATTACTAGTAATTACAATATAATAACGACGAACATACGTAGACATTAAATAATAACTAATTAACATAATTGATAATTAGGGTCTTGAGGGATCGACGTCACGACACACTAGATGTGGTGGTGTTGATGCATCTAGT
>CANSZD010000412.1:1962500-2170000 GCA_947648045.1 Beta corolliflora | reverse complement strand
CCCCCCATCCGCAACCCCCTCCCCTCGCAGCTCCCCCCCACCCACCCGACCAAGGTTTTTCCTAGGCGCCCTAAAAAGCATAAAGATAGGGGAGAGAGAGTAGTAGATAACGAAAATGTGGTTGGGGGCATGCGGGGAGGGGGTTGCGGAGGGGGTTACGGGTGGCGCAGCGATGGGGGGGATGGACGAAGGGAGAGGAGGAGAGGGGGGGAGGGATGCCACCCGAGGGGTTGGAAGGAGGGGTTGGGGGCTGTTGGTGGGGGTGGAGTGGGCTGCAGGTGGTGGGGGATGGGGGATGCAGGGGTGGGTGGGGTGCTGGCGGCAGGTGGTGGTAGTGGTGGCTAGGTGGTGGTCAACGCTGGAATTGAGATGGTCAACGCCGGAAAATGGTTTTAGGTTTCATCTCGCAAAAATAATTAAGTTTTTGGTTTGTTTTCGCAAAAAATGCTTTATAAGGTTTTTTTTCGCAAAAATGAACTCGAAAAAGATTTTTTTTGGCAAATTTTCATTATTATTATTATTTTTATTATTTTTATTATTATTATTATTATTATTATTATTATTATTATTATTATTATTATTATTATTATTATTATTATTATTACTTTATACGATTACTATTACTATTAATATTACTATTTACTAGTACATTTGTTCAAAAGGATTATTATTGTCGTTGTTGTACTTATTAATTATTAATATTGGTAATTATTATTAATGTTGTTGCTATTATTATAAATGTCATTGATATCACTATTTGGAGCTATTTGTGTTCAAGAAGAAGAATGTTCTTTTGGCATTTGTACGATTTTTTTTATATTTGTTCTAATTAACAATTTTGATATGCGATGTTCTTTTTGATGTTGTACATGTAACGTACATGACAATAGTATATGATGTTTATTTTCTTAACAATTTTTGGCAGAATAATACAAATTATATGTTACTAGTTTATATAAAATATAAGTAGCATGAGATAACCTAATGATGTTGGCATCACGTTCAAAATTTTCCCTACAAGGGATTTCTACCTATCCTTAAAAACAAAGTTTATATAGAACAGGACAACGATATAAGAAGAATATTTAACAATTTTGTTCAAGATCATATGATTATATATATTTATAGGTTTATTTATAATAAAAAAGAACAATTTATTGATATAACAAAGAACATGTTGTTAGTTAAATCCAAACATGTCATCAATATAAAAATAACATCTATCTTTTATTTTTAGAATGTGTTCTTTAAATAGATTTTGTATGCTCTTTCAGTATATGTTCTTTTTTTTAATATCATTATATGTTCCTTTCATTACTACCTAAATTCTTATTATAAACGGACCTTGGACATGAACAATATGTTCTTTTTACCATGAACAATATGTTTTCTTCCCTAAAACATGTGTGCTTTTATTTTAATTGTATGTTCATATAATAATGTGTTCTTTTGCAAAAAAAAAAACTAATTATGCTATTATTATTATTATTATTATTTTATTATTATTTATATTATTATATTATTTATATTATTATTATTATTATTATTATTATTATCATTATTATTATTATTATTATTATTATTATATTATTATTATTATTATTATTATTATTATTATTATTATTATTATTATTATTATTATTAAAAGTTGTGCATAGTAATAGAATGATAGTAATAGTAATACTAGTAATGAAATACAAAATAATAATAATAATATTAGTAATAATATGTTTTATAAAAGATAAGTTCCGACTAGATTAGAAAAAATACGGTTTTTTCACCTGATACCCCCGAGTTTTCAAAAAATTCACCTGGTACCCTCCATGTTTTCAAAATTCACCAGGTACCCCTCAGTTTCAAACTAATACATCGACATGCCCCTAATGACTAACGGCGGTTAACGCCGTTAGCCTTAAACCTCATTAAGCTCTAATTAGCACTAATTAACCTAACTAAACCCTAACATCTAACTTCTAATCCTACCTTAACCCTAACCCTAACCCCACTACCACCCAACCACCACCTCCTCCCCTCCACCCACCCCACCCTACCCCGCCGCCCCAACCCCTACCGCAACCTCACCACCATCCTCCCCCACCCCCGCAACCTCGCCGGCCTCCCTCCCCCACCCATTCTATTTTCGAAATCTCACCCTCCCCCACCCCCACGCCACCACGGCACCACCCCCTTTCATTTTCGCACCCTCCCCCCCCACCCCCGTAGCACCACCCTCCTCCAATTTCCGCGATACACGAGTACGAGACATTGCGAAAATTCGGGAGGGAAGAAGAAAATACGGGGGTTGGGGGTTGCGCGCAGCGCGCGGCGGCGCGGGGGAGGGGTCGGGTGCTGTGGGGGCGCAGGGGGGGGGGAGGGCGGGGGTTGTTCGAAATCGAGGGGTGGCGCGATGGTGAGGGGAGGGGGGGGGGGGGGGCTCGCTCGAACCGATTTGGGTGGGGGCGGCCGGGGGTCGGAGAAGGGTGGGCGGTTGGTGGGGGGAGGGCGGGGGGTGGGGAAGGGGGCCGGGGGTGGTGGGAGGGTGGGGGAGTGGGTGGTGGGAGGATGAGTTAGGGTTAGGGTTTGGGTTAGGGTTAGGGTTAGGGTTAGGGTTTGGGTTTGGGTTTAGGGTTAGGGTTAGAGGTTAGGGTTAGGATTAGGGTTAGCATTAGGGGGTTAATTAGGGTTTAAAACAGAATATTAGGGTTAATGACTAACGACAGTTAACGTCGTTAGTTATTTAGGGTATCTGAGTGTTAGTTTGAAACTGAGGGGTACCTGGTGAATTTTGAAAACATGGAGGGTACCAGGTGAATTTTTTGAAAACTCGGGGGTATCAGGTGAAAAAACCGAAAAAAATAAGTTCAGATCAGATCAGTAAAAATAAGGTGAACTAAACATAACCTAAACTGTACAATATTAAATGTTCAGTTTTTATTTTTTGTTAAAAAGAAAAAAAAAACAATGTAAGTGTTTTCCAATAAAAATGAATCTATTTATCCAAATAAAATAAAAATCTACTTACCTTAATTCCCGTGTAAAAACAAAATCAGGACTTATATTATGGGATGGAGGGAGTATATAAATACCAACTTTCTGCAATTTCTTTTAAAACCACCACCAAATGACGGAAATGTTGAAAAACTTAACTAGCCTTAGTTAGTCGATCCCACTTTTCATTTTCCCTCCAATTAACACCCAAGTGAGATTACACTTTTGCCCCTTCAATTGTTTTACTAAACTACCTTTTCCTTCTTCTATCTCTTCCCTCAATTAACCCCTTCTCACCTTCATCTTCTCTCTCCCCTTCCTGCCCTGCCTCCACAGTGCCATCTGTCCTTCAGACCTACGAAAGGATTTCTTGTTGCATCACTTTCATCTCTAAAATCTGCTCGTTGATAAGTAGCCTCTACTACCCTTCTTGATTTTCATCAGCTCACCTGAAAAAGCCACTTCTCTTCCTCCCACTGTGAGAATCCAAAAATTTGCAAGCGAAAAACCTCCTTCCTATGTTCGAGCTTGTTCCATATATAATATAATATAATATAATATAATAAACATTAATTGATGATAATAATAGTTTTTAATAATATAATATGTTAATATTCAATAATAATGAAAATAATGAAAATATTATTCAATTAGTAATAAATTCATAATAATAAGTTATTAAATAAAATAATAATAAGTTATTAAATAATAATAATAAATTATTAAATAATAATAATAAATTATCTAATAATAATAATAACCGTAAATTTAATAATAATAATAATTATCATTGTTTTATTATCAGAGAAATAAATTAGGAACATAACTGAACTGAACTGAAAATAAGTTGGGGAGAACATGCCCTTATTTATGGAAAGATGACCTATAGATAGTATTATGATACTAACTCAAACTAATCCAAACTCATTTAGATTTGAAGCGAATTTCATTCAAAATTGCCTTTCCGCTTCGCGTAGACGTAGAGGACAAAGCTACAAGACAAAGGTATTGTCGTTCTTCCCACTCATCATTGGCGATATTGATCCACTATTCGGCCTTCGCCAACGTACACTGTGGAGCAATGATCTAAGGGCCTGTTCTCCCCAACTTATTTTCAGTTCAGTTCATTTCAGTTCAGTTCAATTCAGTTGCAATCAGTTCAGTTCAGTTCAATTCAGTTCAGTTCAATTGTTTTGTGCCGAAGAGAACATGCCCTAAGATTATCTTCGTTTCAAGGAATCCAATTTTCCTTTGTTTGTCAATTGCTGTAAATAAATGACTAAACATGAGTTTTTATAACCCCATGGTTTTTTTAAATGTTGGATTCAATTTGAATTATTTGGTGAATGGTATATCAACCATTTGATTGGTATAAACTTGATTTGTCTATACAATTCCTAATTTGCACAAAATTAAGGCAGGTTATAGTTATGTTGTAGTATTAATGTATTTTTTGTACGGAATTTGCCTAACTTTTGTTTTTGGTGATATAATCACTTCAAGTGATGAAAATGATGAAGGATTTATGTCCTCGACTTAAATGCAATTACTAATTATATTATGGATCGTATTATAGAGATAATAAATTCGTTCTATTGGGTCGTCTATACGTCTTGCTAGAGAATGCTATAGAACTTTGGGTTAGGAAATAATAAACCCAAAGCCCAATATAATGGATCCTATTAGGTCACACAAAATACTTGGATCAACAAAAGAAACCTAGAGCCCATAAGGGGCCCTAGGGTGGCCGGCCAAGAGGAAGAGAGAGGAGAATTGATTCTCCTCCTAACCTAATTATATCTATATATTTTTGGTTAGGCAATAAGGAGATATACTAGATATCTTTCATTATTCTTCTCTCTCTCATATTCTTTCCAAAAGTCACAAAAACTCCATTAAAGTAGAAGAAGAATTTATTCCTTCCAACTAGCATTGGTGGAGTGTTGATCCGGGTTGGTGGACCAAGTAGAGGAATCGCAATTGAGGTTCTTAATCTGGGTTATTCAAGCTTTGTGGAATTCACGCTTCAAAGGTAAATTCCTAACTATTATGTGATCCTTGAATGTATATGCATGAGATCCTGTTTTAAGTGCTTATGAATTTGATTCATGAAATTCCGCTTAGAGTACTTATATAATCCTACAGTGGTATCAGTTTTAGCCTCTTGCATATAATTTTTGGTCATAATAATTATGTGTTCTTCACTAATTTTAATTGATTAAGGGGAGGAATTGAATTATGGAATGAATAATTAATTGGAATTGATTAAATGGAGATTTAATTGCTTAATTTTTCAACATAAAGTCGCCGAATTTTTTGAAAATTCAACCCTAAATTTCGAAATTTAAATTCTGATTTTATTTCGAATATTAAGTTCATATTATTAATCTGATTTTCATGTTTAAATTTGTTTATATGTGAAAATTAATTCATGTGAAAAGAGTTTTATATGAATTAGAGATTAATTTATGAGAATAACCCTAAAATTAATTAAAATGGAGATTTTGATTTAATTTTCTGAATTAGGCATAAAAAGGTTTATGTTTAATTTAATTAAGATCACTAAATTAATATTACAAATGTTGTAATTTTAATTTCCTTCAAATAAAACAAAAAAAAAAAAATTAAGGAGGAGGAATAGGAGCAGCCTCCGGTGGTCTGCCGGTGGGCAGTAGGCGCCAGAAGGTGCTCCGGTGGTCTGCCGTCTGTACGACGGTGAGGGATAGACGGACGCTGGCTGGGCAGTCGTCGAAGTCCGGTGGTGGCAGCAGCCACGCAGAGACGCACGTATGACGCGCGCAGCAAGCGTGCTGCTGGGCGCTGGCTGGTGGCTGGTGCTGGCAAGATGTTGCCGGCGTCGGCTCGCAATGGGTTGCCGGTGAGTTCCGGTGAGGTGCTTGACGTGGGGGTTGCCGGAATTCTAGCCATTCGTTGTTCTGGGCAGTGATGCCGTGGAAGGCAGCCTTTGTGCTGCTGGATTTTGTTTCACAATTTTAATAAAAAAAATTTTTTTTTTTAGAAATCATTAAATCTGATTTTAGTATATTGAGCAGATTTTCAGTTAAATAATTCCATAATTTTATTCTTTAATCTAATTAAAATTAGTAGGAAAGTATAATAGGATAGAATCTTTAGGTGGTTATGAATTACTTAAATGTTTTATCAACTTACCATAATTAAGAATATTTGATATTTTGATTGATGGCAAGTATAATATGTGATATTATGATGTGGCTTTTATATATTTTGATATAATTGCTATGTATGACTAGTATGGCCCAAATTAAGTTAGAAAATACGATCTGCGCATCGTGATGTATTCTTGTAATTTTAAATACGATCTGCGTATCGTTAAGTATTTTTGTAATTTATTTAATTTAGTTATTATTTAAATTATTTTGATACTTATGTAATCCAAAGACGAAGTCCATCAAGAGAAGGCCCATGGATAAGGTGGATGGAGATCCATGAAGAGTCCAAGAATGAGCCATTGATGATTAGTTCTTAGGATTAGGGGCCATACTAGATCATTTTATTTTCGCATTTTATTATTCTTTAAAATGCTTATAAGTTTATTGTATGTTGGTTGATGATGCGCTAGAGTTCACTAATTCATAACAACATAATAAACTTAGGTCCCGTAAAAATTAAGGTTGCTTTTCCAAACATAAAGTACTTATCAAACCCTTAATTAATAGTAATAGGTCATGCCTCCGCAGGGTGTTATCATTAATTTTGGGAATATAAGGTAAAATTGCGAATTTTACAACTTAGTTTGGTTGTCCTTAACAAAATTATCAAAAGCGTTTTGAATTTTGAAGCAAGAGATAGTTAAGCATGCGATGTTTATCCATCTAAACAAGAGTTATAATTTGTTATAATTAGTAAAAGAGTTTACTTACCTTGATAATGTAACGTTAAAGATAAGGCCTCCGTCTGCTTAGTGTTGCATGTTGATAGGATCTTGTAAAACACTTATTCAAATGGGACATTAAAATTGAATAGGTGATCAACCTAGAAACCTTTGCATGTTTTAGGTTACTTTATAAACATAAAATTGAACTTTGCTTTATTTTTCTGTATGTAGATACTATGTCTAATAACAACAACAACAACAACTCCGGTTTCAACATTCGTCCTTTTCTGGAAAAGGACAGACTGAATGGTGAAAATTTCCTTAATTGGGAAAGGACCTTAAGACTTGTTTTGAGGTCTGAGGGTCGAGAGGATGTCTTAGAAACCCCACTTCCTGTGATTACTGATGAGTCAACTGAAGCAGACAAACGTCGTGCTAAGCAGGCAAATGATAGGTCTGTACCGATCACTTGCTTGATGATAGCAGCCATGGAGCCGGACCTCCAAAGGAGGTTCGAAACCAAGGATGCTTATACCATCATGCAAGAGCTGCGGGCTATGTTTCAAACACAAGCTCGAGTTGAGCGGTATGAGACTAATAGGGAGATACTTGAATGTCACATGAAGCCGGGTCAAGCTGTTGGCCCCCATGTTTTCGCAATGATGGGTCTTTTCGAAAACATGGAACGACTTGGATTCCCTTATAGGGTTGAGTTGGCTACTGACATTATTCTCCACTCATTACCTGACAGTTTCAATCAGTTCAGAATGACCTACAATATGAATGAGTCTGAAAAGACTTTGCAAGAGTTGCATGGATTGTTGGTCAATGCTGAAAGGAACATCCCTAAGGTTGAACCAAAGAAAGAGGTTTTGATGGTTCAAAAGGGAAAGGGTTTCAAGAAGAAATGGGCAGGGAAAGAAGGACAAGGGCAAGCAAGTTGCCACTTTATTCTTGAAAAACCTAAGCCAACCGCCAAGCCAAAGGTCGTCTGCGGAAAGCAAGTGCTTCCATTGTCACAAGATAGGACACCTGGAAGAGGAACCGCCCAGGTATACTTGGAGGAAAAGAAGTCCGGGGCTTCCACTTCGGTATATATGTTATAGAAATCAATTTGACTTCTACTTCTTTATGGGTATTTGATACCTTTGTGGTTCTCACATAGTTAATGATGTGCGGGGACTAAAAAGAAGTAGGAAGGCGGCAAAAGACGAGGTAGAGCTACGCGTTGGAAATGGAGCACGAGTTCTTTGCACTTGCCATAGGAAACTATAGTCTACACTTGCCATCCGGGCTTATTTTAGAACTAAATAATTGTTATTTCGTTCCTTCAATAACTAAGAACATAATTTCTGTTTCGAGTTTTGGATTACGAAGGGTTTTGTTTTGAAATAAAGAACAAGTGTTGTTCCATTTCTTACAATAATATGTTCTATGCCAATGCTAAATTGATAAATGGCTTATATGTGCTTGATAAGTCATTACAAATCTATAACATAGATAGCAAGAAACAAAAATCAAATGATTCCAACCTAACCTACATTTGGCATTGTCGAATGGGTCATATAAACCAAAAGCGTATTCACAAGTTACAAAAGGATGGTATAATTCCATCATTTGATTTTGAATCATTTGATGTATGTGAATCATGCTTAATGGGAAAGATGACAAAATCACCATTTCTTGGAAAAGGTGAAAGGGCCGGCGATCTTTTAGGACTCATACATACGGATGTGTGTGGTCCTATGAGCACAAAGGCAGAGGGAGGGTTTAACTACTTCATTACATTCACCGATGATTTGAGTAGATATGGATATATATACTTAATGAAACATAAGTCGGAATCTTTTGATAGATTCAAAGAGTTCCAAAATGAAGTACGAATCAACTTGGTAAGACAATAAAAGCACTGCGATCCGATCGTGGTGGTGAATATTTGAGCCAAGAATTTGATGATCATCTAAAGGGTTGTGGAATTCTTTCACAATTAACTCCACCAGGAACACCACGGTTGAATGGTGTATGCGAAAGGAGGAACCGAACCTTGCTAGATATGGTTCGATCAATGATGAGTCTTGCGATCTTCCGATTTCTTTTTGGGGATACGCTCTCGAAACCGCTGCACACACACTAAATAGGAGCCCGTCAAAGGTCATTGAAAAGACTCCATATGAGTTATGGAATGGAAAAACTCCAAACTTGTCTTTTCTTAAAATGCGGGGATGTGAGGTCTATGTAAAGCGGTTACTATCGGACAAGCTTGCACCCAAGTCGGATAAATGTCTCTTTGTGGGATACCCAAAAGAGACAAGGGGTTATTACTTCTATAACCGTCAAGAGAACAAAGTGTTTGTTGCTCGTGATGGTTTCTTTCTTGAAAAGGAATTTGTTTCTAGAAAGACAAGTGGGAGTAAAATAATTCTCGAAGAAATTCGAGATGAGCAACAAATAGACGTGGTTCACACTATGTTAGAGACGGCACGACAAGACGAAGGTCTAGTTCAGGAGATGATGTATTCAACGCATGTACCTCCTACCGTTCCAATTGAATCAAGTGAAGATCTTCAAGGAGTTGAAGAGAACTCTTTTCTTGATGCTCGGGCCCCGCGTAGATCTAGTAGAGAAAGGATTCCAAACAAAAGGTTGGTAGATTTCTGTTAACCGAAAACTACGAAATTATGATTTTGGAGAATTCGAGCCTACTACCTACAAACAAGCTTTGACGAGCCCCGGACTACGAGAAATGGCTTGAAGCCATGAAATCCGAGTTAGACTCCATGTCCGAGAATAAAGTTTGGACCACGGTCGAGCTTGCCTAGTGGGGTTAACCCTATTGGATGCAAGTGGGTGTTCAAATTGAAAACAGACAAAGATGGGAATGTCTATGTATATAAAGCAAGGCGGTTTGCAAAAGGATTCGAGACAAATTCATGGTATAGACTATGATGAGACCTTTTCTCCAAGGTAGCAATGCTTAAATCAATTCGGATACTTTTAGCGATTCTTGCATTTTATGATTATGAAATTTGGCGAGATGGATGTCAAAACCGCATTCTTGAATGGATTCTTGAATGAGGATGTGTACATGACACAACCCGAGGGTTTTGAGGATCCGAAAATCCTAAAAGGGTTTGCAAGCTTGAGATCCATTTATGGATTGAAGCGAGGCATCTCGGAGTCTGGAATCTTCGATTTGATGAAGCAATCAAGAAATTTGATTTCATCAAAAGCGAAGAAGAATCTTGTGTATACAAGAAGTTTAGTGGGAGCAGACTTAGTCTTCTTGGTATTGTATGTAGATGACATACTACTCATGGGAAATGACATACCAATGCTTGAGTCGATCAAGGAATGGTTGAAAAGTTGTTTCTCTATGAAGGACCTAGGAGAAGCCGAGTACATGCTTGGGAATCAAAATCCATAGAGATAGGTCTCGAAGGATGATTGGACTAAGTCAAGAAACTTATATTGATAAGGTTCTTACAAGATTCAACATGGAAAACTCGAAGAGAGGTTTCGTTCCCATGTCACATGGCATATCGCTTAGCAAGAGTCGTGTGCCGGAACGAACCGATGAGTTAAAGCGAATGAGTAGCATTCCTTATGCTTCGGCTATAGGATCTATCATGTATGCCATGATAAGTACTCGACCGAGATGTTGCATATGCCTTGAGCATGTGTAGCGGGTTCCAAGCAAATCCGGGAGAAGCACACTTTGGATGCGGCTAAAAGCATCCTTAAGTACTTGAGAAGAACTAAAGGCATGTTCTTAGTTTATGGGGGGACAAAGTGAGTTGGTTGTTGAAGGTTACACGGATGCAAGCTTCCAAACCGACGAGAGATGATTACCGCTCTCGGTCGGGGTATGTCTTTCGTCTAAATGGAGGAGCAAGAGTGGAAGAGCTCAAAGCAAAGCACTTGTAGCGAGACTCTACGACGAGAATCGAGAATATTTAGCGACGGTTGAAGCGGCTAAAGAAGCGATTTGGATCAAGAAATTCTTGACGAGTTGGATATCGTACCTAGTGCTCTAGAAGGGATTGAGTTGTTACGTGATAACAATGGTGCTATTGCGCAAGCAAAAGAACCGAGATCACATAACAAATCCAAACATGTAATGAGGAAGTATCACCTCATTAGGGAGATTGTTGACGGGGAAGGATGTCGGGATGCGCAAAGTTCACACGGATGAGAATGTGGCCGATCCACTCACTAAACCACTACCTCAGCCCAAGCATGAGTGTCACGCTAGGGCTATAGGCTTGAAGCAAATGTTAGAGTGGCTTTAGATTGTACTAGGTTTAGAGAAACTTGTTACAATGTAAAGACATGGTTTTGCTATTTATGTTTATAAGAATAAATTTTACATTATTTAATTATTGGTTTAGTATTAAATAAAATGTCCAAAATATATCTTGAATTCTATGGTTTTGTCAAATATGTGATTTGATAAATGAAACACCATAAGTGAACGAGAATTCGTAGAATATTAAAAGTTCCTAATCTAAGTCATTAAACTGGACATGAATGACTTGTTAAAGGGATTAGCATATAAGATTGATTGATAGCACCGTTTCATGGGCTATAGAAACATAGAGATGTTTAATCAATCATATGGATATGTATAGTTGATACATAGTCGAACTAGACACGCTTAGAAGTTTTATAACTTCAAAATTATATTAGTAGATTCCTTAAACATGAGTGGAACATTACTTAGCCCAATGATTGGTATAACTTTGATACTTGTCAAACGTCATGCCGTAAAAGGGGACTATAAAGGCAACATTCGGGTTGTGCTAAAAATTGAGTGGGAGTATTGATTACCATAAGATTGAAAAGGTCCTCCTATACAAGATAGGATAGGTGTCTTGGCCCCTTGAAGAGCGAAAATTGAAAAATGCATGGCCGTGCTCAAATGGATCATTCGATGATCATTTGTTTGTCAATTCGAACTCGGATTTCAAGGATTAATTTGAAAACTAGTATGGATGATATGTAAATATGATCATACTATCAAATTAAGACATTAAGAGACTTGAGGAAATTAAACATTGCACACTCGTCTCGGACAAGTGGGAGATTGAAGGATTTATGTCCTCGACTTAAATGCAATTACTAATTATATTATGGATCGTATTATAGAGATAATAAATTCGTTCTATTGGGTCGTCTATACGTCTTGCTAGAGAATGCTATAGAACTTTGGGTTAGGAAATAATAAACCCAAAGCCCAATATAATGGATCCTATTAGGTCACACAAAATACTTGGATCAACAAAAGAAACCTAGAGCCCATAAGGGGCCCTAGGGTGGCCGGCCAAGAGGAAGAGAGAGGAGAATTGATTCTCCTCCTAACCTAATTATATCTATATATTTTTGGTTAGGCAATAAGGAGATATACTAGATATCTTTCATTATTCTTCTCTCTCTCATATTCTTTCCAAAAGTCACAAAAACTCCATTAAAGTAGAAGAAGAATTTATTCCTTCCAACTAGCATTGGTGGAGTGTTGATCCGGGTTGGTGGACCAAGTAGAGGAATCGCAATTGAGGTTCTTAATCTGGGTTATTCAAGCTTTGTGGAATTCACGCTTCAAAGGTAAATTCCTAACTATTATGTGATCCTTGAATGTATATGCATGAGATCCTGTTTTAAGTGCTTATGAATTTGATTCATGAAATTCCGCTTAGAGTACTTATATAATCCTACAAATGAAATTTCATGGCTATCTAGACAATACACTGGATCTGAAATAATGGATTCAAAGTTTCTGATTTTCCCAGACTATGTAACTCGGAGAAGGCGTAAAATGCAAATTAAAAAGATCCAGTATTAAAAGTTTCAAAGAACACTTGATAACGACTATCCTATAAGTAGTTGACTAATAGAGATCATCCCATACAAATTTGATAAATTAAACTGACCAAATGAAACAATAACCACGCAAAAAAGAACAGAAAAAATTCACCAGTCTTGCCCTTCCAATCTGTAGCATAGTGGGGAATCAACCAACTCGGAACAGGCCAGAAAATCTTAGAATACTGTCGACGCAAAGTTCGATTGGTGATGATCATACCATCTTCCAAGGTATATAGTCCAGTATATCTGCTAAAGGGAACGAAATGGGTGGGAAGTTCGTCAAATTCGTCCTCCAGTTCTTCATGCAGGTCGTAGTTCTGATGTCCGAATTCTCGTTCTTGGATGAAAAATAAGGAATTCCCTCTATCCCAACCAAATTCTTGATCTAATACAGAGAACGTCACGTACTCGCTCACAAAGAACACTAGATTTCCTAAATTCGTCACTGGTTCCCAAATGTGGTTAATTTCGCCAGTCGGTGAGCACGAATAACCCAAAATGAAGACCTTAAACAAATACGGCTTTCCATACAGGATATCAGTAGCTTTGTTAACAAGGTATAATCTCCCATGCGATTCCACCAAGTATGCGAACAAATTTCCTTTATCCTCAAAGATATCCAAATGAGACTTAGTGATTTCTTTCACCTCGAATGTGATGGGATCAATGCATATTAGCTTACCCCCTATATCAGTAGCATAAAACATGCCATCATACGCAATTATATCACCGGAACCATAACATCCCTTTGGAATTTTAACCCATTTCTTTGCTCCAGACTTGAACAAATACCAATTTTGGTCATTCCAAACAGCTAAAAGAGAGAAATGTCCATCATTAGATGGTGATTTTGGGAGCATAACCGTCTTTTTGGTCATTAGTTCTCCATCAAGACGATGCAAACTGTATGATCTAGCAACTTCAGAGGCTCTGTAGTCTAAGAAATTAACTTCTGCTCTGAGTTGCAGCTTCGGTTGACAAAAATCATCAGGAGGAGTGATTGGGTTCAGAAGGCTGCGTATGATAAGAGGGCCTGACGTTTCTTCAACACAAGTGAGACAAACAATATTTCTACTTATCTGTGGTGAAGAAACGAGGTAATATACACTCTGCCTAAGATAGATGCGTACATGAGCAGTAAAGGGGGAGTGATTGGGAGTGGGAATTGTAGACGAGATTTAAGAGGAGAAATAGAGGAACGCCAGGAGGTGCAGACGCTACGAAGCCTACGACGATCAGTTTCGGTATCGTTTAAGCTTTTGAGGAATAGGATAAGTATGTCTGCAGGGAGATTGCTCCAGTCTCTAACTCTCTGGGATGAATCATCCATTTAGCTTGGTTGGTTATATGAATGGCTGATGGATAAAGAGATGGAACTAGGATGATTCAAAATGGGAGTTTATGGCATATAGTATATATGGAGAAATTAGTTGAGTTTGTGTAGGCTTTGTCTAGTGTTTTGTTTGCTAGTGCCAATGTACTGCTACCGGGGAATTCGGAAGATCATGATAGAGAATATGTCAATATTCTATCATATCTTCTATGTAAGGATATAATTTGTGTAATTATGTAAACTAAGTATTGAGAAAGGCTGAGTTAAGTTCACGGTAAGGACCCAAAGTATCAAACTTTTCACCATTTAGTACCTATAACTATTTTTAACGCCGTTTGGGACCATTTGTTGAGAATATGGCTAGTTAACTCATAGTTTAAATTCACCTGAAACAATTTAACCCACCTGAGAGTATTTATACTGAAAAAACAAGAAAATTAATTAGAAGTTAGAAAGTAACAATTGGAAGCATTAAAACATATAGTAGCGTAATTACAGGCCTAAAAGATCAATTATAAAACCCAAAATACAGAGGAACTCAACAATTACCAAATAAAAGCAATTAAACCAGAAGCAAAAATACATCCCATTGCATTTCTTCATACAACATCCAACATTCCTCTCAATTCCAAGCTTCCTCCAACAGTTAGTTGCAATTAAACATGTACAAGTTACAACAATGAGGTCTTTTCTGATTAGGACAAAGTTGCGAGGAAAAGATCAGAGTTTCAAAAACAATAAGAAATCCTTTTCATGAGGTTCTACATTTGTGAAAGTGTTCGAACTAGAAGGGGATACCAGCATATCATGAGCTTGGTTCCGAGGATGTACATCCATTTTTCTCTTCAAACAAAGACAATAAAAAAAAATCATGAACAATTCAGAATAACCCATTCCCTTATTATTACAAGCAAAAACCCCAACGAAAACCTAATTTATGTTCAACAATTAGGCCAGGAAATGAATCAAATACATGAAAATACCAAAGTATACCATTATCCAAGAACATCAACAGCGAACAAACACAATTCAAAGGCCAAAATTTTTTGAATTTCGAATTTTAAGCAAACACTAAACCCTAAGTAAAACCCACAAACATGAACAACTGAATTTCATGATCAAAAGGAAAAATGAGATTATCAATGTACTTACATTGAAGATTTGAGTGTTTTTGAAATAAAATTCAAGCTTGAAGGACCTTCTATGGAGCTCTGATAGTTCGTCTTCTTTGAGGGAAAAATGATATTGAATGTTGAAGCTTGTGTTTGTGGAACAGAGGAAGTGATTGGAGTGACGCCAAAAGATATAGTACAATGGATTTGTGGAAACACCGTTGTTTTCTTTGTTTAATAACTGAAGAAAATTCGCTTTTGGTTTTCCGTTTTTGGGAGAAACAATAAATAATGGCTTTTGAATTTTGATATTTGTACCAATAATAAAGGGTTATGGGGCTCATAACATAATCGTAGTTAACGATTATCACCGGAATATCATTCTAGGTCCTGAAGGGTGAAAAAAAAAAGTAATCGGTCCTGAACTGTGAAAAATGTTTAGGTCATTGTTGTTGGATTAACTCGAGAGAGGCTACACAAGGTTTATGTAGTTCCAACATACCCAACCAATTTTATTGGCCAAAACTAATGAGGTTCAAAGTTCACTAATTTCAAATTTTCTTTTGAATTTCAAACCAAAATCTGAATTATTTAGAATTTGAATTTCAAGTTTTGTTGTGGTCCATCCATCTTCTTATTGGAGGAGTGAAATTGCAATTTACAAATGTGAGTTTTTAACGTTATGTGATTGGAGGTTGATCTTGATCCTAGCTCTTCCATAGGAACAGCAAGAAGACGGGGATGAGCGCGATTCGCAGAACCAATAGAATTTTGAAATTGTAGGAAATTGAGCTTCAATCTCTATAAGGGAAACTTTTACTTGATTTTTTATAAACCAAAAGTAAAAAAAAATGCTAAATCAAGTAGCACTGACTTTTTCTTGAACTCAAATAAAACTTGTGAAATATATTATGTTGTGTTAAGGTACCTGATCCAATGAATTTTTTTCTCTCTCCTTACCATTCTCTCACCTCAGAAAATTTATCTTTCCTCTTTCCAACTTCTTCTCTCTCCTAACCGATGCACCGGACTTTGTAGCTGGAAAAATATTCGTCGTTTTGTCATCGGAATTCTTGGCGGAATTTATGTTGTGTCACACTGACGAAGTCACCGAAATTAGAGTTGGGCCGAAATATTTTACCACCAACAATCTCACCGGATAATAAGAGGGATGTTATTTTTTTGCCTCAGAAATCTTGTCAAAGAAGAAAAGGAGGTTAATGTTTTGCCTCTGAACTACCATTTCTTCCACCAATAATCTTGTCGGAGAAGAAGAGGATGGATAACTTTGGCCGGAAAAGTGTTCAATATATATGGCTTCCTTTATCTTTCCTTTGGCTGAAAAAGTTAGTGAAAAATTTAGTAATTTTTTTAGTTACAATAGAAAATTAATCTTTTGCCTAACTTAATTTTTTCGATTCCCAAGTAAATTCCAGCGCCAAGTTTATATCAATCTCCATTCGCCAATCTTTATTTTGTTTTTGTTCTTTGAGGGGTTTTAAGTTAAATTCCATAAGGGGGCGTTTGGTTGGGGGGCTTCAAGAAAGGGTGAGGGAAACAAAGCTCTTGATTCCCTTTATCGATGTTTGTTTGGTCATTTTAATCATTCTCTTTACCCCCTCCTTTCCCTCAAAGTCCTCTACATCCATTCCCCACACCCCCTAGGGTTTCACTTACCCTTTCTCTCCTCTACTTCATGGTCACCTTGACCAATCATTGACCACCACATGAACCCACCACCCCAGCACCCAGAACCACCACACAGCCACCTAAACTCAACACCCTCGCTACCCGAACTCACCATCCTCGCCACCCTCGCCACCACCCTCGCCACCTGAACCACCACACCGCCACCTGAACCAACCGGAAATCAGTCCCCCCAACCATCTAACCACTGGAAACACCCCCACCACCCACAACCACCACAAATTTCCACCCAAACCTGCAGTGAAAAAGAACCAGTCAACCCGAAAAAAAAACCCCACCACCCCATCGACCACCCCCACCCCCTTTAAAAACCACCCAACCCCACTCGAAAAAACCTCATCCACCCCACAACTGCCTGCGAAAAGAGGGGAGGGAAGGAGAACGCCGGCGCCAAACATAACAACAACCACCGCACACCCAACTAAAAAGAACCAACTCTCATAATTGATTATGGCTTTAAATGGTCAAATTCGGCCATAAAAACTTCAGATTTGAAGTTTTTATGGTCGAATTTGACATTTAAAACCTCAAATATGACCTTTAATGTAGAGCTGATCAACTTCAGCCCGGCCCAACCCCATTTTTGGGCGGGCTTGGGCAGTTTTTTTTGGCCCGGCCCGGTTTTTTTTTTTTTTTGGGCGAGGCTTTGGACAAGCCAAAAAAGACATTTTAGTCTATTTTTTTGGCTCGGCCCGTTTTGACCCGAAAAATCCCGCTCGGCTCGAAATAACGAGCTTTGGGCACAATTTTTTGGCCCGGTCAATGGGCAAATTTTTTTTGGCTCGGCCCGGCCCGGCCCATGACCACCTCTACTTTAATGGTGGTAGAGAAGGAAAAAAAAGGAAGGGGGACCGTGATGGGCGGCAGTGAGGTGGCGGTGAGGTGGGGAGTGTTGCGGGGTGTTGATAGGCGGCGGTAAGGAGGCGTTGATGGACGGCAGAGATGGCGGTGGTGAGGGGTAGGGGTGGGGGTGGTGGTGGTGGTACTTGGGAGAGAGGGGGGGAATGTGAGGAAAAATAGTGGGAGGAGGAAGATGAGCTTTCAAACCAAACAACATTCTTTAACAAAGGGTTATCTTTTCCTTTCTCCTTGTTTCTCTTTCTTAAACCCTTTCCCTTTCCCCTTCCTAAACCAAACGCCCCCTAATTGTGAAGAGCCAGCTAAAACATCATTGAAGCTTCTTTTCTTAAACGTTCTTTACAATAATTATTAGTACCGTATATGACTATATGGTACATCTATTTGTTAAAAAGTCAGCACTCGACTCAACTCCATGTTAACTACCAGTTCCCTAACTTCATCACTTTGCTATATATGTTCATAATTAATATCCAAGTTTCCATTCACACCAATATATACACAAACAAAGATTCTATCCTATACAAGTAATATTAGCATCACTCTTTAAATTAACTATTTACCCAAATGGGTGATCAAGTAGAAAGAGTTAGAAACAGGAACCTTATCCTTTCTGACTTACTTCTCCTTGTTCTCCCATCCGAGGTCTCAATGACACTGAAATGGAATATCGCAGGCTGTGCTGTCTGCACCTCGTGTTCGTCTATATGTTCTCCTAAATCCCGTGTACACTGCCCTCTCCAGGCCATCATTCCTTCCACTGATCCATCCTGGCTCTTGCCCTTGTTACATGAACAATTTATTAGCAACTAAATTTCTTGAGCAGTGTTTTTACCTCATATCTTCACCAAGCAATAGTAGCAATATTACAAGAATCAAATTCACCTGAACTGAAAAAAATGTCAGGCTCTCTTAATACTTGGATATCCTCCAGAACCCAATCCCTCGTGCTTATTATTCCAAACAAAGCCAAAACTTAAAGCAGAGGTGAACTTCCTTGACTATAGAATCTGTGAAATTGTTAGATTTAGTTGTCATTATTAGAGTAATATTGTATGTAAAAGGATAGAAGGGACTTTTCATAGTCTTAGGTCTGTATTATAAACACTATATATATATTAAATGTCAGGGTTAATCTAATCAACACCTCAACTTCTCGTTGTACAAACTTCAACCTAAATCTAATTCTTGTGTTTTTATTGGCTATGCTTTGGATTATAAAGGTTATCGTTGTCTTGATCCTGTTACCATCAAATTTATCATCAATCGTCATGTTCTTTTTCATGAACATAAATTCCCTTATCGTACTCTTGTTGGTCATGCGCGCGTCTAAGGTGCCTTACACATCGCCTATGGTCTTGACTATTGCTTGGAGTCCCACCAATGTCTCTTGTGTGCCTCGTGTGCCCATTTCGCCTAAGCCACAGCCTACCCGTGGCCTGGCATTCCATGCCACAGATAAGTCGTGGCCTTTACTGCCTTCAACACAAAGCAGCGTTGCTGCTGATTTGGTCCATGACCAACCAGCGCTTGCTGGGCCTCCCCCTCCCCATTACTTGCATCTGCTGGGCCCGCTGGGTATCCATCGCCCCATGGATCCCACGTCACTCCACACACGTGCACTGTTTTGAGCGCTGGGTCTCCAGCGCCCGTTGGCCCATCACCCTCCCCTCGTCAGTTTGTCGCCCACTCTGCTGGGTCATGTGTGTCCACTGCTGGGCCTACCCAACTTGATGATGGGCCCTCCTCCCCCTTGGAGTGTGCTGCCCTATTTTCCTTGTCTCCTCGTGCCTCTTCTTCTACATTTATTGTTGTGTCCTCCCCTTCCCATGTACCTCGGTCTCCTCCAGTTGCCTTAAACCATCATCCCATTGTCACCCGTTTAAAAGACGGGGTCTCCAAGCCTAAAGTCTTCATGAACTTAAAAACTTAAATTGTTGAGTCAGAATCAACTAATTTTAAACAAGCTTGTAAAGACTCTCGTTGGCGTCAAGCTATGCTTGATGAATATATGGCTATTATTAACAATAATACATGGGAGTTGGTACCTCGCAACTATGACCAGAATTTACTTGGTTGTAAGTGGGTCTATCGGATTAAATACAATTCTGATGGTTCTGTGGAGCGGTTCAAAGCCAGACTCGTTGTTTTTGGAAATCACCAGCAGGCAGGTATTGATTACTTCGAAACTTTTAGTCCTGTTGTTAAGCCTACTACGGTCGCTTAGTTCTTACTATTGTTGTTTCTCTTAAATGGACTATTCGTCAATTAGATGTCAAAAATGCATTTCTTCATGGTTTTCTTCATGAAGAAGTTTATATGCGTCAACCTCCGGGTTTTGTTCATCCATCTAAACCAACTCATATTTGTCGTCTTCGTAAGTCCATTTATGGTTTGAAACAAGCTCCTCGAGCTTGGTTCTCTCGTTTCAGCAATTTTCTCTTATCTATTGGTTTCAAGTGCAGCAATTGTGACACTTCCATGTTCACTCTCAAATTTCGTGGTCACCTCATTATTCTCCTCTTATATGTTGATGACATTGTTCTCACTAGTAGTAGTACTGAACTTGTTACAAAATTCATCTCTGTTCTTTCTTCTCAGTTTGCTATGAAGGACTTAGGGGATCTTCATTATTTCTTAGGTGTTCAAGTTGTGCGTACTCCATCTGGTTTATTTTTGTCTCAAAATAAGTATGTCTCTGATTTACTTCGTAAGTTTCATCTTCATACTGTTAAACCAGTTCGAACACCTGTTGTCTCTAGAGAGTTGCATTGTCTCTTATTGACGGAGAACTTCTTGCTGATCCCACAAATTATCGTAGTATGGTTGGTGCATTGCAATACTTAACTATGACTCGTCCAGATATTGCTTATGCTGTTAATATGGTGTCTCAGTTTATGCATGCCCCTCGTACTACTCATCTTCATGTTGTGAAAAGAATTTTCAAATATCTGCAGGGCACTTTGGAGTTTGGTCTTTTATTACATAGCAGCAGTTCTCCCACTGTTGTTATTGCCTACTCTGATGCAGATTGGGCTGGTTGTCCTGACACTCGCCGTTCTACTACTGGTTATGCTGTTTTTCTTGGGAAGAACTTGATTCCCTGACGCTCGAAAAAGCAACCTACTGTTTCTAAATCCTCCACTAAAGCTGAATATAGGGCAATTGCATACACTACTGCAGAAACAATTTGGCTCCGGTAACTTCTTGCTGATATTGGCTATTTTCTTCGACGGCCTATTATTGTGTATTATGATAATGTCTCTGCTACTTATCTCACTGCTAATCCAGTTCATCATGATCGAAATAAACATATTGATGTTGATTACCATTTTGTTCGTAAAATGGTTGCCAAGGGAGGTCTTATTGCTCGACATGTTCCTACTTAGTCTCAGGTTGCTGATATGTTTTTTAAGGCCTACCTACTAATTTGTTTACTAAACATCGTTCCAATCTATCCGTTGTTTCACCCCGTAAAGCTTGAGGGGGTGTATTAGAGTAATATTGTATGTAAAAGGATAGAAGAGACTTTTCATAGTCTTAGGTCTGTATTATAAACACTATATATATTGAATACAGTCATATGCATATGTCAGAGGCCTTTAAGAGAGCCAGTTGAGCTTAATGTATTTGCTTTGGGTATTTCGTGAACTGTATGTAAAAAGGACCAGTTTTTGGGATCCAGTAACGAGTTTAGGAGATCAAGTTTCCTTTGTGCATGATCAGCTAGGATGTGACATTCTTCTATCAGATAAAGAGATCAGTTGGGTCGACGGAATTTCATGTTTGACATCAATTACCATATACCAATGCCAGAAAAATCTTGCTAGACACTAGGTAATCTAGCTACCAACGTGAAATAGACTTTAAACTAGAAACAATAATTATCTAATCGCATATCTCATGTGGGTAATCTAAGTAGCTTTGTCCTATATAAACACCATAAGCCCATAAGTTCCCAATAAAAATCATTTAGATCAAAATAAAAATTGAAGTCATCTTGCATAACAATATAATAAAATACTTGATCAAAAGCAGAAAATACATTCATGTCGCATAATGATATTTTACTGATGAATAATTCATCTAGATCAATACTGCTCAAACTTCAAAGGGTAATAGTCGATAGGCGATCTTCTATCTTCTTAATCCAGTGCGGCGGAGGCCAAAATGGTGGACGATTTGGCCACCAATTCACAACATAACTTTTCCTTGACGACATCTCATAAACAAGGGAGCAGCTGACTTCACTACCAACTGAGCGATTATAGAATGCAAAATCATCAATATAGAAATAATCACCCTCTGGAAGTCCGATATCCTTGGCAGAAACACAAAACATAATTTCATTACAAACGAAGAAAAGTCCTCCACTCATTTCAGATGTACTCTCCCAAGTTAAATCCTCTTCATTCAGTACATAAACCCTTACGGATATGGATGATCTAAAGTACTCCATTAGACTGTAAGTCATCAAATATAAATGTCCATTAAACTCCGCCATGTAAAATAATCCAACTTCAGATGGTAGTGACACATCCTGAACAACCTTAAAAGTCATCAGATCAATCACAGTCATAACACGACGATTAACGGCGTAAAGTAGGCCTTTCAAATGAATGATTTTGGTAAAATTGCTATACCAATCTAATATCGGAGTCCATGTTTCCATTCCAGGTTTCCAAAAGAAAAGCTTTCCATCGTCATAAGGAATCAGCACCACAAAACACTCATTACCCTCAGTAATTCCATCTGTTTCGGTATTGAAACGGTGGCGGACACAGAGATGTCCGACAGTATGCGAGTGGACGTTAGAGACTGGAAGTCTGCAAGGAAGACAAACGTAAACTACCCTCGGGGGGATGCGATGAAACCCCCTCCGACGCTCAAGTCAGTAAGTGTCCTATAAGGATTTTATAGAGAGAGAGAGAGAGAGAGAGAGAAAGTAATGCTTAGAATGTGAGAGAATCTACCTGCAGAATAGTACCATTTGGCTATTTATAGTAGTACTGTTCATCTGACAGGATGCGTAATCCTTTGACACGTGTATGACTACGATGAGTCTGACTGGAGGGAAGATTGTCCTTTAATGTGGCCGTGAACGCCATCTCGGACTGTTTACTAGAAACGGCCTGGATTCTATTGATGAGGTCGCGTTTCAAGTTTATTGATGACGTCGGCCACAAGTGATGTGTCCGACAGTGAACTTGGGTATACCCATACAACTAGCCCCCCCGAGCATCATTGGGGGTCGTGACCGGCATTGATGTTACATTGAGGACGCGAGTGAATTTTGCATGCTCTAGATTTTTCTCTGTTGCCACGTGTTGTCCAGGGGAGAACTTCGGATTTCGAAAAGTGCAATCATGACCTTTTTGTGAAATCCCGCTCATTTTCTTTTTATTCTTTATTAGGGTTGGCTCAACAAGCGATACTTGGCATGCATCAATGAGGGGAGTTGATGGGTCGGTTCATCTTGGCCATTCAATCTCGCATTTGTAAAGAAGCGTTAGTTTTCTTTTTCTCTTTCTTTATGCTTCGTCTTCAACCTTCCACATTTCTCTGGTTTAGGCGATTTCTCTAAGAACTTCAAACCTCCTTTTTCTCGCCAAGATCTTACCTTTTTGCCACCAAATCTTCTCAAAAAGTGTTCTAAATTACTTTTCGCCCTTTATACCTGGGGAATTTTAGCGTTTTTCGCCTCTTTTCGCTTGGTTTTAGTCAAGGGTTTACTTCAAACCTTTCAACTTTCCGGTGAAATTACTTTCTCCGGCGTTTATTTGACTCTGGGACTTCTTCTGCTCGTGCATTTGGGGCCTTTTGCAGTGCTTTTTTGGGAATCCGCTTGATTTTTCGGTCATTTTCCATCGAATTTTCTCAGGTATCTTTTTCCAACTTCTCTTCAACTGCTCTTTCTGTTTCTTTCTTTCTTTGGAATTATGTCGGACCATTCAGACAGTCAAAATTCTTTGAGTGATAAGTTTATCTCTAAAAGCGAACCTTCGTCTCCTTCTTCCCTTCATGGCGGACATAGTTCGTCTACTTCCAGCCTTAGAGAAGAGAGAACTCGTTTATTAGCTGACCTACCCCTTACTGCTGATAGAGATAGGGAACTCAGATCTAAGTTTCTTAACGACCGCTCTACCCCTGAGCAAGAAAATTTAACTTCCCAATATTTGTCTGCGAGGATGAGCGGTGATAGACAAACACTTCGAGAACTAAGACATCAAATTTTAGCTCGCCGGACCGTTAGAAATCCTCCCCCTGATGCCGTTCCCGGACTTGATGTTCCGTCTTTGAGGGAACATGCTTGGTTAGATAACTTAGCAGATGCTGGGGTTGTAGTGGTGGATGATTTTTACGACCGTCTTGCTCATGATGCCGGCTCTTCTCATCCACCTATTATTGATTTAGGTTCCGACAACGATTCTATTACTACTATGGACGAGACTGATGGTCCCTCGACTTCTGGACGTGAACAAATTCCTTGCCGGACTGAAATCACTGTGGGAGAAAGTTCCAGCATGGCTTCCGACTCGCGGCCGGAGCCTATCCCTGACCGTGATGATGTGTTACATTCCGGGATTTGGTTGCCGACAGATTACAGTAGCGGCCCAAAGTCAGTACGAATTTGTTCGTCATGGCGAGTGCATGCCGTCACTAAGGAATATTGCCGGGTTGGGGAAGAGCTATATGGCTTCCCGGCTGAGTACAGGTTGGTGGTTCCGGATGAAGGAGCCAAAGTAACTGAGTGCCCGGCAGGGCACTTGCTGTTTATGTCCATCATTTTGATTTTGGGCTGCGTTTCCCTTTAGACTTGACTCTAGTGAAGATACTAAAGGCCTTTAACGTTTGTCTAGCCCAATTAACACCCTTGGCTATTAGGAATATCATAGCTTACGTTTGGGTGTGCCGTTATTTGGGGTTCCCTGAGACATTAAACCTTTTCCGCCGGCTCCATTGGCTGCGAAGGAATGGGTCAACTGAGAAAGGATGGTGGTCTCTAATGTCAGCCAAGAACAAACTCATTGTGCATCCCAAATTGACCGGGTTAAAGGGATGGCAGCCAGCCTTCTATTGGGTAAAGGTCCCAGATAATTTTCCTCTCCGCCGTCATTTCACCAAACCGGTTACTCGAATGGAGGACGTACCCTCTTACAGTTTGTCTGTGGCTGAGAAGAAAGCCTTTGACTATTTCGAGTCCGAGCTTGCCTTCGTGACTGTTGATGGTGAAAGAGTGGAGGAAAGGATTCCTCTCACATGGCTTCCCAATGCCAAATATATACTCGGGAATGAACCTCTATCGGCCTTATTTCTCTGCCGGACCCACCCAGAAGGTGTGCATTTCGACTCATGGTCCGGCCTTGATGACTTTGTTTTGCTGATTAACCATTACTTACCTTTGCCGGTTTGTTTTGCAGGTCCTGTCAGCCTAGATCTTGAAGAGTTGGGGTTGGACGAGAACTTAAAACCGATGTCTAAGGCTCCAGATAATCCCGTTTTTGACTATGACACCATTCACGGCCTCACTGGGGGTCTCCGAGGTGCTGATCGCGGCCGTGGTGGTCGCAATTCAGGCCGTGCAGGTGTTCGCCGTGCCGGCCGCACACCCGGGCGTACTCCCGGCCGAACTGCTGGACGTGGGGACCAGGAATCTCCTCGTCCCGTCGTTCACGATCCTGTCCGCCGTGGCGGAGGTGGCGTGACTGTGGGCCAGAGGCGGCCTCGTGAGCGCTCTGATGCTGAAAGTCCCAGCAAGAGGCAGGCCTTGGATGTTGCCGCTGCTTCTGAAACCCAACAACTGGAGGCTGCCGTTAATGTTCCGGACCATAGTCCCGTCCGGGAATCATCTGCCACGAGGGTTTCTCCTCTGAATGCTGCCATCGACAGTATTGGGACGGCGTTGGGGTCCTGCTCTTCTATGCGCCAGAAGATTTATGACATCCTCAGCTCCTCAGCTTTTTGACAAACCTTGGGCCGGGAATCTTTTCTCGGATCCATGAGTGAATAGAGCACAAAGAGGTGATGTTGAGCAATGCTGTGAAGGCTGCCTTCTCTCGTCCGCCCTCTGTCCCGAGAAAAATATATCAACCCAATTGGGACGTGAGGGAGGATGAGTCCCTCTATGCCGACATCCCGGCCAATGGTGGTACCCTGGGTTACCGTCTGCTTAAGCAATTTCAACCGCCGATTGATTGTCCGGCAGACAAGTTGGTGGCTCCAGCAGCTTAGCTTGCTCATGATATGGCAGTGGTAAGTTCTAAATTTTTTTTTTTTTTTTAATATTTTGACTCTTTTGATGCAGAACAATAATTCCGTCATTGAGCTGATTGAGCAGTACCTCCACTATCAGGCTTTGTCCGATAGCCAAGAGAAATCTCTAGGTGATCTTCGTACAAAGTTTGATGACGTCAAATTTCGCGCCGACAATCTTCAACATGATTTGGATGCTGAGAAGACTGCGAGGGTTGTGGTGGATGTGGAGCTGGCCGAGTTGAGGATTAAGGCTGGCAAACTGGAGGAGATCGAGAACAAGGTGGCCGCTTTAGAGAAGGCCTTGGAATCTGCCAAAAGCGCAGAGGCTGCTGCAATTGAAACAGCAAAGTCTAATGCCAGCCAGAAAGCCGTGGCGGATTTCAAGAGATCTGAGGAGTTTATAGGCTATCTGGGGGGGAGATACGACGGTGGATGGGTGGCCGCGAAGAGGTGTGTTTGCCACACTCATCCTTCCTTCGACTGGGAGCAGATTGAGGTTGCTTTCTCCGAGGACGTTCATACGCGTCGCCTTGAAGGCGAGCCCTTTATCTGCGAGGAAGACGTGATTGCCAACGTTCTTCCTGTCGTCCCGGACGCGGAAGTGGCTCTTCCCTGATGTCTTTGGCGGTCATCTCCAGGTTCTTCTGTTGCATCTAATAGCTATTAATTTCCTTGTATTTTTAACATTATCATCTAACCTTGAATTCGGCCCATGATGGCATGTAAATTGAATACGCTTCTAATTACAATTACTGTTATCAATCTTTGATGCCTTTTTGATGGCTGCCTTCATTTTTGCTTGTAGTTGGCCGCCATGCCAGTAATTAGTAATGAAGCTGTTTTGACAAATTCTTGTTTCTCATTCTGCTTTTGCTTTTCAATTTGGATAACTTACTGGCGACATGATGTCCGTTACGAAGAAGCCAATCGAACGTATCTTGTGCCTGTTATTTGGCTGTAGGGTCTACTGTGTAGCCGTTTTTTCACGGTCTATTATCCAACCCTTGGTGCCTGTCATATGGTCATTTCTACATTTGACCTGTTATATGGTCTTTTTGTACTTGACCTGTTATATGGTCGTTTTTGTGCTTGACCTGTTATGTGGTCGTTTTTGTGCTTGACCTGTTATGTGGTCGCTTTTGTACTTGACCTGTTATGTGGTCATTCTTGTACTTGACCTGTTATATGGTCGTTTTTGTACTTGACCTGTTATGTGGTCGTTCTTGTACTTGACTTGTTATATGGTCGTTTTTGTACTTTAAGAGCGCACAATTTAGTTTTGTTGTACATATTTGAACATGATAAGAGATAATTTATCGGAATGCTAACGATCATTTATATTATTCAAGTATGAAAAAAGTGGCTCTGGGCCCATTACAAAAGATGTCTAAACATAATACTTCTTTAGAACACTAGCATTCCAGCAATTTTTAAGTTCGATGCCGTCCATTGTTTTCAAAGCGAAGGATCCGGGACAAATTTCTTTTGCTATCTGATATGGCCCATCCTAGTTGGCAGTTAACTTTCCCTCTGTATGGGCCTTTCCAGTGGCGGCCGTCCTTCGCAATACCAGATCGCCCAGCACTAGCGGCCTCTCCAGAACTCTCTTGTTATAAGCCTTGCTGATACGATCCTTGTATGCTGCTGCTTTAAGTTATGCTACCAACCTTATTTCTGGTAGGAAATCTAGATTTTCCCTCTGAGCTTGATCATTGCTTTCTAGATCTTTGTGCTTGATCCGATAGGACGGCAAACCAACCTCTACTGGTAAGACTGCTTTCGTCCCGAAGGCTAATTTAAATGGACTCTCTCCAGTTGCTTCCTTTTCGGTTGTTCTATTGGCCCATAATATTGCTGGAACCATGTCGGCCCAGGCTCCCTTGAACTCGTCCAATTTCTTCTTGAGGGCCCCTAGAATCTGTTTGTTTGCAGCCTCAGCTTGCCCGTTACTTTGTGGGTGACACACAGCTGAAAACGCGAACTTAACCCTGAACTCGGACATAAAGTTTTTTACTGGTCGACAATCAAATTGCGCCCCGTGATCAAAGACTATTACCATCGGTATGCCAAACCTTGTCATTATATTTTTCCAAATGAACTTCTTGACTTGGTTGGATTTTATCTTTGCTGTCGGCTCTGCCTCGATCCATTTTGTGAAATAGTCGATACCAACAATCAGAAATTTCCGACCTCCTGTAGCCGTTGTGAACGGTCTAAGGATATCCAGACCCCACTGTGCAAATGGTATCGGACTGAGTATGGGTTGAAGGTCATTCGCGGGCCTATTGATGATGGGGGCGAACTTTTGGCATTTGTCACATTTCTTGACATAGCCCTGTGCGTCCGCCAACATACTCGGCCAGTAATACCCAGCCCTCATAGCTTTCAGTGCCAGTGCTTTTCCTCCAATGTGGTTCCCACAAATTCCTTCATGGATTTCTTCTAATATCTTGCCGGACTCCCATGCTGTTGCACATTTTAGCAGCGGTAGGCTAAAGGATTTCTTATACAGCTCATTTTGATAGACGATGCACCAACTAGCTTGCCGCTTCAATTTCCTGGCTGCCATGGCATCTGAAGGGAGTGCGCCCGTAAGCTTATACGCCACTAACTCACTGAACCATTCGCCTTGTTGATTGATGGTATTCACAGTCACAATTTTCTCGGTGATGCTTTTTTCTTTCAAAATTTCCACCATGACGGACCTTTCTATGTTTAAAGAATCAGAGCTTGCTAATTTGGAGAGTGCATCCGCCTTGGTATTGTCGGCCCTAGGGATGGCTTGAACTTCAAAGTGAATCAACTGAGCTATCAGTTCTTTAGCCTTCTCAACATATTTCTGCATGTTTACTTCTCGGACCTCAAACTCTCCTTTCAATTGACCATTGACGAGTTGTGAATCTGTTTTCATTGATACACTCTTAGCCCCAGCTGCTATACACATTCTTAACCCAGCAATTGCGGCCTCATACTCTGCTTCGCTGTTTGATGCTGGAAATGAGAACTTGATGGCGTACTCAAACACGTTTGCTTCCGGACTGGTCATTACAATGCCAGCTCCTGATCCACTCCCGGCTGATGAACCATCCACCTCCAACATCCATGTTTCTTTTTCACCTTGCTCTTCTTCGTAAGACGCCTCTACGATAAAGTCCGCCAATGCTTGGGCCTTTATCGCGATTCTCGGTTTGTACTGGATGTCGTACTCGGACAACTCAACTGGCCATTTCAAAAGACGACCTGAACTGTCCATTTTCTGCAACGCTTTTTCCAGCGGTTGATTAGTTAAGACTTGGATGGTATGACAATCAAAGTATGGTCTAAGTTTCCAGGCGGCAATTATCACAGCCAAAGCCATCTTCTCCACCAGCTGGTAACGACTCTCTGATAAAATATATTGGCTGCTGTCTCTTCTCCTTTTCCACCAATAACACGGCCGCGACTGTTTTAGGCGAGGCTGAGATATCCATTTTCTGCAACGCTTTTTCCAGCGGTTGATTAGTTAAGACTTGGATGGTATGACAATCAAAGTATGGTCTAAGTTTCCAGGCGGCAATTATCACAGCCAAAGCCATCTTCTCCACCAGCTGGTAACGACTCTCTGATAAAATATATTAGCTGCTGTCTCTTCTCCTTTTCCACCAATAACACGGCCGCGACTGTTTTAGGCGAGGCTGAGATATACAACTGTAATACATCTCCAGCCTCGGGCCTTGCGATGGTGGGTAGACTCTTCAAATGTTCTTTTACTGCCAGGAACGCTTTTCTTTGCTCCTCCCCCCACTCGAACTTCTTATTTCCCGTTAGCAGTGCAAAGAAAGGCAAAGCCTTATCTGCTGATTTTGAAATAAATCGGGTGAGGGCTGCCATTCTTCCCGTCAGCCTCTGAATGTCTTTGACGCTTACCAAAAACCCTAAAAACTTCCCGGCTCTTACTCCAAAGACACATTTCTTTGGGTTGAGTTTCATTTTATACTTTCTCAAGGTCCTGAAGGTCTCTTCCAGGTCATCCAAATGCTCGCGGTCAGTTTTACTCATGACGATGGAGTCGTCAACATATGCTTCGATGTTCCTTCCCCTCTGATCCGTGAATATTTTATCGACCAACTTTTGATATGTCGCCCCCGCATTG
Organism: Beta corolliflora; assembly: GCA_947648045.1. Lineage (NCBI taxonomy): Eukaryota > Viridiplantae > Streptophyta > Magnoliopsida > Caryophyllales > Amaranthaceae > Beta > Beta corolliflora. The sequence goes on along the minus strand of CANSZD010000412.1, from coordinate 2,139,896 downwards.
CGGAGTCCAAACGGCATTGCCTTATAATTAAATACTCCGCAATCCGTGATGAATGCAGTTTTTTTCCTATCGGCCTCGAGCAAGCTGATCTGATGATAGCCTGAGAATGCATCCATAAAGCTCAGTAATGCATGACCGCTAGTAGAGTCTACTAGTTGATCTATTCTCGTTAGCGGATAGCAATCCTTTGGGCAAGCTCTGTTGAGGTCCGTGAAATCCACGCACATCCTCCATTGGCCGTTAGCTTTCTTCACCATGACTACATTGGCCAGCCATTCCGGGTAATCACATGGCTCAATGAAGTCAGCCGCCAATAGCTTATCAACTTCATCTTTTATGGCTTTGTTTTTTTCCGCGGAGAAATTTCTCTTCTTTTGCTTGATAGGGCGGACAGTGATGTCGACATTTAGACGATGTACCATCACGGACGGGTCTATTCCCGACATCTCATCCGCCGAGAACGCGAAAACATCAGTGTTTTCGCTTAGGAGAGTCACCAGGTTGACTCTGACCTTTGGGTCCATGTCTATTCCGACAGCGACTGTTCTTGCTGGGTCATCTGCCAGCATCTCTTGCTTCGTTTCTCCTTCTGGTTTGGGTCTTGGCGTATCCTCGGACCTAGACTCCAGCTCTTCCATTGAAATTTCCATCATCTCTTCATCCCCTTTCTCGGATTCTTTTTCGTTTTCCAGGGCTTTCTTCTGGGCTCGCTTATGTTTTCGAGTGGGCAGATTCAGTTCTTCTACCGGCATTCTCCTTGCCGGCTGCTTTAGTGCCGTTAAATAACAAGACTTTGTTGTCTCCTGATTTCCTCTTATCTTTGCTGTTGTACCCAAGTTGGATACATATAGCATAGTCAAATGATATGTTGATACCACTCCTTGAATATCATGAATTAACGGCCTCACCAACTCTGACCGGCAATTTTATAATTCCCTCAGGTATGGCCGACGCTCCAGTGAACCCTATCACTGGATAGCGCACCGGCTGCAAATGTTCCCGCCCAATCATTAACTTCTCGAAGGTTGACAAGAATAATAAGATATTGGCAGAGCTTCCTCCATCTACCAAAATTTTGTGAATCAAACAGTTTGCAACTTTCAAGGTGACCACCAGTGGGTCGTCATGGGGGTACATCACATGCTTGGCATCTTCAACCGAGAACGACATGGCCGGCATAGCTGGTGGCTTCCTCCAACGGCAACTCTCATTGAAGTTTACTTGATGCCGGAACTCCTTTAGACTTGTTTTCGCCCCACTAACACTTCCGCCATGGATTGGACCGCCACTAATCACATGAATTTCTCCTATCAGAGATTGAACATTCTGATCTCTAGATTTCATCAAATCACCTCCATTGGTATGAGCTTTATATTGAGTGAAGTACCCTCTGCGGATAAGATCCTCCAGATTATCCTTTAGGTGCCCGTAGTCTTCCGTTACATGGCCGTGATCTCCGTGAAAATCACACCACTTAGTCTTATCACGATTCTTGTGAAGCATCTTCTTTGGTCTCTGCCATTTATCACTTTCTTTGTTCATGGTGAATATTTGTGCCCGGGAAGTAGTGAGCTGGGTGTACGCGTCAAATCTATCTTTGCGTTCAATTTTTTCCCGGCCATCTCACTCTCGGTCATTTCCTTTTCTGAACATATTAGATTCTTTTCTTTCATCCCGGCCACGATCAACTTCACGACCCTTATCCCTCCGTGATTTATCCTCTTTCTTCTTGTCGAACTCACGATGTTGGCTGCTAGCTGCCTTGTCAAATTCTTCTCCTCTTATGAAATCATTTGCTTTGCCAAGCACTGGCCCTAATGATGTGAAAGATTTTCGGTCGAGATAAATCCTAAACGCAGTTCCTTCTCTTAATCCCGTCATCAAGGCTAGGACTGCTACGTCTTGCTGCAGCCTAGGAATAGATACGACCTCCACATTAAAACGCCCAATGTAATCCCGGAGAGATTCGGTTTTCCCCTGTCTGACTGACAATAATTCCTCAGTAGTGCGCTCACGGCGCCTATTGCTTACAAATTGAGTACTGAACATAGATGAAAGTTGAGAGAAACTGGACACATTACCAGGTTTGAGACTGTAAACCAAGTTTGAGCTATGCCAGTAAGAGTGGACGGGAAAACCTTGCACCAGATAGCGTCTACCTGCGTGTATAGATACATGTGCCCCTCGTAGGCTGCGACATGATCGTCGGGATCTGAGCTGCCGTCAAATTTGCATGTTGGCATTTTGATTCTCGGCATTGGGTGATTCAGATCCTCCGGCACGAATGGGGAGAGCTTGGGCTTAATTAACAGATGTCCGCCACCCGAGTAGTTACTAACACCAGTGGTGATGTACTCTCGGTATGAGTGGCTTTGATTCTCTTATGAATTATTAAGATCCTCAGTTTCCAAGTCGACTTCCTCGTACTCCGGGTCATTGATTTGTTTTTCCATCTGGCGTTCCTCTTGCATTAACGTACGCATCCTCCTTACTGGCGTACCGTCAACGTTTCTACCGGCCATAGCCAGTGATCGTTTTCGATGCTGAACGCCTTTGGCATTAGGAGCAGGAGTGTTATTAGGCTGAGGAGTGCCTTGTAACATTTGGATGAAGGATGCCACGGTTTGCAGTTGATCAGGAGAAAATTGACTCAACTGAGCCAAATTAAGAGGGACGCCACCAGGGTTTACCTGAGTTACATTATTCTCAGGGATGCGCTGATCGTTGTTGCTCTCGGGCACACTGGGGTGGAACTGGGGTGCACCAATGGATCCGGTAATTGCAGGATGAAAAGATCCTTGGCCGATTTCAAATCCCGGTGGACCACGACTTGTATCGTTTGTCTTTTCCATGACTGCTTCACAAGGATAGGAGGCCCCTCCTTCTAGCGCCAAGTTGTTTCGGTATTGAAACGGTGGCGGACACAGAGATGTCCGACAGTATGCGAGTGGACGTCCGAGACTGGAAGTCTGCAAGGAAGACAAACGTAAACTACCCTCGGTGGGGATGCGACGGAATTTCATGTTTGACATCAATTACCATATACCAATGCCAGAAAAATCTTGCTAGACACTGGGTAATCTAGCTACCAACGTGAAATAGACTTTAAACTAGAAACAATAATTATCTAATCGCATATCTCATGTGGGTAATCTAAGTAGCTTTGTCCTATATAAACACCATAAGCCCATAAGTTCCCAATAAAAATCATTTAGATCAAAATAAAAATTGAAGTCATCTTGCATAACAATATAATAAAATACTTGATCAAAAGCAGAAAATACATTCATGTCGCATAATGATATTTTACTGATGAATAATTCATCTAGATCAATACTGCTCAAACTTCAAAGGGTAATAGTCGATAGGCGATCTTCTATCTTCTTAATCCAGTGCGGCGGAGGCCAAAATGGTGGACGATTTGGCCACCAATTCACAACATAACTTTTCCTTGACGACATCTCATAAACAAGGGAGCAGCTGACTTCACTACCAACTGAGCGATTATAGAATGCAAAATCATCAATATAGAAATAATCACCCTCTGGAAGTCCGATATCCTTGGCAGAAACACAAAACATAATTTCATTACAAACGAAGAAAAGTCCTCCACTCATTTCAGATGTACTCTCCCAAGTTAAATCCTCTTCATTCAGTACATAAACCCTTACGGATATGGATGATCTAAAGTACTCCATTAGACTGTAAGTCATCAAATATAAATGTCCATTAAACTCCGCCATGTAAAATAATCCAACTTCAGATGGTAGTGACACATCCTGAACAACCTTAAAAGTCATCAGATCAATCACAGTCATAACACGACGATTAACGGCGTAAAGTAGGCCTTTCAAACGAATGATTTTGGTTAAATTGCTATACCCATCTAATATCGGAGTCCATGTTTCCATTCCAGGTTTCCAAAAGAAAAGCTTTCCATCGTCATAAGGAATCAGCACCACAAAACACTCATTACCCTCAGTAATTCCATTTGTTTCGGTATTGAAACGGTGGCGGACACAGAGATGTCCGACAGTATGCGAGTGGACGTTAGAGACTGGAAGTCTACAAGGAAGACAAACGTAAACTACCCTCGGGGGGATGCGAGGAAACCCCCTCCGACGCTCAAGTCAGTAAGTGTCCGATAAGGATTTTAGAGAGAGAGAGAGAGAGAGAGAGAGAGAGAGAGAGAGAGAGAGATAAAGTAATGCTTAGAATGTGAGAGAATCTACCTGCAGAATAGTACCATTTGGCTATTTATAGTAGTAATGTTCATCTGACAGGATGCGTAATCCTTTGACACGTGTATGACTACGATGAGTCTGACTGGAGGGAAGATTGTCCTTTAATGTGGCCGTGAACGCCATCTCAGACTGTTTACTAGAAACGGCCTGGATTCTATTGATGAGATCGCGTTTCAAGTTTATTGACGTCGGCCACAAGTGATGTGTCCGACAGTGAACTTGGGTATACCCATACACCATCTGTTACCACAACGACTCCCCCAAGCCATGGATAATTAAATTTAGATTTTCCTGTACTGTTATCAAACACATATTGATAAATGCAATCAATTTCAGTAATCTTGTAATAGAAAAAGTTTAGATAGTCAGGAAGCTCAGCACATTTGGGGAAGTAGGATGTGTGTAAGCCTGAACACGGATCAAGTAACAACAACTTATTGAGGCCGGTTTCGACAACTTGTACGATCCAAGGAGCAATAGAATCATCTCCAGTATTGTTGGCATAGTTACCGTCCAATGGCGATATGAGAAGGAAAGTTCTTTGTATGAGAACAAAGGGAGGAAAGTTTGAGTCTGAAGTTGAGTTCCTTGGTTTGATAAAAGATAGCTGAAAGGGGGAATTTTCGGGCCGAGGGATTGAAGAACGCCATGAAGAACAAACAGCTCCTAGACAAAGAATGGCCCTCTCCTTGTTGGTATTAGGCCCTGTTCTTTTGAACTTATTTTTAGTTAGTTTCAGTTCAGTTAAATTTAATTTCAGTTCATTTCAGTTAATTTCAGTTCAGTTAATTTAATTTCAGTTCAGTTAATTTAATTTCAGTTTAGTTCAGTTAATTTCAGTTGATTTCAGTTTAGTTCAATCTTATCTAATATTTTAATTATTATTTTTATTTTCAATATTACTATTAATATTGTTATTATTATTAATATTATAATTATAATAATAATTTTTATTTTTCTTTTTATTTTTTATATCTCTATTGTCATTATTTTTATTTTTATTATTATTATTATTATTATTATTATTATTATTATTATTATTATTATTATTATTATTGTTGTTGTTGTTGTTGTTGTTGTTGTTGTTGTTAGTGGTGTCAATCTGGGTCACTGGCTGGGTTTGGGTTGACCCAAGCTGGGTCGGAATGATTTGGGTCGGAATAATCTGGGTGAGAGTGTGTCATGGGTCGGAACTGGGTGGGTCGGGTGAACTTGGGTCGGGTTCAAGCGGGTGAGGGGATCTCGGGGCCGGGTCGGCTTAGACTGGGTCGGCCGGTATCTGGGTTGGGTGAATTTGGGTCGGAATGGAATAAGGTGAAGTCGGCCTAAATCGGCTTTCGGAATGACTTGGGTCGGAAGAAATCGGCTTTCGGAATGACTTGGGTCGGAAGAAATCGGCTTTCGGAATGACTTGGGTCGGAAGAAATCGGCTTTCGGATTACTTGGGTCAGAAGAAATCGATATCGGAATAACTTGGGTCGGAATAAATCGGCTTCGGAATGACTTGGGTCGGAATAATTCGGCTTTCAGAATTACTTGGGTCGGAAGAAATCGATATCGGAATGAATTGGGTCGGAATAAATCGACTTTCGGAATTAATTGAGTGTTCAAGAAATCGACTATCGGAATGACTTGTGTAACACCCCGTCCTTCTACTACTAAGATACTAACAAAGTCTAATTAAGAAATACTAAAAATGACGTTACCGGAAATAACGTCGGGACGGTTATGCTACTCTAAAACAATAAATAAAGATAATAACTCAAAATTCATAGCTTAAAAGGGAATAAATCTCCGAGTAAACATCATAGTTCTAACATAAAAGAAGTATCCCAATTGTATCATACTAACAAATCCAAAATACCATGAGACATGCAAGTCTCCCAAAAATAAACTTAAATAACACTAATATCCTTGAAGGCAATCCAAAAATAAGTCTCCCTATGACCTATATAAAGTTCATCTACCAAAAACAAAACTAGAAGCTTCTTCTCACAACCAACTCTCACACTGCTAGCCCAGGCAGTCACAAACCTAGCAATCATTTCCATCTGCAAGATTATAATACATATTTCCACAGTCAGTGGGGAGTAACTAGCAGTTCTCCCAGAACAATAGCAATCAAAGCACTATTCAGAGGTAGATTATTAAGAAAGGAATAACATGCAATTCATTACATCATATCATGCACATAGAAATCATAAAGCTCATAGATAAATCAAGAGATCATTAACAATAAGTAAACATAATATAGTGAGTGACATAATTCAAATATAAATAAATACTAATAATAAATCAAAAATACAACAAGTTATTGAGTCAGAAACCGAACGCCAGTGATTCGCAAATCACTTCCTAAGGTTTGTCAGATCGCAATCTCCAGGTCAGTCTATGGGCTTACGTTCCCCCTTTGCCTGTGTCTAAGAATGGCCAAACTCCCGATGCGAGGGTAGAACACGCGAAACTCCACGACCTCTCGGACGACAACAATTAACCCAGGTGTACCCCTAGTTCGCAAAACCGGGTGGTTGGCATGTTCTTAACCGGGGACTACATCTATCCCACCGGATATTCTTATCTCAAAATACAATCATGCATACAAACTAAGTATCATTCATCAAAAATATTCGTCAAAAAGGGATGCCACCCGACCTTATACCCACAATTCATCAAACAGTTCTTCATAATTCCTCAAAATAAATCACTTATAAAATATTCAACAAATAACTCTCACAATAACACTTGAACATTCCCAAACATCAACAATGACAATATACTGGTTTTTACAGCAACCACACTCAATCACAAATACATCACCAATTAACTCTAAATCATATTCATTAAAAGAGTAATAACAATTAAATCATTTTATTCCATAAATCAAACCTAAACATGTGGTTACTCAAATGATGCATACTGTATACTACTGAAAATCAGCAACCCAGAATATATTAAATTATAAATTATAACTGATTTACAAGCCCTCAAACAATTTAATAGTGTATCCTCAATTTCATCACAAAAACACCATAATAATTATGAAACTAACAAATTCGAGCAGTAAAATCACACAAAAATTATCATATAACCCTAATAGCTCTACTGACATGGTACAATTTTTATTTATAATTTTCAGACTCAAAAAGTATTTTTAACAGTTAATATACAGATTCCTCAAATAAGCCATTATAATAATTAAAAATATAAAAAGACGTCCAAAAATTACCAAAAATTCACATAACATGTAAAAACTCACGCAAATACATATTATTCAAATAAATCAATTTTTCTTCCTCTACAAATAATTTTCATGAATTATATACTGACAGATCAGAAATTACAAAAACAGATATATCAATTAATTAAAACAGTATCCAGTAGATAAAAATTATTCTAAGGCATGGAATACATTATACGCATGTAACATGATCTAAGAAAAATGATTTCATCAATTTTAACAGTCGTTCAATAATTATTATGAAATTTAGCCAAAAACGTACAAGATACTAATTAAATCAAATAAATATTAAAAATCATGCAAAAATTATTTTTCTCTACACAGTATTCACATAGCATGTGTCACGTATGTTCATGTAAAATTTCGTCAAAAATATCATTCAAAAAGTATTTTAGATAATTCCTAACGTATTAATCTAATACCGAATACTACTCTAATCACTAAGATTCTAGGATAACAACTAGTTACCTGGATCGTCGGAGGCGAGCTGAAAACTTCTGGAAATCCCCACAATAGGCGTGTGACCCTATTCTTCTTCAAATTCCAAGCACCAAGTATAAGGAAAAAGCCACAAAAACAATTCACGAACAATTATCAAAGAGAAGAAAGGAAGAAAATTTGAGAGAATGAAAATGGTGATGATGATGATGATGATGGACGAAAATATTGGAGGATGGCAGCCAAAGGATTCTGATTTTCTAATCAGAATTTGAAGTGAATTAAGAGGTTTAATGAGGTTTTAATTAAAGAAATCATTAAGGGGGGTTATGGGGGTTATAAGGCATCAAAGAGTCTTAAGGAAAACAAAAGAGAAAAGAAAAGGAGAAGGCTCTCCTATTACTTCACTTGGCCGGCTGCCCCAAGCCCAAAACCCACACAAAACTTTCGGCCCAAATTCAACAACGATCCATGCTCCGAAAGCCCGATACGCGATAAAACGGTTAATTCCTAAATCGCGCCTAAACCTTGAAAATACTTAATAATGAAAATAATTCTAATAAATTATATTATAAATATAAATATAATAAACACATTAGCACGCCACATGCGATGCAACAGTTCATCACCCAAGTCGGTCCAACAACGTTACAAAAACGCTACGCGACAAAACAACATCCTAAACGCCTAAACAAATAACGAAATTAATATAACCTTTAAAATAAATAACTAACAACTTAAAATAAATATATATATATAAATATATCACAACATATAAATATATATACACATTTTCACAACACGTTCCAAAATAATCTAAATAATAAATTATTTATTTTTACGAAAAAATATCATTTTAAAATAAACTAACACCAAAAATAAAGAGTGAAAATTACGGGGTGTTACAACTTGGGTCGGAATAAATCGGCTTTCGGAATGACTTGGGTCGGAATAAATCGGCTTTCGGAATAACTTGGGTCGGAATAAATCGGATCTCGGTAGGACTTGGTTCTTGGATCAGCTGAAATCTCAAACCGGCGGCGTATTGATTTGGTTTGGGTCGAGAATGTTATAACTTATACGTTATAAACTTATAACATGTGATATTGTGATACAGATTATACTTTATACAGTTTATAGTGATATATTATAGTAATTATACTAATATTGTGAATTTTGATTGAGTCATTGTGAACTTTGTAATAATACATTGAATCGTTAATAGTTTGATACTTATATTACTAATTTTTAAAGTTACTAAAGTAAGACTTATAAGTTATACACTTAATACTTATATTATTGGGCCATTCACCATTGGGCATTGGCTATTGGCCTATTGCCTAAGTATCGGTTATTCACTTATTCTTATTCATGATTGCATAAGTATTCAAGTAACAAGTAACAACTAACAACCATAAGGGTTAAGCATTTAAGTTGTTAAGGGCTTAAGGCATAAGTTCATACTCCATAGTCCATATTGATTATTGATTATAGACTTATAGTGTTAGAGTCAATAGAGTATTAAACTTAAACATTTTGTTAGTTAGTGACTTACACACTCTCAAGTCTGAATGAGTCACTATATAGCAACAAAAAGAGTTAGACTTTCATCGTTCATGGAACAACTCAACAAGTAGTGAAGTAACAATGATCAACGTTAATTACTTAATCGAATATGTCAATATGTCATATGAAGATGATACATAATCATACACTATATTAGTAGAGGATGAACATGATCGAATTTCGTTAAGTTAAGGTTCACAATCTTGACATAAATTAATTAATCAAATGATCATAAGATTGATTGTCTTCGACATTAATCAAAAGTCAAAACCATCAAATGATCATAAGATTGATCATCGATGTTATTACACGGTTTTAACAATAATCAAAGCATCATTAGAAATTTAGAATAGATTGATCGACTTTCATCGTTGATGTTAGTTTCAGTTTTGGATCTTAAAAGACAGTAAGATACTAAGTTGCTATACGTATCGTGAATCGTCGTATAGCAACTTAATCATACGTATCGTTGTGGATCTTAATCAAAAGTCATACTAGGAATCCGTCTATTTCATTAATTAAATAATCTTACATTCAGTCATTCATATTTCATACTTAACACTTAACAGTTAACAGTTTCTACTTTCACTGTTTCACAATTCACATCAATACATCATTATTCATTCATAATAATTTTTACATGAATCATCTTGTTTATAATTAAAAATAGTAATTAAAGTATTAAACTTCTAAAGTTTGTAATTTTTATTAATTTATAATATTACTAATTAGTAATTAGTTAATTACTAAACAAATTTACAAATCAATACTATAATTACAATTGGTATTAAAAAATGTAGAATTATAAATATAAAAACTAGAAAAAAGCATTACTTGTCTTAACAACTCTTAAGACTTAACCTTATCCATTTGATTTGAGAAAGAGTAAATCCAACCATTGAGATTTTGAAATCCATGTGCTTGGTCACTCTTGATGTTCATTGGTCAAAAAAATATGTAAAGGATCTTGGTTTGAGACCATTGATTAGCTAATATTAAATCTGAGCCCTTGACCCTTCATTTCTTTAATCTCTAAAATCAAAAATCTAAAAATCTAAAATTAACTCACTAAAATGAATCTTAGCAACTCAATGATTTAATCCAACGGTTGAGATTGAATCAGAAATCTAACCCTAAACCTCCACCCTAATCCCTAGTATATAAACCTATTTTTAACCTCACACGCCTCATTTCTTCACCTCATTTTCTCTCTCATCCGATCTGGCATTCCCTCTCAATCTCTCATCCTCTATTCCTCTCCCTTCCAAACCCTAAAAAAAACCCTAAAAATTCTTCGCTTCTTTCAAATTTTCTTCCCCTCTTTGAGATTTCTTCGCCTCTTTTTTTTTATCAATCTCTAATTCTCTATTACTCTCTCATTTTCTCTCTCTCTCTCTCTCTCTCTCTCTCTCTCTCTCTCTCTCTCTCTTATTTTCTTCGCTTCTTTCATATTTATCTTTCAAATTTCTCATTTCTCTTAAATACGGTTTACGGGTTTGTGTTCTCTTGGTTTATTTTTTGGGTTTTGGACTTTTGGTCAAGAAGTGAAGATCGTCGGAAAAAAAACACGGTGATCGTCGGAAAAGAAGAAGCAAAGAAGAAGCAAAAAAGAAGAAAAAAGAAGCAAAAAGAAGCAAAAAGAAGCAAAAAAAAGCAAATTTAATATTTAAAAACAGTATGTCGCAACCACCAGGTAAGTGTTCTACACTTCTAGAGTTCTAGAATTCCTTTTTATTTTTAGAATTAGGAAGATCTGCTTGCATGTCAATGTGGGATTATGTGCTGGTCCAGTTTGCAGATCTACTGGAATATCATGTATTTTTTGATTTTTTTTACTTTTTTTTTTGTCATGTGTGAGATCTAGAATTTTTTAGGAATATCAAGTTTATTTTTCGATCTTAATACTGATTTTTTATTTGTATCTTATTTTTTGTCATATGTGAGATCTACTGTGTTCGTTATTATTTGTCATGTATAATTGTATATTAAATTCTTAACTTGAATTGTTTAGGGTTTCTGACTTGTTTACAACTTTACATGTTTGATGTTTGTGATTTCTGTTAGGGTTTGATTTCCGTTAGGGTTTACAACTTTTTGTTAGGGTTTGATTTGTTTAGGGTTCGTGTTTTCTGATTTTTTGTCATTTATAATTTATGTTACATGTTTGTTATGACATGGTTGTGATTTCATTTATTTTTCGATCTTAATACTGTTTTTTTTTTTGTCATGTTTGATGTTTGTGATTTCATGTTTGTGAATTCATTTATATTACATGTTTGTGATTTCTCGTTGATGTTTAACAATCTAAGTATCTAGGTCTGCCTTTTTGTTAGGGTTTGATTTGTTTAGGGTTCGTGTTTTCTGGGTTCGGGTTTTATGTGTTTATTGATTTCGGTTTGTGTTTATCACTTTATTGATTTGGGTTTGTGTTTTGGGTTTATGACATGTTAAGGGTTTGGGTTTTGGGCTGGTGGTGAAATGGCTGGTGGTGGTGTTGTTCACATGGTTGGGTTCGAGATGACTAACCTAACTTGTGTTCTGGGCTTGTTTCCGAGCTTGTGTTAAGACTTATGTTCTGGGCTTGTTCGAGATGACATGTTAAGACTTATGTAATCTTTTGTTTATGCTAGTAATGACTAACCTAACTGTTTACTGTCTAAGTATTAAGTAATGTTTCTGGGCTTGTGTTCTGGGCTTGTTTCCGGGCTTCTGTTTATGGGTTTTGTGTATCTGGGTTTTGTGTTTAGGGGTTTGTGTTTCTGGGTTTGTGTTTAGGGGTTTGTATTTTTGGATTTGTGTGTTTAGGGGTTTGTGTTTCTCGGTTTGTGTGTTTAGGGGTTTCTGTTTAGGGTTAGTGTTGAGGGTTTAACCGTAAACCCTAAACCCTATTAGTTTTTAATTTCAATATATTTGTATATTACTTTTTTGACTGTTCTTGTATCATATTTGTTTGTTCTTGTATATAATGTATCATGTTTGTTCTTGTATATGTTTACGTTTCTGGGCTTGTGTTTTTTGGCTTGGGTTTTGTGTTTCTGGGTTTTGTGGTTTTGGGTTTTCTGGGTTTGTGTTTATGGGTTTGTGTTTATGGGTTTCGTGTTTCTGGATTTATGTTTAGGGTTAGTGTTGAGGATTTAACCCTAAACCCTAAACTCTTTGACCTTGACCTTGACCTGACTTGTCTAGACTATGCCTTGTTTAAACTTTAAATGTGTGAATTTATTTTTCAGTTGATCACTTGACATTGGACTCCATTATTGGGTCCAATTCCCTTTCTGTTGAGGAGGAAACCATTTCTCCCCAAACCCATGATCCCCTCCTGTTTGGGAGGCGTACAGCCAAGGTTTGGCGAAGACTTTTACCTTGTTTAAGAAGGAAGATGGTAAGATATTTTCTACATGTAAGCATTGTAATGCTAAGACTTATCGTCTTTGAGGGAACCCAAGGTACTAATAACCAAAATAAACATTTAGAGAAGTGTGAAGCTTACTTAAAAGTAAAAGTTTGCTCGGCTGGGGGCATTATGATCAAAAAACTTTCGTCGTATGTTTCTTTGAAGCTATTATGTGTCATGCATATCCACTGTTGATTGTTGAGCATACTAAGCATAGAGAATTGCTTTCTTACTTGAATCCTAATGTGAAGCATATTTCTAGGAATACTATGCTTAAGCATTGCACTAATCAGTTTGCTGCTCTTAAAGCTCAATTAAAGACAACTATAGGTAACTTAGAAGGAAAAGTGTGTTGTACTTGTGATTTGTGGTCTGCACTTAATAATGTTAGTTTTACTGTTTTGACTGCTCATTATGTTGATAACTCTTGGGTGCTGCGTTCTAAAATTCTTGTATTTAGACATTTTCCTGGGTCCCACACCGGTAAGGAGTTGGGTAAGTTTACTCTTGATTTGTTTGATGAGTGGAATATTAGAGATAAAGTGTTTTCTTTGACTTGTGATAATGCTACTGCCAATGATGTTATGATTCAAGAGATGGTTAGGGACTTGAATAGAACTAATTTGTTGCCTTGTTTTGGTAAGTTTTTTCATGTAAGATGTTCTGCCCATATATTAAATCTGATTGTCCAAGCTGGTTTTAAGTTTATGGATAAAACTGTTTTGAAGTTGTAACAAGTTGTTACATATGTTTCTTTTTCAAACATTAGGAAAGAGAGGTTTGATGATTGTGTGAAGTATGTGAATACTGGTTTTTCTGGTTCATTGATTGGTGATGTTCGTACTCGTTGGAATTCTACCTTTCTTATGCTCCGTAGGTGTTTAGAAGCTAGGGAGGCTGTAGATAGATATTGTTTACTTGAGCATGGTTTAGATGTTTCTCTAACTGATTCTGAATGGGAAACTGTCCAAAATGTTTGTGATTTTCTTGAACCTTTTTATGATATTACTTGTCTTTTTTCTGGTTCTGATTACCCCACTGCCAACCTATATGTTGAGAACATTGTTTTGATTGAAAGTCTTCTGTTTTATGCTAAGGAAAACCCAACTGATTCTATTCGTCTTATGGCTGCTCCTATGTATGAAAAATTTAACAAGTATTGGGAAAATTATTCTTTGATTCTTACTATTGCTATCATGCTTGATCCCTGTTACAAAAAAAACTTTGTTCATGAGTTGTATGCTACTGTTTATTTGCCCCAACATCTTGATGGTAAGGTTAAAGAGGCGGTTGATGCCTTTACTGAGTTGTATACGCACTATGCTACTGTTTATTCTCACTTACAATTGAGTCAACTCCAACCCTCTTCCACTACATCTTTAATGACTACCGGTTCTGATTCATCCACTCCAAGTTTTGCAAGGTCGATTGCCCGTCCTTTTAAGAAGGCCAACCTTGGAAAGGTTGGCTACTATGTGTAACATTTGATTGATTCATGATTAATTTACAGTTTGTGATTGTTAATAGTTTTGTGATACTATTTTGTTTGCTGCTTTTTAGAGTTTTGGTGCCAATGTTGCTGCTAGTAGGGGTATTGAAAATGATATGGAATCATATTTCAGTGCCCCTCATGCTCCCGCTGACCAAGATGACCATTTTGATGTTTTAGCCTATTGGAAAACGCATGTGGGAGTTTATCCTATTTTGTCTCGGATAGCTAGAGATGTGTTGGCTATCCCCATTACATCTGTGGCCTCCGAGTCTTCATTTAGTATGGGGGGCAGAATTTTAACAAAGTATCGCACGCGTTTGCTGCCCAAAAATGTTGAGGCTCTTGTTACTTGCCAAAATTGGATCTTTGGTTATTCTAAGATTGAGGATGAGGAGTCTCTTGAAGTTGTTAAAGAGACCGAGCCTACTGATATTGATTATGATTCAATTCCTTAATCTGTCTCTTTGTTGTTGTTTGATGGTGGTGGTTCTTTGATGGTGGTTGCTTGATGTTTATTGTTTTGGCCTTGTGTTGTGGCCTATTGAAAATGTTTGATGATGGTTCTTTGATGGTGGTTGTTTGATGGTTATTGTTCTGGTCTTGTTTTGTGGCCTATTGAAAATGTTTGATGGTTGTGTTCTGGGTTTGTGTTTGTTTCTGGGTTTGTGTTTGTTTCTGGGTTTGTGTTTGTGGGTTGGTTGTGTGCTGGGGTTTGTTTGTGTTTGGGGTTTGCTTGTGTTTGGGGTTTGCTTGTGTTTGGGGTTTGTTTGTGTTTGGGGTTGGGTTTGCTTGTGTTCTGGGTTGGGTTTGTTGTGTTCTGGGTTGGGTTTGTTGTGTTCTAGGGTGGGTTTGTTGTGTTGTGGGTTTCCCTAAACCCAAACCCTAACCGTAGGCCCAAACCCTAACCCTAGACCCAAACCCAAACCCTAGACCCAAACCCTAGACCTAAATCCTAGACCCAAACCCTAACCCTAACCCTAAACAGAATTGTTGGGTTTGGACTTTGGTTTAGTTCTATATCCTTTTGCTTAATAAATGTCCCTTGCGCAAAGATCATTGGTTGTTGACTTGCTTGCGACTCTTTTTGGCTACATTTTACTTTACAAACATGTTTTGCCCTAAGTGTCACGATGTGGAGCTACTTTTCTTTTGTCTTATTGGACATGATATGCACTTGATTGGTAAAATTGGTTTGGTATTATTTAAAAGACAAAGAATTGTGGATGCTCGTGTCACTTTTGCTGGCTTTCTTGTGTTGTGAAGTTTGTGTTGTTAATTAGAGTCGAGTGCTCGATGATGAGGTCAACTTGTGTACCTGAGAGCCATTATTGATTTTAAAAGTAAATTAAATTTTCTTATCTTTGCAATATTTACTTGTTAATTTGATACTTATAAACTGCTATTGCTATATGGTTTTCTTTAGGAGTTTTTTTAAAAGCAAATTAAATTTTCTTATCTTTGTAATATTTACTTGTTTAAAATTGACTGCTATTGCTATATGGTTTTCTTTGGGAGTTTTTTTGGGGGTTTTGCTACCTTCGTTGGCTTATTCTTGCTGCTGCTTGTTGGCTTGTTCTTCGCTGGGTCCGCTTCTTCGCTGCTTCCGGGTCCGTGCATTCTTCTGTGTGGTGGTGGTGGTCGAATTCTTCTTCGTCTGGTGCTCTAATGCTGCTGTTGTTGGCTCTAATGCTGTTGCTGGTGGTTGTCTGTTGCTGCTGCTGCTGGTTGATTTTCGATGTTGCTGCTGTTGGTGGTCATTTTGTAATTTTTTTTACTTTAGAGTTTAAACTTACTCATTTTCATATGTACATTATTCATTTGTAAGTGTACTTTATCTTGTAAACATTATACTATTATATGAATATAAGAGTTTTCTATTTTTCCTAATTTACTTGTCTTATTCTCTCCAATATCCCTTCAAATTCAATATACTTTTCAGTTCAACTATTTAACTATGCACCTTCATGGCTTCATCTAAGAATAATTTAACTATGCACCTTCAAATACAAAATGATCGTAATGTGAGGCAATGGTTGCAAGCCTGCGAGGCTGCGACTATACTATTAATAAGTTTAAACCTTTAAGTGCATTTTGGGAGAAACAAGAGGATGAAGGGTCAAAGGAACTATTTATTTGGGCTATGCTGCTTATAATATTAGCCAAAATTTTTGTTTGGGCTATGGCCTATGAGGCATTGAGGCTTATAATATATAGCTTTACTCTTTAAAGGAAAAATGGATTTGGGAAACAAATTACTAACAGATAATTTATACATTATATAATCTTCACTTCAACATATTTCTGCCTTAGTTTCATGGCAATAATTCGGTACAATGGAATAATTTTGTAACACTTTTTTTTCCCATAACATTGTTCTTTTTTTTTTAATACCTGATTATAACTTACTAGTTACTACTCATACATATTACATAGTTGTGATGAGAGGAAGAAAACTGGGTCGGAATGGTTTTGGGTCGGGTTGTATTAGGTCGGGTTGTATTGGGTCGGAATGGTTTTGGGTCGGGTGCATTTAGATCGGGTGGTAATTGGGTCGGGTGGTAACTGGGTTGAGTAATAACTGGGTTGGGTTGTATTGGGTCGGGTTCAGTTAGGTCGGGTGGTAACTGGGTCGGGTGGTAACTGGGTTGGGTGATAACTGGGTCGGTATTAACTAGGTTGGGTCACAACTGGGTCGGTTGCTAACTGGGTTGGGTCACAACTGGATTGGGTGATAGCAGGGTGGGTTTAACTGGGTCATTGCTGGGTGAAGTTGGGTGCGGGTTAGTTTTGGGTCGGAAACAGGTTGAGTCTGGGTCATTATTCACGGGTGCAACTGGCCACGGGTCCACCTGGGTCGGCCCAGTTCAGGTTGGGTTGCCAATTCCACGGGTTGAACTGGGCACGGGTGGACGCTGGGTCGGAATGGGTTGACTTTCCACCCGACCACTCTCGGCTCGGAACAGGTTGTGTCTGGGTCGGATGCGGGTTCACCCGTGGGTCGGCCCAGTTTTTGACACCTCTAGTTGTTGTTGTTGTTGTTGTTGTTGCTGTTATTATTATTATTATTATTATTATTATTGTTATTATAATAATAATTATTATTATTTTGGTTAATTACACTATATCAGTATTATATTTTTTGTTAATAATTTTATTGCTATTGTTTTCATTATTATTATTGTTATGAATCATTAATTATATCAAAGCTATAATTTTAGCAAATTGCAATATTTTCGAATTAAAGCACAACAAACACGAGTCAATAATAAATAATAATAAATAATAATAAATAATAATAATAATAATAATAATAATAAATAATAAATAATAAATAATAAATAATAAATAATAAATAATAAATAATAAATAATAAATAATAAATAATAAATAATAAATAATAAATAATAAATAATAAATAATAAATAATAAATAATAAATAATAAATAATAAATAATAAATAATAAATAATAAATAATAAATAATAAATAATAAATAATAAATAATAAATAATAAATAATAAATAATAAATAATAAATAATAAATAATAAATAATAAATAATAAATAATAAATAATAAATAATAAATAATAAATAAATAATAAATAATAAATAATAAATAATAAATAATAAATAATAAATATTAATAATAAATATAAATAATAAATAATAATAATAAATTAAAAATAATAAATAATAAAAAATAAATATAAATAATAAATATTAATAATTAATAATTAATAATTAATAATTAATAATAATAAATATTAATAATAAATAATTAATAATAATAAATATTATTATTATAATAAATAATAAATAATAAATAAATAATAAATAAATAATAATAAATAATAATAATAAATTGTATATAATAAATAATAAATAATTAATAAATAATAATAATAATAAAAAAATAATAAATAAATAAATAATAATAATAATAAATAAAAATAATAAATAATAATAATAATAAATAAATAAATAATAAATAATAATAATAATAAATAAATAAATAATAAATAATAATAATAATAGTAAATAATAAATAATAAATAATGATAATAATAAAAAAATAGTATTTATAATAATATTAATAATAATTATAAATAATAATAATAAATAATAAACAATAAATAATAATAATAATAATAAATAATAAATAATAATAATAAATAATTACAATAATAATAATAATAAATAATAATAATAAGAATAATAATAATAATAAATAATGACTATAATAATAATAATAAATAATAACTATAATAATAATAATAATAATAATAATAATTATTATTATTATTATTATTATTATTATTATTATTATTATTATTATTGATAATATTATGTTAATACTTATTGATTATTATCGATAATTATTATTTTAGAAAATTAAATATACAATTCAGTTCAGTTTCTCTCATTTCAGTTAATTTAATTTAATTTCAGTTCAGTTAATTTAATTTCAGTTCAGTTCAGTTAATTTCAGTTCAATTAATTTAATTTCATTTCAGTTAATTTAATTTCAGTTTAGTTCAGTTAATTTCAGTTAATTTAATTTAATTTAATTTAATTTCAGTCAAAATAAGTTCAAAAGAACGGGGCCTTAGTAACACGTTTTGCTATCATATCTAGTATTTCCCGTGGTAAGGTACTCCATTTACCCTCCATCTTATTTTTTTTCTTTTCTTTTGTGATGTGTGTTATATTTCCTCTAATGTTGGTACTGGCTTTTGTAGTAGTAGTAGTTTGGTATGCTGATCAATCTTGGTTAAACTGGAAATTAGAAAGTCAAATAAATTTATCAATGCGCCCGTTGTTTGATTTCCAATACATACATAAATAAGTGAAGTGACTGTTGATTTCAATTATCAGAAGTCAAAGAAAACAAAGATACTAGATACATCATACATGTATGAATCCCTAATTGTGGAGAGCCAGCTAATGAGCTAAAAGATCATTAAAGCTACACAACTTTCAATACCTTAAGCTCTTCATTTCCCATTACTGATCCACATATAATTACCCTGTCTCTTGAGGTTCCAAAAATATACTGCATTCATCTATATATAGCACCCTTCAAAATAAGGCTATGTTCAGTTCACCTTATTCTGTTTTCAAGCAGAAAGTCGACACAAAGAGGGAACCGTGGAGGACATGGAGGAGGAGAAAGAGAGGAACGCCATAAGGTGCACACGGCACGCAGCCTACGACAATCGGTATTGATATGAAGTAAGTGGGAACCTTGTTCTTGTATGACGTCTAATGATCTGATACAGTACATACATGATACATATATCGTGTTGATAATGCATATGTTTCTTACAGAGAATTCGACGATGAATTGTAAAGTAAAATGACCCCGCCATATCATTATCCAAAACTAGACTGAAAAACTCTACACTATTAGTGAGGGTCTAAACACCCCCCCCACCCACCCAACAGATGGGTAGAAATAATTTGGTTTCTTTGGAAAGTTGATGGAAAGTATAGTTCTGAGAAACAACATTTTATAGTCACTCTTTTGCGAGAAACAATATCTTATAGTCACTGTTTTACAACTTACAACTAAAACTAAAATTTTTTCGCAAGATGAAACCTAAGCCGATTTTTTGGTGTTTGGTGTTGAGCGTTACTTTTTTTTTTATTATAATTTTTATTTTATTCTCCCTCCCATTTCAACCTCCAACTAAACATAAACCCACATATTCTTTCCCCCTCATTTCTCTCTTTCACTCTCTCTTTTCCACAAACACTCCTCTAAACATAAACCTCTGCATGACTCCTCCCAATACGAGTTCTGATATACACATAACGGTTATGGGCACCATTTGCCCATAACCGCCCCCCTTCTCTTTGGGTCCCTTCTCCCTCTCCCTCTCTCTCTTGTTAATACTCTATCCGATCTTTATTAGTTTACTCGTATTTCTTTTTAGGATGTTCCTTATTAGTTTACACATTCAACTTTAACATAAATTAATCTTTTCTCTTTCTTTCTATGTCCTACAACATTATTTCTCCTAAAACTCTAGGCAAAAGAAACGGGTAAACTAATAAAGACCGGAGGGAGTATAAGCTAATTTTATTGAACTTATTTTACTAAATTTATTTTTAATAAAATTCTAGAGTATTAAAAAATTATAAATTAAGCAATTTTTTTTTATATATTTTTATTTGGAATCTAGTTGATATTTTTTTTATCATATCAAGTGAATGTTATATTATGACCCTGTTCTTTTGAACTTACTTTGGCTGAATTGAACTGAACTTATTTTATTTTTGCTGAACTGAACTTATTTTTGCTGAACTGAACTTATTTTTGCTGAACTGAACTTATTTTTACTTATTTTTGCTGAACTGAACTTATTTTTGCTAAAGAAAAATAAATAATAAATAATAATAATAATAATAATAATAAATAATAAATAATAATAATAATAATAAATAATAAATAATAAATAATAAATAATAAATAATAATAATAATAATAATAATAATAATAATAATAAATAATAAATAATAAATAATAAATAAATAATAAATAATAAATAATAATAATAACAAATAATAATAATAATAATAATAATAATAATAATAAATAATAATAAATAATAAATAATATTAATAATAAATAATAATAATAATAATAATAAATAATAAATAATAAATAATAAATAATAATAAATAATAATAATAATAAATAATAAATAATAAATAATAAATAATAAATAATAAATAATAAATAATAAATAATAAATAGTAAATAATAAATAATAATAATAATAATAATAATAAATAATAAATAATAAATAATAATAAATAATAATAAATAATAAATAATAAATAATAAATAATAAATAATAATAAATAATAATAATAACAAATAATAAAAATAATAATAATAAATAATAATAATAATAATAATAATAATAAATAATAAAAAATAATAAATAATAATAATAACAAATAATAATAATAAATAATAATAAATAATAATAATAAATAATAAATAATAAATAATAAATAATAAATAATAAATAATAAATAATAAATAATAAATAATAATAATAATAATAATAATAATAATAAATAATAATAATAAATAATAAATAATAAATAATAAATAATAAATAATAAATAATAAATAATAAATAATAATAATAATAATAATAATAATAATAATAATAAATAATAATAATAATAATAATAAATAATGAATAATATTAATAATAATTATAATAAATAATAAATAATAAATAATAAATAATAAATAATAAATAATAAATAATAATAAATAAATAATAATAATAAATAATAATAAATAATAAATAATAAATAATAAATAATAATAAATAATAATAATAACAAATAATAAAAAAAAATAATAAATAATAATAATAATAATAAATAATAAAAAATAATAAATAATAATAATAACAAATAATAATAATAATAATAAATAATAATAAATAATAATAATAAATAATAAATAATAAATAATAAATAATAAATAATAAATAATAAATAATAAATATTAAATAAAAAATAATAAATAATAGTAATAACAAATAATAATAATAATAATAAATAATAATAAATAATAATAATAAATAATAAATAATAAATAATAAATAATAAATAATAAATAATAAATATTAAATATTAAATAATAAATAATAAATAATAAATAATAATAATAATAATAATAATAAATAATAATAAATAATAATAAATAAAAAATAATAAATAATAAATAATAAATAATAATAATAATAATAATAATAAATAATAATAATAATAATAATAATAAATAATGAATAATATTAATAATAATAATAATAATAAATAATAAATAATAAATAATAATAAATAAATAATAATAATAAATAATAAATAATAATAAATAATAAATAATAAATAATAATAATAACAAATTATAATAATAATAATAATAAATAATAATAAATAATATTAATAATAAATAATAATAAATAATAAATAATAAATAACAAATAATAAATAATAAATAATAAATAATAATAATAATAATAATAAATAATAATTAATAGTAAATAATAAATAATATTAATAATAAATAATAATAAATAATAATAAATAATAAATAATAAATAATAAATAATAATAAATAATAAATAATAAATAATAAAAATTAAATAATAAATAATAAATAATAAATAATAAATAATAAATAATAAATAATAAATAATAAATAATAAATAATAATAATAATAATAATAATAAATAATAATAAATAGTAAATAATAAATAATAAATAATAAGTAATAAATAATAAATAATAATAATAATAATAAATAATAATAATAACAAATAATAATAATAATAATAATAATAAATAATAATAAATAATAAATAATAAATAATATTAATAATAATAATAATAATAAATAATAAATAATAAATAATAAATAATAAATAATAAATAATAAATAATAAATAATAAATAATAAATAATAAATAATAAATAATAAATAATAAATAATAAATAATAAATAATAAATAATAAATAATAATAATAATAATAATAATAATAATAATAATAAATAATAAATAGTAAATAGTAAATAATAAATTATAATAAATAAATAATAATAATAATAATAAATAAATAAATAAAATATTAAAATAAAAAAATAAAAGAAAATAAAAAAATAAAAAAATATAAAAAAATAAAAAAATAAAAAAATATGAAAAAATAAAAAAATAAAAAAATTTAAAATAATTACAAATTCATCGTTATTATAATATTAATAATAATAACAATATTAATAGTAATATTGAAAACAAATATAATAATTACAACATTATAGTATACTGAACTTATTTTTGCTGAACTGAACTTATTTTTGCTGAACTGAACTTATTTTTACTTATTTTTGCTGAACTGAACTTATTTTTGCTGAACTGAACTTATTTTTACTTATTTTTGCTGAAAATAAGTCCAAAAGAACAGGGCCTATATTACTATATTAAAAATAAATTCAGTAAAATAGGTTCAACAAAATTATTTACTTCCTCCGTTCCATAATAAGTGAAACATAGGGATTGGGCACAAGATTTAATAAACATCACATTCAAAAGCCAAAAAGTCATAAAATACCCTTTTCATTATCAAAAGGAGGATAGAGAAAAACAAACCACACAAGTTTGTGATGGGTACTCTTGTCATTTTGTCACTTTCTTTTTTCCATTTAAGGTATGTTTCACTTATTTTGAAACGTTCTAAAATAGTAAGTGTTTCAGTTATTATGGAACGGAGGAAGTATCTTTTTTCAAAAATGGCGTATATTATATCAGCAAGAGAGAGAGAGAGAAGGGACCCAGGAAAGAAAGAAGGGACCAGAGAGGGGGGGTTTTGCATTTTTTTTAATCCAGTTAAATTACACTTTCACACAATAACAAAAATACCGTGGTTATGGAAACTGTTTGCCCATAACGGTTATGTATAGATACTTTCTCCCAGCATGACTCCTTTCATAAGTTCATAACATACTGAACGGTCTAAGAACCATATGAATCAAGATCAACCTGCAAGCAAATTAATAATAGTAAGTTCAAATTAGTTCTGATTGGTTCATATATTCTCATAAAAGTTGAAAAGAACGTCCATTATTATCTTTTTAACGACTAAATTATGTTTTATCACAAAAAATAAAGTGAAGATAACCTCACCTAAATATATGATCAATATACACCACCATTCCACCCCCATTCTATAAATAATGTGACCTAATTATTTCATCAATCATATACACTACCATACTAGATACTACCACAATTAATCTTGTTTACATAATTAGATTCACCAGAAATAAGAAATAATTAGTAGTGAACTTTAGAATCTGTTTTATTCAACATATTTTTGTTTATTTAAACTTATTAGATCTAATTTGAACTTATTAAACTTTATCTTATAAGTATGTCAGACTTATCTTTGCTTATTTTTTTCTATACTTATCTAACCTTATTTTATAAGTGTGTCAAACTTAAGTTTTTGCTTCTTTTTTTTATACTAGTTGTTGCACCGCGCGCTAACGCGCGCGGTACCCCAAAATTTTTTAATTATTATTTTTTATTGTGAATAATTGTATTATAGATAACGAGATGTAAATGAAGATGAATTCCTTCCAAGTTCCTCTCTACTTCCCATTCCTCTTGATTCATCTAACGAAAAATGCAGATTTATATATCTCAACATTTGCACACTAATTGTCTAATTTGCCTACACTACATGCACATGCCTAATAGTCTTTTAGAAGACATTTTAGTTCGCATCAGTGTCATTTTCATGCTCTTGAAAATGTAAAAGATAGCTGAATATAGAGTTCTACAAGTACTATATAATACATAAAGTGACTGAGTTGTTTACACTCCCACAGGCTAAACTAATGCATAGCAGTGATTGTTTGGCAAGGCACATATGCCTTAAATAAGTACGACATTGTTTTTATAGAGGCTAGGAGGGTGTCGCACAGGAACACACGGCTTGCCTACTATGAATACAACAAAAGGCCGGTGTTCCTATTAGAAGCCCACTGACTGCCAAAAGAAGAAACGGTCACCGAGTGAACGCTTTAATCCCAACAAATGGATCTCGGAATCCAGCTCAAAACCCCGAGCCTTGAGAGTGCAGTTGCAGGACTTACTTGCATCAGGAAGTGTTTAGTGGCCAAATCATGAGCAATGGTTTCCAAGTCCAAGGTTCCCTACAATGTGATTGTATAAATTATTAGATTTATAGCATATCGGCATTAAGTGATTGAATCGGTTCATCTTTGGGAAGTTCTCATTTATTGAGTATTTGTTGCCTCCATATGTATAATGGTGTTATACTATAAGGTATATCATGTGCTGAAACATTTGTGTTTGTATCTAAGTTTGTAGCATATATAAGTAGTTGAGACTTACATTGCAAATCTTATCATATATTTCGCAACCGGTAATTTGAAAAGGATTTCGCATTCTTCACCGAAAGTCGTGAATGTCATTTGTTCAGTCCCATCAAAAGCATCGAACTTGAAGGTTACCCCGATTTAGACAGAGGAGAAAATTACTAAAAAAGAAAAGCATATGAGGAGCAAGTATTAGCAAATGATATGTTGGTATACCTAGGGGTTGACGGACGCTTTTCTTTCGAGCGAATGCGCAAGTGTAGGTTACACCGGCAACTAGTTCGACCCGCTTTCCACATTTGTTGCAGCCAATATACGCAAGTAATCTTGGAAAGATCGGGCTCGGGGACAAGTGGCCCTAATCCAAAAATTTTCTTCCCGCAGCCGTATTTTCAACTCCGTAAAAGTAATTAGATTTATATATGTTTGAGAAAAAACATAGGTCTCTGTTTGTGGAAAAACATAAGTCTGCTTGTAATAGCATTTAATTAGGTAAAGTATATTTGACGAAGCTTAATACATGAGTAATTCACCTTCTTGTTCTTTATGGTCTCTATTGGATGTATGATTCTTGGCCCAGTTGGATTCCCCGACTTGCATGATCCTCGACATTCGGTCGCTTAGAAGAGTGCGATTCGCCGCAAGCCCGCTTCAAGTATAATAGAATCAATGAAGTGTGTTTGTTTTTTTAGAGATAGTGAAGCAAAAAGACAAGACATCTACATCAATGAAGTGTTTTTTTAGAGACAAACTTGTTCAAGCTATGACAGAGACTGGAAATTAAAAGAAAGAAGCTTCGAAGAACCAAGAATGCGTCATCTACATTATTTTTTTGTGATTAACAAGCTAAGTATTGTGTGTGACGGTTAAATGGTGTGTTAGTGTTTATGTTCTCAGTAAAAATTACTCTTAATGTTTCTTGGAATTTTCAATCTGTTTTATCTCCTCTATCTTGTCTTGGACCAACTATAGAGTCCAACACTCCAGCCAAATAAGCCAATAATAGAGTTCCTAAAACCAAGAAGGCAAGAAGTAGAGAGACCTTGAATATGGAAGACTTGTCAAGTTCCCTTTTTTACTTTACTTATAACTCTTACGCCAACAATATGTTTGATAGCCAACCGTAAAATTACAAGCCTTATTATTACCCTACCATTTCTTTAGAGGAGGTCATAATCTAACATCCGGTATTGTTCGTTCTTTTGCAAGTCATCAATCAAAGAACTAACAAAAAAATGTTCACTAAATTGCTAATTATATAAAGTTGGAGTTAAATTGTGGAATTATGTCCGGTATACCTTTAAGGATATCTATTAGTGATAAGATTGACTTGTTTTTTTTTAGTTGTAATGTTTT
Source organism: Beta corolliflora (assembly GCA_947648045.1). Lineage (NCBI taxonomy): Eukaryota > Viridiplantae > Streptophyta > Magnoliopsida > Caryophyllales > Amaranthaceae > Beta > Beta corolliflora. The sequence continues at coordinate 2,113,238 of CANSZD010000412.1, read as the reverse complement.
GGAATAGTGCGGGGGGCCAAGGTCAAGATCCTTTCCTAGAAGCTTAGCTTTTGTTTGAATGGTTCTATTTGTATCTTCTTTGGTCTTTTGTGTTTGGGGCATAAATATTTCTACTCTTTTAGTGTGACCGATGTTAGTATTATAGTGTTATTATCTTACATAGTTACTGGAGAAAAAATAATGAAGTTCCCCACCTAAGGATCCATCTCTTCTTGGAGGAAAAATATTTAAGTTTCTTTTTCGTAGGGAGAAATTAGTTTGTGTGATGTAGAGCACAATCCAAGTAGAAGTTTGCAATTTATTCTTACCATGTTTGTAGCGCCACCACCCTCTCTCCGGTTGGAGCTCGATCAAACACTTGTTGATATGCTCGTTGCTAAGGAAAAGCCTACACATAAATAATGTTATAAAGGAACATATAAAGAGTGAGCTACAAATACACAAGTGGGCATTACCTTTGTGATTTGAAGTCTTGAGTGAAGTAAAGCCCACGATCATGAATGTTCCCGCCCATGAGTTTAATAGATTGCACTCAGCTCCCGCGAGGTCATCCCAAGCAGATATTGTTAGAGGTTGGTCAAGATCTTGTCATGTAGTTTATTTAGGTTAGTACCGTATTAGAACTACTAAGCAACAAATAGGTTCGATTGAAGGGAAAGCATAAACCCGTTATCGGTTATAACAATTTCACGAACTTGATGCTCAACACCATATGATGTCTTAATAGTTCTTAGCTCATCAACAAACAAAACAATCCCGAGTACATCTATTATTTTGGTCAAGATAGTGTTAGACGATCCTGTAGATTTAACAGAGAAAATAACTTAAAAGAAATTTTCCGAATTACCAAAGCGATCGACAGCATCATGTGTATGGGGGACTGCAATGATTGGAAGGTAGGTAGGTGGTGCTGTTTTTTGCTTCGGGATCGATAGGGTGTATCATGGTTTGTCCGCCAAAACTCATTTGACAGTCATCCGGTGCGGTAGCATAGCGAGCAATGACGGGTTTTAGAGGTGCGTTGGCAATTTCGTATTCTTGGTCGTGCTTCGAAACATTTTCAAACTCTTCAATTTGGTTTTCAAAGAGCGCACCGTGCATTGTGGTTCCCCTGCCATCCATAAAGCATACAATATGATGTCTTAAAGCAAGATTTAGTAACCTAACTCGCCATTATTAAAGACAAGTGTTCTAAGCTGTTTTTTTATATTGGAAACAGAAGGAGAACTTGTAATGACAGATGAATATTCAGTATTAGTTTAAGAACCAAATTCCCAGCAACTGAATTTGCTAAAAAGGTGTTAGAAAAACACAAAGTTGCTGATATCTAGTCTTCTTTTGAGGAGAAACCAAGATGCGCGACTTTTCCTTCAGTTTGACCTTAACTTTGTATGCTTTAGTGCTAGGAGTCAGTTTATTGAGATAAGTTTTTTCAGGCTTCATTCTACATAAATAACGATCGAAAATAGATAAGCAAACATGAATTAGTATTTGTTAAATTCAAAAGCCAATCAAATAACCTCAATAATCTCCAACATATAAACAACAAAAACATAGATAGGATGTGGAATATAGTTGTTATTGTATGAGGATTGGTCTTATTAACCTCATATAATTTTGTGTTTCTAAATTGAATTTATATGAGTTTAACTATTTTTTTCATCTTAAGAGGATTACTGTACTAAATCTACTACTTCTCAATTCAAGTTTTTTTAACACCCGAATTTAGAATTTGAGGTAGTTGCATTTTTATCTAAATTTATTAGTTGCTCTGTGTTCCTAACATACACGTTACTTAAGGTTCATTTGCTAGATATAATGGGCTACATTATTTAGATGGCATCTATACACACACACATAACATCCATATATAAAGTAGAGCTGTGTAATAACTGTCAAATAGGTTGAGCTACTTTTCACATTTTTTTTGGTTCAAAGTTTCGGTAAATGTGGATTTTATACTATGTAAGTGAGAGTATAGCTATGCTTGAGTATGAAGATGTTCCTTTTGTTTGTAGCACATTAATGCAAGAAAAACAGGCAAGGAAATTAAAGCAAGCAATTAAGAATGGTTCTTTACAAAGCATATGCATGGAAGAAGAATAATTATAGAAAGGGAAAAAGACAAAGAAAACAAAATTTACCTTTAGCTTCCTTAGAACTTAGGACTTGTGCAGAGAAAAATGCTTAGAAGAGCCAATGGTTTCCTAGAATAATCGTTAAAAGCTAAGAGTTTAAAGGGTAAATAAACTGAACAACAGGAGTAGGTGAGAAGGAAGGTAAAAAGGGGGGTATATATGGCCACATAAACGAGAACAGTGTGCAGATGTACTTCCCTCATGTGTTCTCGCACATTAAAACTCATCTTGGTTGTGTGTTGCTTTAGCTAAACTTAGTACTGCTTGTAGAAGGCAAAAAAAAATGAGGAAAGCAATCAATGGTCACATGCAGTTTTTGAAGCCCACATATATATTTTTTCCCCTTGAAAATCATAGTTGATCTTTGACTCGATTTATTTTTTCCATCAAATAATCGACACAAGCATTATACAAAGTTAGAAACTCAATACTTCATATTTTTATTTAAGGGAAATGAAGAGAGGAAACAAAATTGAAGTGTTGATTGTTTGTCATTTAAGTTCATAGCACAACCACACCAAGCTTAAACCTGTACCAAAGCTAGGCTTAAGTTATGGAAACCAAAGAGTACAGGATGCTGTTTTTACACACATAAGCAACCGAGAAACAAAAAAGTTATCATTTCCCCGCCCAAAGTACTCGACAAAATGAAGTTATAGACCAAGGAAGAACTTGTTCGCAAGAGGGCTCCGCAAAGGTGTAGATGTCAAAGTCATTAAAATAGAAGGGGAGAGCTATCTAAATACAAAAAGATGTGAATATTTAAGGGAAACTCACCGTGGCAAGCAAGTATTTATATGATACCAGCCTTTTCCAAAGACGCTAAACGAGACAATGTTTTTAACCGAGTTAGCGAATTCGATGTGCGGTTGGCTTAGCAAGGACTTTCACGTTAGTTGATCGACGAGCGCGTGATAGGCCAACATATAGCTGGCCATGTGAGAAACAAGGCCGACGAAGATAAAGGCCCACTTGATTTAATGTCTGTCCTTGTGACTTATTAATAGTCATGGCGAAGCTAAGCTTGATCGGGAATTATTTCCTCTGGAACCGAAATGTGTATTGTAAAGAGGAGGATGGCCTTAGATTAATACGAGGCAAGAAAACATATTCTCCTCTGTGGTGACCGGTTGTAATCACGCATTCAATCATATTGGGGAAGAATCTTTTGCAAAGCGACCTTGTTCCATTGCACAACCCGGATGAAGGAGCAAGATTTCGCAGGAGGATGACTGGACAGCTTTTTCTTTTAGAACTAATTTGTGAGGACTCATACCACCTGGACAAAGAGTGTTGAGGAACTCTACCGGATATATATTACAGCCATCATCAAGTAACATGTCAAAGCTCTTATAAACGACTTCTTCCCCAGGGATACCTCTCAATAAGACTCGTGTTGATTTCATCAACATCATCATTCATGGGAGTTAATATTGCTCGGTCCGTAAAGATATCTTCACCGAAAGGGACATTTTCAATTTCGGGAATACATTATTTACAAGTGTAGCCAAAGAATCTGCGTTCTCATCAAAAGGAAGAACTAATTATGATGGCGAGTTGGATCCGGGCAACTTCACTACCTTGTAGGGCTCCATTGCCTAAGGAAAGTAGGAAGTCGGAGAATGGTAGATCTTCTCTAGCTCTCATGTTATCGGTGAGTCTCGAATCTCTTGAAGAAAGGCCACAAAGCGGAAGATACAAGGCTCACCGCCACGGCTTCGGTTTGTGTCTTCCGTGGCACCACGGGCAAGACTTGTCGAAAATCACCTCCAAAAACAACCACTTTACCTCCAAAAGGAAGATTTTCGTTACACAAATCTCGAAGTAGTAAGTTGAGTGATTCAATGTTTTCTTTCCTTGCCATTGAAGCCTCATCCCAGATTATTAGTGATGCCTCTCGTAATAATGCAAGCAAGCCCGCTTTGCCTTGAAACATTGCAAGCCATGGAGACTGTATGGTCTAATGGTATTTTGAATCTTGAATGTGCAAGTACGACCGAGTGACTATATTTGCTTGCTGCAATTCCCGAAGTTGCTGTAGGAAGTACAATCTTTCCCATCGATCTCACTTCAAAGATACAATGCACAATACGTAAAAGTCTTACCGGTGCCACTCGGTCCATCTACAAAAAATGCACCAGGAGTATTTGATCTAACGTGGTCAATGATGCAATCAAATGTTTCACGCCGCTTTAAATTTAAAAGTCCACGAGCCGCTTTGTATTCTTCGGTATGGGTGCATCAAGAGCATCAATTATATCTTTTGTTCTCCCGATCTCTTCGCCTTCGGGTTCTTTGAGACCAGACTAGATTAAATTCTTGTAAAGACTTGCCCATATCTTCTAATAATTGTTCAATTGCTCGTATTGTCAACTGTTGAACCCTTGGTTCTTGGACATGCTGCCTAGTGAAATCTTCGAGATAGGGCCTTGTAAAACTTATTCCATAATACCAAAGGGTTACTGGGTTTACAAAATATCGGGACGGTAGTAAATAATCGGCGCAAGGCACCGGGCATTTCAACGGCGGCGGCTTCTTCCATACACTTAACAATTGCATCGTCTTCTTCAAGCAAGCCTAGTTTCAATGCTTGCTTCTTGGAAGGTTGCACATGTGTGTCCATTAACCGTACGAGAGGTCCCGAAATGACTTTGGACCTCGGACATGAGCTAACAACAACCGCATGAAATAACGATCGCCCTCGGTAGGAGTAACAAATGCCATTCGACCAATGACAATTTTCTCGTTGCATCCTCTTTGTCCATGCCTTTGAGGCGGGAGTCCATACATAGTGTTCGGGAATTCGGAGTATAAGTATTTTGGATCATTAGGGAACATGGCATTCATTTTGAAAAATTCAAGTGAGAGAGGTTTTTAGCCCGGTATCATCCGAGACAATTCCGGATAGGCGCTCGTGCGGTCTAAACCGAATTGTCCGGGAGTTTGGGAGATGAACCCGAAGAGCAAGGACAGGGGGATACATTTCAAAGAGATCAAATGAAAAGATTCTCCAAGCCGCTTCACATGGTGAAACATAGCGCCCTGTTTGAAATTGCTCGATTTCATCCACCGGCCTTGGATCATTAGATCGAGCAACATTAAATGAAACCCCTGTCATGCCCTTTGTAAACGTACTTGTACAAGTACTTGATCGCTTGAATAGTTGAGCAAACCTCAACATTTAAATGGCGATCAAAAAGCACGGAAAGATACGGGTTATGTGGAATGACCCATCTATTATTCATAGGGATTTTTCGAATTATAGTGGTTTCACCATCATCCCTTCTCCTATACGATGGATATCCATTTTCATGATTTGTTGTGGCTTGTGTAAATGGCTTAGGATAACCATACTTACAGGTCCCGACAAGGTGCCTTTATGTTTCATGCAAGCACACTCTCGGATTAGCTTTTCCACATGGACCATGCATCATGTGCTTTAAAATAATTTTTCGTAGATGAGGGTTATTTGAAGAAGGGATTTCAAGCACATACAAATTTGTCAAATGCAGCGGGGTCCTTTAACTTGTTCTCGGGCTTTAAAATAAGTAACATATGTGCGTGTGGCAATCCGCGCTTTTGAAACTCAACAACGTATGTAAAATGCTGCAACCTCACCTAAAACATGGTCCTCCATTATTATTTTTTTCAAAGCAATCGTTTTGCCCGAAAATCCTCGCCACCAAGTCGGGCGATTTTGAGCCTTTTCACCGGGGCAAGTTCTCTCTTGATTTCTTTCCAATTGGGGTTGCACGTCATTGTGATGAATAAGTCGGGTTTTCCATACCTCTGCACAAGCGTGATTGCATTCGGTAACGCCCGTTTCATATCACGAGGCCCACCAAGGAAGGAAGGTGGAAGAACGACTCGGTGGCCTACATTACAAGTCCGTGTCTCACCACCTTCAAAGCTATCTAGGATACCCCGATATAGTTCAGCTCGTATTGCTTGCTTGGTTTTTCCCCGAAGAAATCTAAGCGTGTGTTTTCGAGCTTCACATACATATCAACTATAAATTGTTGAAGCAAGCGGCATGATTTAAGGAGGTAATTCCCTTTGCGAATTTGGAGCAGGTAAGCATAATATTCTCTAAAGAATATCCTGCCTCATTTTTTTTTTTTCGGCAATTGAAATTGAAGGAAAGGCACACACGAGAAGCAATTAGCCCCGAGGGCATATTTAGTTACCTAGGATTGAATACTTGACGGGTTGGGTAGATTATAAGATAAACTTACTGGCGACTTCCTCGCCTAAGAAATCCTGCATCATGAATATTTGATGCTTTGAAATAGGATTTGTAGGATTGTCAACTTGCTTTCTACCGCCCTTGGACATCTTTTCCGAGCCATGGTGCCGGCCGCACTCGCCGTGTGGGAAAAGAAGCGGGTATTGCAAAGGATCATAGCATCCGTAATAGTGCATGATCCTATGGTGCTTGTGAATGACCACGGTCAACAATATGTGGGCCATCATTCGGCTTGATGCGGATTCTTCGGGACCATATAACGGCTACTTCTTCCGCCGTAGGAGCATTATATACGCGTTGATCGAGAACAGGATCTTTATTTAGCCGGATTTCGGTATCTTCAAGAACATCAATTTCTTTTAATGACCGAAAAAACTTAGCATATGGATTATAATCCATAATTGCCATGAGAATACTTATAATGTCGTGGCGAGCTGCGGGAAAAGGCCTAATCGATTTTCCGATTCATGTTGTGCGTCATAAAAATACAACCGCAAGAATTGGGGTTTGTGATCACTCGGCAACAAGTCCGGAATAAAGTGATATATTTGGCCATGAAGTTTGAAATTGTAAATGCCTTTTTTAGTGTCCGATTTAATTATACCGCCCAACGAGCTAAATGCAAAGAGATTATTATAGAGTCTTGCATATGTTCCGAAATGTAGCGAGTCGACATCCCGTGATGTAAATAGGCGAATAAGCTCGGATGGATATGCATTGGAAGCTACTCCAACTTCACCATCGTAGCAAAGAAACCCGGGTGATTCATAAGCAAATTTTAAAGCGAGAACATTTGGGGCAATTTTGTGCTAGAGGCGGTTCTAATGTCTTTGTTGTTGGCATTGCACGACCAACGATTCTGGCCAGCCTCCACTGGTTTGGAAGCAAAAACTTGTTAGCTATATAATAGTTTATTTAAATCGAGTAAAAAGGGTATGATTTGAAGGCACGACTATTTACTTGTTGTTGTTCTTTTCCGGCGCTTTGCTCTTGCTTTCCGTGGTTGTGGTGCTGCCTCTCGTGATCCGTGACAAGCGCTGTTATGGCAGCGACTTCTTGGGAGTGGTGGGTCTATATTACCCATTTCGCTATCCACATTTGTATTTTATTGAATTGTTCTTAAACGCCGGCTAACACGCGTCCTAGATGACGAAGCGTTATCCGGAATATCCATAGCTAATAAGAATAGTTTACGAATGTTATAGAGATTCCATGGAGGCTCACAAGGTGAAGGAAAATTTCATAGCCGGTTTGGGTTCATTTAATTTACATGTAAGCACGAGAGGAGCAGGGTAGCATGATCCACCCGTATAAAGCAATCTGTCTATCCGACCGACTTTAAAATGAATGTAAATAGGGGTTCCAACTTAGGTGTCCTTGTTGCTAGTGGGCTCTACAAAAAAAACCAAGAACTAACTCCCAAATGTGTTAACCTTGACATGCATGGGCAACCGAAAAGCAGGATACACAACAAGACCAAAACCGCAAATACAAAGGTATTTGGACATTAGGGTAGTCTATAGGGAGAAAACAACCTAAACTTCATTGGTAGTTTAAATGTAAGCAATGTTGCCTAAGAAATGCATGCTAAGAGATGCCTAGGCTACACAACAAAGAATTAGAACATGTTAACGGAACATTAACTCTGCGCATAGTTTAAAGTTTGAGGCAAGCGAGACTTTAAAAAAGAAGCGTATAAGTGAATAAGGAGAAACATAAGTACCCATCACTCCTCCCACCAAAACTAAAGCGCTCTACCAAGAAAGAAGTTAGGATAACCGTTCGGGTTCCCGCAAAAAGAGAAGGCAATGCGATAAGAATACTTAGAGCATAAGCTAAGAGAAAACAATTTCCTTTAGCACGAACAAAGAAATTAAACTAAAGGAAACAAATGATATATCAATGATTTATGCATGGAATACGGCCTAAGCATACAACGACATCAATTGAAGTTAAAGGACAGAGATACACCTTGTCTACAGTCCTCTCACCTCCTTGTGTAAGCTTAAATTAAAGGGCCACAAAAAGTATTGTGAATCTCATATACACACTGCCTTGTGTAACTCAATTTTAAGAAGGAACAAAAGCAACTTAAAGCAAGAGGCATGTCATAAGAAACAAAAGCACAAGGCCATTTTTATTGCAAAGGAGTGTATTACATGCGAGCCTTGCTATTCACCCAAGGCTAGGGTAAGCGGGAAACCGCAGACACATAGACCTATCTTTTAGACCCCTTTTACAACGCGGCATATATAAACTACCTTAGGCTAAGCAAAACGAGCTAAGTGTAGTCAAGGAGGCACGAATTATGGAGTGAATGCCTTCACGACTTGACCACACCAACCTAGCCTAGTTACAAAGATAATTAAACAACTACTTCTAATACAAAAGGAGCTAGCCTAGCTCGACAAAATACTAAGATCACTAACAACAAGAAGAAGTGATCCGGATAGTCTAAGCAATTTTACGGCGCTTAAACACGATTCCGAGCTCGCATGGAATGTTGAGGAGCGGAACTACAGCGCCTGAGCCAGCGACGGTTGAACCTCCAAAAGATGGCCTTGATTTGCGCTTCACGGGAGGGGGAGGAGGAGAAACCATAGAAGGTATCCGAAATTGAACACCACGAGGAGTCGAGCAATCGGGCTCCACTAAGAGAGGGCTAGGATGGACCGGTTCCTTAATTCCAAGAACACGCTCCTTCACGGTTAAATAACTTTCCCTTTCAAGGGAGCATAGAATAGCAAGCATAATTGGCGGACCTATAATTTGCATCGTTGAGTGCAAAGTTGTATAGGCGCATGAGGCTAGTAATCGCCTTCTTTGCAACACTCCGCTTGCGTCATCAAGCGTGTCACGGTAGTCCCCAAATACACATTCAATGCCATTAGCACTCTTTGGGCGGTGATTGTCAACCAAGAAGCATAAGTGCGACGACCAAAGCAAAGGGTCTCAACCTCGCGTGAGTAAGACCCGTGTGTGCCTAACAACAAGAGCCCAAGACTTCCATGTAGTTCGACAAACATGTTTCACGGACAATTTAATGTCCAAATATTCATGTTCATGTATCACAATCCTTGGCAAATTTTTTTCAACACGCTCCGGTTCTGCTCTTTTTAATCGATATAACCTAGAGCATCTCTCAAGCATTCGCTTATTATAAGATGTGAAATCCTCTACACAAACATTGTATTTTCGATAAGGCTACGCCTTTGCTTGCTCACTGCTCTTTCACAAGACTCTTCCACCTTGCTTGGCCTCTCCACCAACATACATATAAGCAAGCTGGACCGCAATCCGTTGCAACGTATACACAAACATTATTCTTAGATATGTTTAAAAAAGTATAGATTGGCCTTTGGAAAGTGTAGGCACTCGGTTATTTGTTTGAGGAGAGGACAAAATGGAATCGAAATTGTCTCGGGGTGGAATATCCATGACCTGTAATTAGGAACAACTATTTTAGTAGTGTTTTGGTGGGATTAGACACGGGACATCGAGTCGGCACTAAACAACAAATGGATCTATCTCAAGACATTTCTATTAAACCCAAAACCAATCGGAGCTTCATACATGCCAACTACATAAAATCTAGTATTAATCTAAACAACATAGATCGAACAAAAGAAAGGAACACAAAACGCTAAGCCACATGGACAACCGAAAATATGGGTACATGAATAACAACCTTCCTACAATTACCGAATGTGATATGGCAAACATATTAGCCATAGGCACCGAACAAAAGGAACATAAAAACCGCTAGTCACATGTGCAACCGCAATCTTGTGTACTAAATTTGAACAGCCGGCATTTGCACTTAGTAATTAACAATGAATATTCACGACACAAGTTTTAAAAGAAAAGGAACAAAGAGGTGAAAAAGAGAGAAGGGCAAGTAACAAGCATTATAGGAAGAGTTAACAGTGTAGTTCAACCGCAAAGCAAATACCACCAACAGGTCCAAGGCATAAGCAAGGCCTACGGTAGAAAGGGGAGGATCATTGGCACAAATAACGAGCAACGTAATTAATACAATTACAAAGGCTTAAAATTCGGGAGAGTCTCTTGTAAGAGCAAGGCGGAAACCAAGACAAATAAAGAAGACACCATTCTCACAACACAAAGAACCAGGGCTCCTAATAACCTATAAAGAAAACTGCAGGAAGTAATCTCCGATAACAAGCAGAGCAAGATTAACTATGACATAGCTAAGTACACTTAGACAATTAAACAAAACAAGTGTGGCTAATCCAATGTTGAAAACACCATAAATTTGCAAGGAGAAAAAAAAAAGTCACCGATCTAAGAGCATCGGTTTTAAATCGGTTTTTGGTAAAAATTAAGGAAGAACAACTAAGTTAGACCAGAATACTTCCAACATCCGAACTCATACATTTTTCAAGATCACTCAAATACACACTTGGCAAAATTTCTTGAAAGGGGTCTAAAAATCACTTCGGTTAATAGTTCGAAAGAACATCTAGACTAAATCGTAAAACTTGAACATCAAGAGCTCTACAAGTTAACATAAGTTTAATTGCATTTTGGCAGATGTTCCTGCAAGTAGTACACAAATACCAAAGCCTTGCCTTATTATTAGCAAGCATTGGAAACAGTGTTAGAACTAATTTTCAAAACATATGAAGGGTAGAACTGCATAATTAGCCACTAACAACATAACAAATACTATAGTAAAAGAAACAACCACATAGTAGTAAAAGAAACGCCAACATAGCTTTAATTCAATGGCGATGCACAAAATAAGTCCAATGTAAGAAGTTTAAGGTATTTAGGGCCAAATTCATTATAGTCTATGTTCAATAATGAGAGTTAATATACAGTTAAGCCTTGAAAACTTGTCCATTCATTGTAAGTAGTGAATACCAGGCCACTTCAAAGTGTAAGTTCAAAGTGTCAATGTAATTGTGTATTGAAACAGTTGAGACTTCAAATGAACCCAGAGGAGTTCAAAAGATAGAGAGAAAGGCAAAACAGCTTACCAGGTAAACTAAGCAAAGTATATAGACAAAACCTAGGTCATAGTAAGTATTTATACAAGGGAAAAAGAAATAAGGGAAAACCTAACCCCAAAAACAGGGAGATGGTGTAAAACTGCTGGTAAGTACAATAATTTTAAGAGATTGTGTGCATCTGAAAGCACTTTTTTGATGGGGGTAACCCCTAAAGACGTGAATAGACCCTGGCTCATCATTTTTTATTCAAGTCACTCTACCTATTTTCAGGGAAAGGTGGCATGGGAGAAACGACCAAACCAACAATCACTGAAAGATAATTAGGAGATTCGAAAATGAACATTATGTAATATCTTAGTCTTATAATGTCTTCATATAATGGCTTAATAACAGTAAACCATAATAAATTCCAAAATCCACAATTTCCCAAAGAACGCAGGGGAAAAGGATTATTTGTTTGCTTTTAAAAAAATACACAATCACACACTGAAGTTCACATATTTAGTTCAGATAGGTTAAAATAATTTGTGGATCAGAGTCTACACAGTCTTCATCCAAATACCCAATTGATTTGAATTGGATTTGGAATTTGCCAAATTATTTCTGGGTAACATTGGAAACGACATTAATTTTAAAGATGTACCTAAATTAATGGAAAGGGATTGGAGATTTTGGAAGTGGGCGATGAATTTGCTCTTTCGAAGCTCTTTTTCAAACGCGACTATCTCAGCAAGGGTTTTGAAAGCTCCGCTACCATGGCTGCTGCTACTGGAGGTAATCATGGTGGATTTACTTATTTTCGTAAAAACTGATGAAATTGAGAAAGGGAGGGAGAAAGTAACAGAGATGCGCGGATTTTCACCAAAATTAAGATTGTAATTGCAACGATGATGGTGGAAATTAGATGAGATTGTGAAGGGAGTGTGAGAGTGAAGGTGGTGAGCGCGGTGGAGGAAAGGGCGGAGTGTGAGAGCGCCCAACAATGGAGTTTGCAGGCGGCAAAAAAATGTGTCAAAAGGTGAGAGAGAAAGCAAAAGGTGGCTGGGACTGGGAGGGAAAACATTGGAACATTGCACCAAGTGGGAGAGGATGCAAAACACGTGCCATCCTTAGGAACAGTAAATTTCAGGGTTTCCTCACTCTGAACACTATTGCAGTGAATAGTTTCAACTTCCTACTTTTAAAAGGGTTGGATATAATAATAGTAGTACTCACTACTCAGTACTCACCTGAACTAAAATGAACTTACTAGACTTTTTCCAAATTTATCTGAATTTAATTTCTAAGTCCCAACAACAATGGCAAATGGGTCTCTAATTCGTTATGGTTTCGCTCAGCTGGCAAAAAAATCAGCAAAAACGTCCAAAACTGCAATGCTACTACAATAGTACACTGTACACAGTACACTACTACACCACTCCACTACACAAAATTCAAATTTTCCATCTCAAAAAAGAAACAAAAACTCAGAAATTTGAGATTGTTGCGCAAGCAAACACCCCTAATCCCCTATATAAACAGACACATCCAATCACAAAAACCACCATTTATCCATTTTCCACTCTTTTTCAGCAACCATGGATTCTCTTATTTCCGTCGTCATCGCCAAAAAAGCACCATCTCTTCCCTTCGAACTACCTTCTTCCACCACCACCAACACCACCACCACCACGACAAACACAACCGCAGCAAATTGGGCTGATCTTCCAACCAACATTCTTCTCGGACTTATCAAATACCTCGACCTCAAAGCCGACATTACTCGTCTTCGATCTGTCTGTCCTTCATGGCGTTCTTCTCTCTCACTCTCTCTCCTCCCTTCTCCTTCCTCTGCTTTCACTGAAATGCCCAAACTCCAACTCAAAACTACCCGTCAACCCGTTTTCCTTCGCCCGCTCCATTTCTACCTTTTATCTAAACCCAATCAAACTCACCCCTCTAATTCTTGGCTTGTTAGATTAACCCCATATACTACCAACAATTTCCACCTCTTTAACCCCATGAATTTCGACCGTTACATTACACCCATGCCACGTGTCAGCGGTGAAATCAGCTTGTTGAATTCCAACGTTCTAGAAGTTTCTTCTTCTCTTTGTCTTGTTAGTGGTGGTCAACACCCGTATGATTATAAAGTCAACAAGGTTTTATCTAAGAAATGTGTTGGTGGTTGGAATTTTCTCTCTCCTAATGTTCTTAACGCTTTTGCTGCACTTATTTTGGTTACCAAAGAAAATGGTGGTGGGTTGTTTTTTCTGAGGATGGGTGATTTGGAATGGAACAAAATTGAGGAGAATAATAAGAGTTATAATTTTGTTGATGTTGCTTTTTATGATGGTGAGTTTTACGCGTTTGAGAGATCTAAATGGAAAGTTGGGGTTATTGACCCAGATTATCATGATTTAATGGAATCTCCTTCAATTGATTACATTGATGCACCAGATTTAGATGCTGATATTTCACTCTATCTTGTGATTCCACACTTTGTTCCTACTAAAGATCACTTGTATCTTGTTATCGAGGTGATTCGTCGAAACACATTGATGGTTTTTGTGTTGGATGAGGAAAAATGGGATTGGAACCGTGTGAAAAATATAGGAGATGAGGTGTTTTTCATTGGTGGTGATGTGAGTTTCGCCGTGTCGTCGGACCGGCTTCCGGGGTGGAAACCTGGGTGTATCTGCTTGTTTGATGAGCCAGTTAGGGCATTTTATGAGCAGCATGTTAAGGCTTTAGGTGATGCAATGCCGGAAGGAGTGGAGTGTATGGATGCCATTACTTATGCTAAGTATTGGATGTTTTTTAAGTTGTTTGATATGAATGATGAAGAGAAAGGAATTGTGTCTTTTGAGGAGCTTGATAAGGAGGTTTATACTGGATTGTTTTTCCCTCCTCCACCATGGATGAAATGGGGTTGTCCTTCTCTTGGTGATGTTGAGGTTAAGCTGCATAATCTCAAGTTTACTGATGATAATCATAATGATAATGATGATGATCATGGGAGTGGGAGTGGGAGTGGGAATGTTGCTGCTAATGAGGATAATGTTCTTGAGGAAGTTCCATGATTTGGGGGTTGATTTACTTGAATATGAAGATTAGAGTTGGTTTTTGGTAATGTTGATGTTCTAATTAGTTTAATCTTACTTTTTTTTTTTTTTGAAAGATAGTTTAATCTTACTTTGTTTCAAATAATCTAGGCTATATTGTTATATAGAATTATGTTAGGATTATGGTTTAAACTCATATCAATGGTTCATATTTTGGTCTTAGTTGAATAGTGATGCTTGTCAAGTTGTCAATTTCAGTGAGGGAAATTTTGGTAATTAATGTGATTAAGTGACTATGCTAATGGGTAAAAGATCTTTTTATCTTGTTGGAGTTTGTAATTTTTGGCATGATTTTTAATTTCTGATGAATGACATGAGTAATTATTATAAATTATATATTGGAATATTTGTCATAACAGACCTTTTATATGCCACATTTTGCAAAAATCAACCTTTTAAATTTTTTTCGAGCAATTTAGTACCTTAAAAAAGAATTTGTTTGCGGGAAACAACCTTAGGCCGCTTTTCGGCATCATTGAAGTAAATAAATTCAATTAACAACCATCTAAAATAGTAAACATTCATTATTCTTCTATAATTTATGTAATGAAGTTTTCTTTTATGTATTTGGTGTCTTAAAAAGGCTTGGTTAATACGTGAAGTGGTCTAAAGTTGTTTGTTACAAACAAATTTCTTTTTTAGGTCTTAAGTTGCCAAAAAAAAATTAAAAGGTTGTTTTTAGCAAAATGTGATATACTTCCTCCGTTCTGTTTTAAATGAAACGTAGGGCCTTGGCACGGGGTTTTATGAGAGGAGAGAGATAGAGGGAAAGAAAAAGAGGGACCCATGTGATGAGAAGAGAGATAGAGAGAAGTGAATACCAAATAAAGTAATGTTTCATTTATTTTGAAACGGTCTAAGATGGTAAGTGTTCCATTTATTTTAGAACGGTGGAAGTATAAAAGGTCTGTTTTGACAAATTTTCCTTATATATTTAACTTCAAGTAATTTATAACTTGTTGCTTTATTGAAAGGCCTATATTATAGTACGTGGGAATTCTCTCTATTTTACATTTATAAACCACATATTCAGATGTTAACATCAAATATGTAAACTGAAAAAATAAATGTTCAAATGCAAAAGTTCCAATGTTCATGTAGTAAAACATAATTCACAAATGTTCGCATTTGTAAATCAAATATTCAAATGTTAATTAACATTAAATGTTCAAACGTAAAAAAAAAGTGCAAACGCTTCATTTATAACATCAAATGTTCAGCTTGAATTTGTGAAATATTCACTTTCTTTCCAGAAATGTTCAACAATATAAACCATCAAATATTCAGCTGAGTTGCTCTACCAAAAAAATCCAAGAACAAAATTACTCATCTAATTTTCAATCGTGAAGATAGAGTTGCCCAAACTTGTTGATATCACACACATATTATATCAAAGATTCACAAAACTCTATCATTTATCTTTCATCACCAAATCTCACTTCTCCCTCCCAAATCGATCGTTTTCTCTTTCCTAGGGTTTATCAAACTCGCCACCGCCGGAGCCAAGGATGTCGATTCCTCCGCTGCTAGCGATGCAACCATCTACACGGTGTTGCAACTGTCATCGCAGAAGCTGAGGCGTCACTCGAGGAGAAGGCGAGGAAGTGGATGTAACTTAATTCTAAGCTTTGCGGTGGATGTAGTGGTGGTGGTGGTGGTGGTGTGGGTAAGGAGGTGGTCAGAGAGGATGGAGGTGGTGGTGGTGGTTGGGGAGGAAGATGTTCCATAGTTGGTGCAGAAGTGTGTCAGGTTGGAGTAGGTGGAGGTGGTGGTGGTTGAACGTTTCCATATACAAGGTGAATATTTAGAGGGGTCCATGTAAGAGCCAAGAGGTACTTGGACTCGAGTCCATGTAATAATTTGTGTAACACTATCTCAAAGGAGTATACATCCCATATTGGGTTGGCTTTGAGATTTATAAGCAATTCGGGGCCTGGTAAGTAGGGATGGGCAAGGGTCGGGTCCAGCTGGACCCTAGACCCGGACACTAAATTTTTTTGCAGACCCGGACCCTAAGGGTCTGGGAAAATTGGACCCGTACCCAGACCCTTAGGGTCTGTAGGGTCTAGGGTCCAGCCCTATTTTTTTATTTTTGCCAAATTAACAAACACCAATAAGATTTATCTACCACCCATTCTCAATCTCAGTAAAGTAATAAAAAAAAATCAAGCTTTAATTAGAGCAGCAACCAGCAGGAAACGTTTGATAAAAATCGCCATTATCAAAATCCATTACTTTCTACTGTAACAATGACAGAAAAGTTTTACTTATTCACTTTATCAAAAAAACAAAAATCAAACAAGATCCAAAAAAAAAAGAAAAAAACT
Organism: Beta corolliflora; assembly: GCA_947648045.1. Taxonomy (NCBI): domain Eukaryota; kingdom Viridiplantae; phylum Streptophyta; class Magnoliopsida; order Caryophyllales; family Amaranthaceae; genus Beta; species Beta corolliflora. Next base: position 2,096,447 of record CANSZD010000412.1, on the reverse strand, counting down.
TTTCACAACCTGAAATTTCCTATGATTAGGAGGATGATTAAACTTGTAATTCATCCCAAACTTGCAAGTTCCATTCCGAACAAAAAAGAACAATCCTCAACCTCAGGCCTCACTGGAAACCTACTAATACTTCTTCTACGACTAAACTCATTTTCTCTCTCCTCGTTTTTGCTCACATTCTCAATTTCCTCATTTTCTTCTTTGTTTTCTCTCTCCTTTGTGCGATCGCGATCTTCACCGTCATTGTCGAGTTTCGTGTCTTCAACAGAGAGAGAATTGAGCTACAACAAACAATAGGATAAGCATTGATGGAATCGGAAGATTGATAATGATCAGACGGCGGAGAAGAAGGTTCTGGAGATGTGATTGATGATGATCAGACGCCGTCACACCGGTGAGGCGGTGACTTGGTGAGTGGTGACCCCCCTCTCTCTCACTAAGTCGGCTGCTGTAGGGATGGGTAAATAGGAAACAGGTTTTCAAAATGAATTGATGTGTTTTAGTTTAGGAAATCAGTTTTGTTAAAAATAAAAAGGTAAAACTTATATATTAAATATTTTTAGGGTCTAAGGGTCGGGTCTGGGTTCAGAATATATATCAAGACTCGGACCCGGACCCAAAAAAATTCAGTTGGACCCAGACCCGGACCCTTAGGGTCTGAAAAAGTTGGGTCCTGGACCCATGTCCATTCCTACTGGTAAGTGCTAAGTGGTATTGGGTACTGTCGTATGTGTAACACCCCAGAATTTCAAAGCGGAAAAGAAAGAAATAATAATAGTATTATAGGACGATGGCGGAAACATCGTCTTCTGGGAATGCCACTACTAATACAAAGGTATTTAAATAACTATGTGAAGAGACCAACTTAAATAAATAATATAAATAAATAACTAATTCAGAGTATTCCAAATGAGAAAAGTCTAACTAGAAGTCTAGGCCTAAAACAACTATCATTTCAATGCTCACAACTCAACCCGAACCCAAAACCAAAGAAGATTCCCATCAACATAACCTGCAAAATATATAACAACAATCCACAATCAGTGGGGAGTAACTAGCAGTTCTCCCAGAACAAAAGAAATCAAAGCATGATTCAGACATAGATTAATAAGAAAGGAAAGCATACAATCATGATAACAATAACATGCATCCAAAACCATAAAGCTCACAAGTGATACAAGTGATAGTCAACATCAAGTAAACAAGATATAGTGAGTAAATCAACTCTAGAATACTTAAATAATAATAAAACAAAAGTACAACAAGTTATTGAGTCAGAAACCGAACGTCGGTGAATCGCAATTCACTTCCTAAGGTTTGTCAGATCGCAATCTCCAGGTCAGTCTATGGGCTTACGTTCCCCACTGCCTGTGTCTAAGAATGGCCAAACTCCCGATGCAGGGTAGAACACGCAGAACTCCCTGACCTCTCGGACGACAACAATTAACCCAGGTGTACCCCTAGTTCTTAAACCAGGTGGTTGGCATGTTCTTCACCGGGGACTACATCTATCCCACCGGATGTTCTTATCTCAAAATAAAATCATAAATATCATCAAAGTATCATTCATCTCAAAAATATTCGTCAAAGGGATGCCACCCGGCCTTATACCCATAATTCATCAAAAGATATCTCTTCAAAATTTCTTCAAAGTAGTAACTTACAAACTTACAACAAATGTCTCAACAACAAATACTTTGCGCACCACAAAGCACAACAACGACAATTAAAGAGTTTACAACACCAATAGTATCAACCAGAAATGAATCGCATCGTATAAGATCACCAATTCCATGTAAAACATACGCACAAGAACATACGAAAAATCATACAATACAAAACTGTGCGCTCAGCGCCAACCTGTGTGTCTGGCGCACAGTCCATCCTGCGTCTGACGCATCAGTGTGCGTCTGACGCCACCACGGATTAACACCAAAGCTCATTAACTCAGCAAAACGTTCACAATTAATTATTTTTACATAAATCAAACGTAAATATAATGACACACAATTATAACCATAGTAACCTACAAATCATCAGCTTTCAAGAATATAAAACGTCTCAAATTATTTCTGATTAACAAACCCTTAAATAATTAAAAAGAATATCCTCAAACTCATAACAAAAACACAATAAAAATTATTAAACTAATAAAAACGATCAGTAAAATAACACAAAAATTATCATACGACCATTATAGCTCTACTGACATGGTACAAATTTTACTTCTAATTTTCGGACTCTAAAAGTATTTTTAAACGTTAATTTACAGAATACTCTATAAAGCCAATATAATAATTCAAAAATAGAAAGAAACGCCCAAAAATTACCAAAAATTCACATAACATGCATAATCTCACGGTAATACATAATATGTAAAGAAATGGATTTTTTGGCCTCCAGAAATAATATTCACGATTTATATACTGACATACACGAAAATGTAAAAACAGATAAACCAATTAAATAAACCCGTAAACAGTAAACAAAAATTATTCCAAGGCATGATATACATACAACACATATAACATGCTTCACAAAAAATAATTTCAGCAATTATAACATTCGTTCAATAATTATTTTGCAAATAATCCATAAACGCATAAATTACTAAATAAATCGAATAAATACTAAAACTAAGACGAAAATTATTTTTCTGCATACAATATTCATACAGCATGCATCAAGTATATTCACGTCAAATTTCATCAATAATTTCATTCAAAAAGTATTTTAAACAATTCCTAGCGTAATAATCTAATACCGAATAATACCCTAATCACTATTGTTCTAAGATAACTACTAGTTACCTGGAATTAATGTCGGGAGGAGAGCTGAGTCTAAAGAGATAGTTAAGAGTTACGCATACAATCCAATTCCTCTTCTATCCCCAAAGCACAACGAACGATAATTGTAGTAACAAGTCACTAGGCGTTTTCTTCTTGAACATTGAAAAATCTCATTTCGTACTGCTCTGTTCCGACCATGATTTCCGGTGATCAAAATCTCGGAATCTAAATCGCTCCTGTCAAAGTGAATATAAAGATGTTATATAAAGATGTTATAAACGTGCTGTCCAAATTTGAAGACGATCCAACGGTTAGATCTCCGTGTACGGTTATTTTCGTGAAGGTGTGACAGGAAAAACCGGGATGAACCTTTCTCTTCTTTTTTTCTCTTCCCTTCCTCTCTTTCTTTTCTAGAAAATGGCGTGGGTTAAATGAGAATGATGCTGAATTTCTCTTATTAAAAATCAGAAGTTATTGGCAAGGAAAAAGGAAGGGTTTAGGAGAATGTTAATGAGGGATTAAATGAGCGGTTACAAGATATTCAAAGGTTAGCTTAATAAGCACCAAAAGGTCCAAAACTCTTCATCCTCCACTCCATAATTGCTGGTTTTCGGCCAGCATGATACGCCACACGTGATGCAACATTTCATCATCCCAAGTCGTTCCATCAACGTTACAAAAATGTTACGCGACAACACCGCATCCTAAACGCCTAAATAAATAACGAAACTAATATAACCTTTAAAACAATTAACTAACAACTTAAAATAAATATATATAAATATATCACAACATATAAAAATATATACACATTTTCACAACACGTTCCAAAATAATCTAAATAATAAATTATTTATTTTTACGAAAAATATCATTTTAATGTAAACAAACACCAAAAATAAAGGGTGAAAATTACGGGGTGTTACAGTATGAGCCCATGGGCCTTATATTATTGCCTATTGGGTAAGTTTGGGATGTATATAAGATAATCAGATTCTGATCCTCTTTGGTAACAAAATTAAAAATAATTGGTATATCTAATTCATGTAAAAATATGTAATTGAATGATATACTACTTACCCCATTGTTTCTTCTTAATTTTAGTGATTGTACAATAACTTAAATGAAATACCGTGTCAAACATAATGCACTATCATCAATTAATCTTTTGTTGTGCACCAAAAAAAAAAACTTTTGCTCTGCCCTCTCTCTTCAAAAGAACCTCTCAAAACCTAACCCTAGGAACTCGCCGGAGTTCCGGCGCCGCGTAGATCGCCGGCGGGTTCTCCGGCGAGTTTCCTCCTGTTTTTTTCATAGGTTTTTCTTTCGTGTATCTTAGTGTTTCCCTCGTTTTTCTTAGTTTCCGGCGGGTTTTTCCATTCGTATCCATCAACTTCCTTCGCGTCGTCGTTGAGTCGCCTAGCTTTCGTCGCGTCGTCGCTCCATCTCCGTTCGAGTCGCCTGGTTTCGTCGCGTTTTCTCCAACTCCCTTCCCCTCTCCTAGTCGTGCGTCGGGTACCACCTCCTCCCCTGTTTCTGTTTGTTGGGCACCCCCTCCCCTCCCCCCCTAATCTTCGATTATGTTTCAGTTTGTTGGGCCTCCCCTCCCCCTCCCCTGGTTGTTGTGCGTCGGGCTTCCCCCCCCCCGGTTTTCGTCGGTCGGGCCTCCCCTCCCCTTCCCCCGGTCTTGCGTCGGGCTTCCCTTCCCCCTACCCCTGTTTATGGTATTTCGTTGTGTCCCCTTCCCTCTTAGTTGGTCACGTTCAGTTTTTTGGGCATCCCTTTCCCTAACCCCCTGGTGGTTGGTGCTACCTTCCCGACTTATGTTATCTCTAGTTCTGCTGTTCTTTTTTCTAGTCTACGTGGTTAGTGTTGGTGTTCATAGTTGGTTATGGCCACTCAATCATGGTGGCCAGTTGCATAAGGATTGGTGGATTCAGATTGTAGTCATAGAATATGTCCTTTTAGATTCTATAATTACTACACAGGTTATTCAAGAGGATGCGAAGTGTGAGCATGGTCGAGGCAATGAAAAGTTTCCCTGGTTCGGACATGTCTTTTCCGGTTTTATAAGTCGGCGGTGTGTTAGAGAGCTCAAAGTGTTGAGCTCTCCTTCTAGCTTGGCAACGATCTTGATGGTCTTTGCCTTGAAAAATTCAAATCTGCCGGCGGCACCCCAGTCTCAACTGGTGGATTTCAGCACGCCCCGTTTCTCCTACTTACTGGAGAAACCTCAAGTACTCTCGAGAGAGAGTCACGAGTCACCTAGGAACGTGACTCGTCAACAGCTCATGAGCCTAGAATCTCAAGCATCAGAAGTTCGTTGGGATTGCTCATGTGGCAAGATGCGAATCTTGCCTTCGGCTGTTTGTTGTCCGGATCATGAACGACATTCGCTTCTCCTACCGCTTCCATCAGTTATCAGATTTTTGGCTCCACCAGAACAATCATCGAACTGCGACACCCTCCTTAATCGGCGACTCTCTATCAGTTTTATTTGCTTTTGTTTGTTAGGGCATGTAAGAGCTCATAAATCTCCTTTAGTTATTACCTTGTTTTATGTTTGTTTGTATTAGTGATAAGATGTACTCCGTTGTTTAATTAATGTACGTTTTCTCGATGTCAAAAAAAAAACAAAAAAATGAAGCTTCTGCTTGGCCTTAATTAACTAGATCTTTATCATGAGAAAGAGGTAAATAGTAGTGCAAAATTAGCTTGGATATTGGGCTATAAAGGCTAGAGAGAAAGAAAGTCATATTTTACGTTGCTAATTAATTGCATGCTTATCAAATGGTAAATTTTGTGATCAAATAAGGAAGTTCTTTGACTTAACTTGATCATGGTCAAGGGAAAGCTTTTCATATCAGAAAAACTTAATAATTTTTCTTTGTAGCAATAAATTAATAATTGAGTTTTGATGAGTGAGATTTATCTCACTCTTAGGGTAGTTTTTAGGCTATTTTATTTGATTTATTTTGCATTTTAGTTTCCTTTTTCCTTAATTTCACCTCTTTTTCTATCTAACTCTCTCTTAGCACATGTGTACATGTATTTGCATCCCCCTCCCCTACTCTTCTATTTGATCTTTGATGTGTAGGAACTCAAGTTCCTACAAGCTTAGAGGGGAGCAAAAAGGGAAGCAAGAAGAAGAAAACATCCAAAGACCGCTCGAGCCACCAGCAGCCCGCCCGGGCCAGTGAGCCCGCCAGAGCGAACAAGCAGTCCGCCCGAGCAAACAAGCAGCCCGCCCGGGCGCTACATCAGGCAAACTTACTGCCTCTGCCTGGAAATTTAACGCACGCCCGGAGTATCAGACCGGGCCCATTCACCCTGCACCGCCCGGGCTCTTCTCACCATCCCGCCCGGGCCCGTCTAAGCCCGCCCAGGCCACTGTTCGCTGGGCCTTTTTCCGAATTTCTTTTCCTTTACGACTTATGTAATTAGAGGGGGTATAAATACTCCTCTACCCTATTTTGAAAAAAAGCCAGATTTTTAGAACCCTAATCTTGCTTACTAGTGTAGGAGAGAGAAAACTTGACTCAAGAGGTGTAATTTGGAGATTGAAAATCAATGAAAAAGTGACAATTTATTTGAAGTTTCTTGTTTCCTTTGTAATCCTCTCAATCCTTTCTTTCTTTCTCATTGTTTTTATGCTTTTTTACTTTGTTAGTTTCATGTTTTCATTGTTTGATCTTCATGCTTAATAGTTAATCTAGATTAAAGTTTTCATCTTTTCCTAGTTTCTTCTTGTTTGTTCACTAGATTTTGTTTTATTTTTACTTTAAAGTATTGATTTTTGGTTTTTGCTATTTTTAGATTAGTGATCTATTGCTAGTTTTTCCATCTTTAGGATGTCTAGTAGTATAATGGGTAGTGAGTAGTTCATTAACTAGGATTGGAAGTAGCCCAATCATTGTTTGCATCCCATTTTCATTAGTAGAGTTTATTGGGTTGGTTATATTTGGGATTTGTGCAATTTCAATCATTGATGTTGATTGGTGACTTAGTTGATGTGAGCTCCATCACTTTTTGATCCTTTTGTTGTCCATTTAATGGTTTACTTTTATGTGGTTGACCTCCATGAATGATTGATTAGCTGATTTACATCACTTGTTGATTGTTATTAACTTGGGTTTGAATTCAATCCCTAACTTGGCCTAGTTGGGTGATAACACCTCGAAATATAGGTTTTGTTGCCATAATTAGGACTCTAAACTCTCTAACAACGATTTTAGAGGTGTTTAGGTTTGTTTACTCCCTTTGCATATCTCCAATACATGTCAACCCCCTTATCTCTACTTGGTTGTTGGATGTGAACTATGATTGTGGTGTTTTCCCATTCCTAGTGCTTTTCCTAATTTGATTTCAATAGTTTTAATCACCTAGTTCAACCAAAACTTGACCATTTCTTCGACTTAGCTTACTCTAGCGAATCTATCTTAGTGAGACCTACGATCCTTGTGGTTCGACCCTTGCTTACCGCTTGACTAGTTTAGGTGGATATTTAGGTTTTTATTTGACATTAGGGGAGTTAGTAACGACCTAGTTTTCCCTCGTTCAAGTTTACATTTTTTATACGCAATCGTCTTTATTTTTGTAGACAGAAATATTATATCAATCTCCTAGCTGGTTGGATGCCCTCCTTCGGTCCTTCCACCCCTGTGACTTTTAACATAATAACAACAACTCATCTATTCAATTGAATTTTGTTTAAAGTTTTGTAGACTTTTATTTTTGACAATGCATAACTTTAATTAAACCATCCAATTTAAGAAATTTTTGACAATGCATAACTTATTTTGACTTATCTGAACTTGTCTTATTTGAACTTATCTTATTTTATCTGAACTTATCTGATTTGAATTTATGTTTTCTTATCCGAACTTATTAAACTTGATTATGTTTGCATTATTAGACTTATTTGTTCTTATCTAAATTTATCTTATCATAACTTATTAAAACTTATCTTATCCCATTAGAGCTGCTCCAAAAAAATATAATTATAATATTAATATATAATATCAATTCTTAATGTTTATTTCATAAAGTTATGCTATAAATATATGTATGTACTGAGAATGGATGATAAGAGAGAAGATGTGTATAGTAAGGTAAAAGAGAGAGATGATCTTTTTTCTTTGTTCATTGTTAAGGAGAATGGTTAGGAAAAGATTGTACGATCATGTTTTCTAGAAAGAGAAAGGGGGTGGGATGATATTTTATTTCAATCACCATAAAATGGTGCTCTTAGGTAGACGTAGCATGAAAAAGACTAAATAGCGAAATGTTCGCAAATGAACATTCACTTTTTAGTATTTTTTCTAAAATATTTTATTTTTATGTTTACTGGTGAAAATTGTAGCACATCCATACTATATTTTGTAGATCCAAATTCTATTTTTACATCCATGATTTCTTTTGTGCATCCGATAACTATATTTGCACATTTATAATGGTTTTTTATTGTATCTTACATCCATTAGTTTCTTGCACATCGTAACACAATGTCTGTACATCCAATCCATACTTTATTTTGCAAATTCAAAAATTATGCTTGTATATCCATACTATATTTCGTACATCCAAGATCCATTTTCTACATTCATGATTTCTTTCATACATTAAAAAACTATATTTACACATTTATAATAATTTTTGCATATTATATCCAAAAAAAATATTTGCACATCCATAATCTATATATATATCTAAAACTCAAGACAAATAAAAAAAGGCTGTCACATGTTCTCCCCCTGCTAAGCAATTGACACGAATTAACAATAAAAATGTGGGTGTTAAGACTCGAACCCACAACCTCTCCTTTGAGATACAAATACACTAACCAACTCATCTACAAGCTCATATTGATTTTTAATTGTAAGTAGAAGTAATTATGTTTCTTAAGTTGACACACCAATTCGACTCCTACATTAATTGACTTGTCAAGTAAATGAGTTTATGAGTAATAAACTAATATATCCCCGTGTTACAAGTTAAATTACCAATCAAGTTTCCGTTTATCATAATAGTGATAATAAAACATCAAATCAACTTTGCTGCATTATAAAAATCTTTAGTGAGCCCACCAAATCTTAATTTATGCTTAGCCTTTTACAAGATAGAAAACACAAATATTACCTATCTGAAGGAGAAATTTGAGAAAAATATATTGTAGTTGATTTCAATCAATGTATAGACAGGAACGGAAATGTAATGTGTCTTTATGACCCAAAAAATTATATTACAAACTTTGTCGTGTTGAATCAACTAATTTAAAGGACCGATCCATTGTATGATATGAGTTTGTGAGACGCGGGTAACTATTTGTCTTAAATAGACACGTATAAATTTATATATGAGTGATCTATTTAAGATAAAAAGCTACCCTTCAGACCCAGGTAACCTTTTGTCCTAAATGGGTCACTTTTTTACTTATATTCAAGTGACTCATTTAAGGTAAACAACTATTCTTTATTTATTAATGAATCATTTTGACTTAAAAGAGTGACCCATTTTGCAAAAAGTAAATGACATCACAATAAATATAATGCACCCGGTACTCAATATTAATTGAAAGTTATGAAGCATGGGAGGTACTCACGTGTTATCTAAATGCATATGCTGATATTGAGACATGTATTTCAATTAATTTTATAAAAAAAACGAATGATACGCAATGACTCGGGGAATCGCCCAGGGCAACAACTAGTTTTGTTGCTTAACATCCAAAAATATATATTTGTACGATGCTGAAAATAAAAAAATAATTTTATATATTTTTAAAAAAAACCATCAACTAAGCGATATTCACGGGCGAAAATCGCGCCATCTAGCTGGACTCGTGTTAGTCGTGTAGCATCTAAAATAACACTGATATTTCAAACTCCTCAAGACAAAACAAAAAGTCTACACTCAAAAAAAAAAAAAAACAAAAAAGAAGTCTGGTTACAGATCCATCTGAAGTTGAATCAAGGCTTGCCGCATCGTCGAGCTTTTGCTGTGCTGCTATCTGCAAAATTTCCTTTGGTATGTGCATATCTGATATCTGTATTTTGGTGGTGTAATTTTGTTCAATATGTATAATTTGTGGTGTAAACAGGAGCTTATAACTAATTTGTGATTGTGCCGCTAGAATTGTGCCGTTTGGAGCAACGTTGGGATTTCCATTGTCCCGCGGAAGTGGCTCCTTATGTTCTAATAGACACTTTGTCCTTGAATTAATATAATGCACGAGCTTTTCCCTTTAAAAAAAACTAATTTGTGACTGGGTCTCCATATTATTTGATCACAAGATTAAGATTACCATTTATGAAGCTGGTGTGGTGTTCAAATGAAAGGGAATTGGAATTTTATATGAGTTAGTTTTTTGTGCAAAATCACATCTTTGAATTTTTCATAATTTTTTCTGGATGAATGGACTATGTTTTAACTCAATTTAATTGGGGAATAAAGGAAAAGATAAACTCTATAGTAGAAATGTAGAATAGATAATTAGAATATGAAATAATAACCTGATAAAAATTTATGCAAGAAAGGAAAATTGATGAACATATTTAAATGATAAAAAAGAGATGAGGAGATGTTTTTGGTACCAAATCTGTTTTTTTTTTTTAAAAAAGAAATTGTATCACTGTTGGGATGATCTACCGAAATCCCATCAATTATTACTATCATTTTTTTGTTAAAAAAAAGGAAAATAAACCAAAAAAAATGAAACGGAAGAAACCGATGATGGTAATAAAGGAGAAGTTTCTTGTGTTGACTAAGTGAGCTAGCCATTTGTCAACACATTTACGTAGGAGGTGAGCTTCAAGTGTGCTCCAAAGTCCAAGCTCCTTAATATGGCTTATTGGAGAAGCTATGTATGTGCCTATATATAATTAGGCTTTGGTATGTTAGTTTAGTTGCAGCTGCAGAAGAAGAGCAAATTGTGTGAGTGTATTCGAGTTAAAGAGTGCATAAACACAAGAGTGAGAGGGAGTAGTGGTAACGGAGATAAAGTCATTATCAATGGTGAGAGTGTTTTTAAATTGGTTAAGTACTTGTTGAGGGTACTAAGGCCTTGTTTGGTTGAGCTTTTTTAGGGTCTAAAAACGGATTTCAATAATCTGAATCCATTACTCCTTGATTGGTTTGGGTAGTGAGTTAACCATTACCCTTACTTAAGGGTAATCCAAACCCCCAAAATGTTACCCTCCAAATTAGAGGAGTAACAAAGTCCTTTCTAATCCCTTACAAGTGATTCCTTTCCATTGTTGAACCAAACACCCAATAAAAATAACAATTATTGTTACCATTCCTTCCCTCTGCTTGATTCCATTCCTTTTCCATTCCTCTATTTGAACCAAATGCTCCCTAAGATTGATCTATTCTAAAATACACTATAGCTAATATTATAGTTATAGTATACCATTGAACTCCAAAGTGTGCTAGAAGTCTAGAACCGATATGTCTTAACTCTCAACCTTATGTATAATGTATTAGCTACGTTCTTATGCATTGATAATAAAGGTGTAGATTTAGAACTTCCTCTCTTTTCATTTTGTTAGTTCCAGTTCAGAATTGTGTAGGTTTGATTGGTCTATATGTTGTTTGTTCTTAAGTAAGGAAGACTTCTTATTCAATCAGCAGCAAGCTCTACAAGACTAATCCAACAACTTAGGAATTATGGCAAGTATCTCAGCATTAGCTGCTGCTGCCAGAAGGTGACAATATTTTTTTCTTTTCAAATTATCATTTGCTTTTACCATCTCAGAGTTGACATTAATTAGGTTACGAGATTATAATTACAATCTATTTGAATAGTTTTAAATAATATTAGCATTTAAATCCAGTACTAATGAAGAATATATACACATTGTTTCTTAGGTTGGAAGGCAAAGTTGCCCTCATCACAGGAGGTGCTAGTGGAATTGGTGAATACACTGCTGAACTTTTCACCAAACATGGTGCTAAAGTCATGATTGCCGATATCCAAGATGATAAGGGCCTATGTCTTTGCAAGAACTTAGGTCCCTCCGTAGCTTCATACATCCACTGCGACGTCACAAATGAAGCTCATGTACAAAATGCGGTGGACTCAACAGTAGCCAAATACCAAAAGCTGGACATCATGTTCAATAATGCAGGAATAGGCGGCAGCTATCCAAAGCCCAACATCCTCGACATCACGCAATCTGAGTTCGAGGAAATCATTAAGGTAAATCTTATCGGGCCATTCTTGGGAACCAAGCACGCGGCTCGAGTAATGATTCCGTCCCAACAAGGTAGTATAATTACAACGGCCAGTACTTGCTCCATCATAGGAGGAGGAGCTCCTCATGCTTACACTAGCTCGAAGCATGGTGTCGTAGGGCTCACAAAAAACACAGCTGTGGAACTTGGAAAATATGGGATTAGGGTGAATTGTGTGTCACCACATGTGATCTCAACTCCTTTGGTTAAAAACTTCTTAAAATTAGATGATGAAGGTGTATCTAAGTTCTACTCTAATCTCAAAGGGACTTGCTGTAAGGTGGAGAACGTTGCAAGTGCGGCTTTGTTTCTTGGAAGTGATGATTCAAAGTTCATTAGTGGACATAATCTTGTGGTTGATGGAGGCTTTACCATTATGAATCCAGGATTTTGTATGTTTGAATAGCACAAGTAGTAATGGTTGCTGGGGTTATTGGCAGGGAATGAAAAAATTAAAAAATTAATGCACCAGCCGGGAATCGAACCCGGGTCTGTACCGTGGCAGGGTACTATTCTACCACTAGACCACTGGTGCTTTGAATAATTTATTTCTATTTTTCTTCCAATCATAAACATGTTATACAATTGCTGCCACTTTCATGTACATTATCGACATCTCATCACATAGTAAGTTTTTGTAATGCATTTTCTAATATTGAAGCTTTTCATATGATTATATGGTTATGCGAAGCTTTTCATCCATACTTGCAACGAGTTCAAAACTATCAGAGTTTGAGTAACATTGAAATAGGATAAGGGAAAGGCAAATTTTAAAAAATTACCTTTTATAACCAACTTTTTTCATAAAACAACCTTTTATAATTTTTCTTTCAAAAAACTACCTTATATAACAAATTTATTTCAATATACTACCATTTTACGTTTATATTTAATAATAATCGATAAATGACAATCGCCGTAGTTATTGATGTCGGTGGCGTAGCGAGAAAAGAGGAAAGAAATGAGAGGGGAAGAAAGAAAAGCAATTTATGGTGACTCAATTATTAGTGATTAAACCTCATTAATGGTAAAATGGTAGTATATTGAAAGGAAATTTGTTATATAAGGTAGTTTTTTGAAAAAAAAAATTAAAAGTTTGTTTTTTGAAAAAAGTTGATTATAAAAGGTAGTTTTATGAAATTTATCCTAAGGGAAAAGAAAATTTTGGTTGATTCGATGAATAACCTATTGTATGCAATGCACGAACCCTTTGAGGGATGTTGAAAGCTCTTTCATCGAATTCATCTCTAGGTTTTAGTTTTCTACACATAGCAATTGCATTTTAGTTGCTCTTGGCAGTCTTGGCTGAGGTTATACTTACTCCGTAATAATAAAAAGTTAAAAAGTAACTAAACATATGCTCTTAATCTACCAGATAATTGCTTAATACCTAATATGTCTCAATTTTTCATTCTTGTTTTCGTTTTGAAACTAATTAGACGGATGTTTTAAATTATGCATTTATTCGTAAGCATTGTTACGATCTTGACAAAGCCATTTTGTATCTAATGACATTTAAGCACATTGTGAAAATTCCCATTCTCTCTTAGGAATGATTTTAATACTTCTTCCACGGGGTGAAGCTCAGCGTACTACCTGGTTGAGATACTGCTGTAGTAATTCATAACTATGTAATGGTAAGAAACTTATGTTAGTACGCTTAATCTGATCAAGAGCCGTGATTTGAGCAAAAAAAGTTTATGATTTAATTACAATTGGTTGGCAGAACTGTATGTAATATGTAGAAGTTGTCCTCAATCTAGCTCAAGGTTTTCTTAATACTTAACAAGGATTTAAGAATCTATAGGATGTAGTAGCACTTGTTGAGCTCATTGGCCTAGTTACTTGAACTTTTAAGAGGGTTTTTCTGCTAAAAACAATAGTGTGAGTGGGATTAACAAGTCAAACTTTGCTAATTGGAAGTAAATTTGATGAATGTTTAACCAAATCTTCAAATGGGTTATCACTTGCAAAACAAGAAGAGTAACCTAGGGGTTTTCCTGGCGAACACTCTCCGAAGTTTAAGTCAGTCGGCTGAGCAATGGAAAGCAAGAGAATGGAGAGAATTGTCAAATGTATGTGTTTGTTTAGTTAGATGAAGTTACCTTTCATTTGGTGCTAAATGGACTATATATAGTGGAGAGTAGGTCTAGGAGGCCTTGGGCCGGTCCTCTATGTACCTTTCTTCCAACTTTTTCTTCCTTTGGGCCTAGCCATCTCACCATGGCCATTTAGCAGAACTCCGATGGGCTTGGGCTGGTATATATTTATACCCCAACAGATGGAAAACTATTAAATATTATGTGCCATAACATGTTCATGAAAGCATAGTACCTTTATCTCTAGTTTGTAATCTACTAATCTACTCATTGAGTAAATATATCAATCTCCTAGTTGCGCGTAATGTAGATGTAACCTCCTTATTTTGGGCACATTTAAGCTCAATAGAATTTGCAAAATTCTTAATGCTGCTCAATGGTTACAATGAAAACATAACTTAAACCATCCAACTTAACAAATTTCATTAACTTCCTCACAGTACAAACAGTCAATTATATGAATAATCATAATTTAGCTAAAAGAACTTACAACACTCTTACATCAACTATCCACACATCCCTTCTCACATTTCTGTGAAAAGACATTAAGATCAAAAAAAGATGGAAATCCATGTATATAGGGGAAAAAAAATAAGAGGGGGAAAGGATAAGGAGTTAAATATAAATTTTTAGTCTAAGAAAATACATCAGTGAACAAATGATAGTGAGACCTTCTCAAGGACTTGGAGAGCTTCTTTCATTGATGGTCTCTTTTGGGGCACCAATGATGCACAACTAAAACCTAACTTAAATATAGCCATCATAGCTTCTTCTTTGCCCTGTATTTCAGCCCTAAGTGCAACATCAGCTATTCTTAAAACCCAATATCTATCCTCAAGCCCAGTACTTGGGGTCCATTGGCCCAATTCCCTGTCCAAGTAAACTTTTCCAGTTAGAAGTTCTAGCAACACTATCCCAAAGGAGTATACATCCCATTTTGGGTTGGCCTTGAGATTTTTCAAGGATTCGGGGGCCTGGTAAGATGATCCAACACCGGTAGTACTTCCAAACGGGTTAATATACGGGCTGCCACTAACCGAAAGATCCTGGGTACCGTCGTATGAGCCCATGGACCTTTTGCTTCCGAATTGACGGGCCGAGCCACTTCCTTTGCAGCTATTATTGTTGCCATAAACAAGGCAGCTGAGCCCAAGATCACTAATTATAGGATCCATGTCTTGTGTCAATAGTATGTTGCTTGGTTTAATATTAGCATGTACGTATCTCTTTTCATGAATATGGCTTAATCCCCTGGCAACTCCTCTTGCAATCCTTAACCGAGCTTCTAGAGGTAAATGATATGGTGTTGAACCGCTCTTTTCTATAATTTCACAAAAAAAGAATATAAAGAATCACATGAAAAGCATGAATTAGTTAAAGAAAAAGCAAGCGCGTATAACCAACTAATAAAGATGACATATATAAAGCAAATTTCATAATGAAAAGAACCTAAAATAACACCATTAAGAAAAGTTTACAAACATCCCTTACATTAAGGTATCCTATAGTACTTTTAAGTATTAGCACTTCTTTTAGAGCAAACAAACACTTTCCTTAGTTATGTGAATATCCATTATATGAACACAAACTCTTCTATCAAACCGTCTAACGTAGTCAGACACTAGCTTTTACGTATTGTTGTTAACTTTTAAGTAGTTCTATATAACTTTTCACCTAGCTTATAAGTATTTTTAGTATTACTTTTTCATACATGAAGTAATAATATAATCTATCTTTCGTAACTTTTACTGTTTTTCATTCAACTAATAATGGCATAATAGCCTAAGTTGCCTTGTACATGAAAGAAAAGGTACTAAAAAGAAGATTGTATAAAATAAAGTGGTAAATTATTATGAGTACCTTAAACTTTTCTGACTAGAATTTGGTTGAAAAAAAACCACCGACAAAAAAGAAGAGAACAAAAAGTTAACTGATTGGAAGTCACTTTGAGTACAGTACAGGCAAAAGAGGCATGCATAGAATGCTATCATGGTAAGAATTTCAGTTACTATACAACCTCTTCCTTTATTTTTTCTGCTGAATAAAGTATAATATGAATAAGGCTTAGAAAACGTTAAATAGTTTGTTTACAATCCCATGTCCATACAATAATAACCTCTCCCTGTTTAAGATTGAAGACATTAGACATAGGGGAGCAAATTATTACCCCACACAGGCAAATTATTGAGCAAAGTCCTGTAGTTTTCTTGATGGGCCAATTTTGATATGATATGTTCTTATCTTTGCTAATTTTAGCCCGTGACAAAAGGAAATTTTCCTAATTGTTATTGTATGTACTCAATTCTTTGGGGGTATCATGTATGGACCAAATGCTTTAAATTCAGTGTATTAACATTACTATATGCCATATGGTGTGGCAGAGGTGCTCCTAAATTGGAGTAACAAGAGCTCCCAAAAAATGATGTGACTATGCATGGGAAATACGCCAAAGGGAAGGATTTTCCAAATATTTCTTTAAAAAAAATTAGGTATCTTTTGATATTACGTAAATTAATTTATAGTGCATCTAATATTGGACTTAAAATTCACTCCCCGGGACTTATCTTAATTGTCTATCATGCCTCGCAAACATGTTACCAACAATAAAAAAAGTAACTATGTGTAGATTAAAAAGAAACGGACTAAAGGAAAGTGTGTAGATTAAAAAGAAACGGATGGAGTATGTGATAAGAGAATACTCCCTCTGTTTCTTCTTTAATCTACACACTTTTCTTTTTGATTTGTCTCTTTTTAATGTATACACTGTTGTCTTTTTACTCTTGGTAACATGTCTCATCTATTCCACCCATGTTATCCAGTTTTTAATATTTTAACTCACTTTTTAGTTTATGTCTCAAACTTTTCAGTTTCTCTCTCATGTTTTTATACTTCCTCCTAGATTCTTCTCCAAAGTGAAGTGGCAAGTGAGTAAACTAAAAAGATATGGAGGAAGTAATAAACAACTACTCATGAATCCAATGAGGTCATTATTGTATACTTCCTCTGTTCCAAAATAAGTGAAACACTTGTCTCAAAAAGCTCTCACATAAATGAGAGAAGTGTTTCACTTATTTTGAAACGGAGGAAGTATATGTAACAACTAACATCACAACATGTGTAGTATACCCATATCTCTCCTATTTTATGTTTAACTAGCCAAAATTTATTCAAATGAATTTTTAATTTCTTTCTTTTTCCTCTAGCTTTTATTATTCTTTTTTCTGTTAAAAAATTTATTCCATTCTTCTTTGTGACCTTAATCATTTACTTTAGACAAATAACACGGGTTTTTAGGCCAAGTCACAGGAGTTCAACAAAGCAAAAAAAAACTAGGTAAGGATTGTCATTATGGCGCATGTTAGTTTCTTATAGCTTTATGGTAAACTACAAATTGCAACAGACGCCCAGGAATTTGCTGGTTTTTCTGGGAAAATGACCCCATTAACCTATTGCTTTCTTAGTCCTTTTATGATCTAATTTCTTGTGAAGTAGTAGATTTATACAAGTAGTACTTTGGTACTCTGGCAGCTTACTCTAAACAGTGTCATTAACCTAATCTAAAGACAAAATATGCTGGCCTCATCCTAAACAGTCACAATAACAACTATTTAACCTTAATAAAGTATATCCGTAAGAAACCAAAATAGTCAAAACATCATATCAAACGACCCACCAGAAAAAGTAACACACACAAAATTCTGCATAAAACAACTATGGAAAGTAAGGAACTACTCCAAGAAAGAGCATATCGTATCTACCACTACTAGGAAAAAAAACATATGCACATGTTACTGATTGAGTTGGTCTAAACGCTTAGGTGCATAACAATATTCAAAACAATAGAAGTGACTAATGCTCTGTTCTTTTGTACTTATTTTCAGTTCAACCTAGTTCAGTCCAAAAGAATTGGGCCTAAGTGAGCACCCTAGACTCGTCATAAATGTATTTATACTACTAATAAGGAAAGTGTTTCTCGATAAGTGAAACACTTTCCTTATTTGGAATAATCACAATAAGTGCAACCAAGCTCAAAATGGTAAAAAAAAAGTTCAATATTATTACAAATATGCCACCAAAAAGTAAGAGGGGACCACAACTTTTTTGTTTCACCACTTGAATTACCCTACTTTATAGTGGTCCTAACTTTCTCTCTACATTCTTTGGTATGTCCCCACTTTATCTATGTCACTTATTGAGAAACGGAGAAGTATAATTTATTATCAAGGGTATTTACGTCTAAGTCCTTTCATTAGACAGTTACGTACATAACAGCTAGATATGAAGAGTTATTCTTACTGCTTGGGGTTGGGTTTAACTTGGTTAAGGTTCGGCCTCAACCTGTTAAAGATAGGTGAAAAACTAGATATCTACTAGAAGTATATGTTTGTTTACTTTTGATGCCCTTCAATACTAAGTTACTAACTAGATAGTTTCCGAGTAATGGCAATAATGTTTATACATACATGATACATTAGCATGATAAAAGTCAGAATGATCACATAATAATATTCTATTAAGATATCTAAATTAGTAGACAACTTAATTAACATAGTGGGTCGGTTTTAGCCCCGGTTATAACCGGGTTTGGTCATGGCCCGAAATCGTCAAAGAGGCCAACTACCAATGAATAACAACAGGTCAACAGTCAACAGACCAGATCTTATGCATGCATGTTTTATGTTTAACTAACTAAACTAAAAGATATTTCTATAACCTCTATCAACAAACAGTAACACATATATAGTCACATAGAAACATAGGTTAAATTAAAGATGAGAGACATTAATAGAGAAGAGAACTTACTGTAAGCAGAAGTAGCAAGGCTACCATTAGAGATATAATCATAGATGACAAGTTTCTCATCCGAAGACCAGTAAAATCCACGAACACGAACCAAATTTGGATGCCTAACTTTAGCAATAGCCTTAATATGACCTTCAAAATCCCTCAACCTCTCAACTGCAATCTCTCCCAACCTCCTCACAGCAAATGTACTCCCATCTTGTAACACAGCCTTGTACACTATACTCGACCCTGTTGCTCCCAATATATACGCCGATGCCTTCAACAGCGTATCGGCTTCCAGCTCCGTCTCTCCGTCCACCATCACCAATGATCCACCGCCACTACCACCACCACCGCTAACGTCGTTTGATTTCTCTCCGCTATTCTCTCTCTTCTTTTGATCATTATTATCATCATCAGAACCACCACTTTCACTATCAGAACTTGTCCTATTATCTGACGTTGCCCCTTCTTCACTCTCTTGTCCTCTGACACAATAAGTGAAACATTTTTTGTGCATCTTGTTGTTTGGAACTACAGTGGTAGTTGTTGTACTATTATTAATTTGCACCAAGAAATGATCATTGCTTAAGTTTGGTACATTTTTCCCTGGAGGAACAATATCTTTTTTTGGACTTTGTTGCTGTCGTTGTTCAACATTCTTCTTTCTGAGTCGATAAAGATAAAAGAAAACAACCCCTAATATTCCAACTCCAGCTAAGTCAGCTAATGTGATTCCAACAATGGCTGCGGGTTTTAAACCATTGTTATTATTATTATTATGATCACCCGTAGCCCCGCCCGAGTTCGTATCAGAATTCGCATCCACAGACTTTGGAATAACAGCAATAGCAGGCGAAATTGAAGCAGACACATTAGGTGGAGTTGAAAGTGTTGAAGGAATTACACACAAATTCTTCAATGGCTTCCCACACAACTCCTCATTCCCGGAGAAAAACTCCGGGTTTTGACCCATGAAAGGTTTCGAACCCGGGACTTCACCCGTCAAGTTATTAAAAGATATATCAATGGTGGAATTCTCCGGTACACCTCCGGCAAAATCCGCCGGAATTACACCGGAGATTTTATTATAAGAAAGATTCAAATACCTCATAATAGGCCCCACACCAAGATCTAACGGTAAAGAGCCGTTAAAAAGATTAGAAGAAAGATCAAGAACTTCAAGAGAAGGTGGAAAACCAGAAGGGACATTCCCGGAAAAATAATTCCCTTTGAGGGATAAAACCGTCAAGTTAAAAAAAGCCGAGGTGAAATTCTCAAAGAGGGTCCCACCAAAGGCGTTGTCGGAAAGGTTGAGGAAGCTTAAGGAAGAGTGTGAAAAGACAGGAATGTCCCCGGAAATAACATTAGAGGAGAGAGAAAGAACTTGAAGTTGTGAAGAGTTAAAAAGAGTGGGTGGTAAAGTACCGTTGAAGAAATTATTGGATAAGTCGAGGTGTTGAAGATGTTCGATGAGGCCGAGGTCAGGTGGAATAGAACCTAGTAACTGACTGTTAGGGAGTGATAAGGTGATGACACGTAGATCTTGACTGCAAACGACGCCGTTCCATGAACAAGGGTTTTGGTCTAAATAGTCCCATGAGTTTAAGACAGATAAAGGGTCACTAAGAATGGAGTATTTGAGTGCAAGGAGGAAAGAACCATCAGAGTTTAAGGAAAGAATTGGGTTGAGTTTGAGTAGGAGAGAGAAAATGAGAATGATTGTGGAGAATAGTGTGGAATTTGTTTCCATTTTTAGGAAGTGTGTGTGTTTTTTTGGGTTTAGCTCACATCTGAATTCATGGAGGAGAAGAAGAGGGGATGAAAAAGGGAGGAGGATGGAGAGAGAAAGAGGTTGAACAACTTAGCAAGTGTTTTGGTGAGGTTGTTTTGGTAAGCAGAAGTGGAGAAGAGGGAAAAATGATTTGGGTGAGAGAGTGAGTTTGAAGGTGGTGTTAGTTTGTGTTGGTTTGGTGATAATGATGGGAGTTGGGTTTTTGGGAGGTGAGGTCAGAGGTCAAAGGATGAGCCAAATATACAAAAGGTATAATAGACTGAGGTAATGACTTTTTTTTTAATAAGGATTGGTTGAGTTAAAGGCCCTATCTTTCTGGACTTATTTTCAGTTCAATTCAGTTTTTCGCAGTTTAGTTCAGACAATTTCTTGTGTTTAGCTTTCTCCCAGTTTAGTTTCTCCCAGTCCAAAAGAACGGTGCCTTTCTCTCTGATATTCATTAGTTTACTCATTTCCTCGAGTACAGGGAGAAATAGGTATTAATTTATTGTAAAGAAGGTATGTGCATCATAAAAAGAGAAACTTTATTATAAAGATGATAGTATAAAATTAGCAGGGACATTTAAGAAACATAAAAAAAGATTTAGGTAAACTAATAAATGACAATCCAAAAAAGAAAGTGGCTAAACTAATAAAAACCGGATAGAGTAGCTCATAATTGTGGTTCTAGTGATGAAACATATTTATGGTGGAGGTGGAAAAGAGAGAATCTTTGAACGTTTTAGTAGAGGACATGAGTTGGAAGTTTGCAAGGTGTACACATTACACAAGAGCCAAGAGGGACTATCAACTATGGGAAGGAAACTAAGGAAGTCCCACTTTTCTCATTTGTATTGCTTTCGGTTGTATCCTTG
The DNA here is from genome assembly GCA_947648045.1 of Beta corolliflora. Taxonomy (NCBI): domain Eukaryota; kingdom Viridiplantae; phylum Streptophyta; class Magnoliopsida; order Caryophyllales; family Amaranthaceae; genus Beta; species Beta corolliflora. The sequence continues at coordinate 2,074,891 of CANSZD010000412.1, read as the reverse complement.
GGCCTTGGATGTGGACTTGTAACATGGATTGGTTAGGTTGTAACTTGTAAGTTAGGATTCTATTCACTTGTCATTTTTTTGAATTGAATTGATTTTTATCGATTAAAATTAGTCTAATTGAATAAAATAAATTTTTACTCGTTTTATTTTTTTTGTTCTTCATACTTTAATTGTGCGTGTCTGCCTATGTATTTCTTTGACCTTAAATATCTTTCATTACATACTACTCCATCCATTTCTTTTTAATTTACTCACTTTACTTTAGGGGAGAACCAAGGAGAAAGTACAAAAGTATGAGAGAGAATCTGAAAAATGAGAGAGAGAAACTAAAAAGTAGGTTAAAATATTAAAAAGTGGATGACATTGGTGGAAAAAGAGGAGAACGTAGATGTGACATGTTACCAAAAATAGAAAAGCAACAGTGTGTAGATAAAAAAGAAACAGACCAAAAAGAAAAGTGTGTAGATTAAAAAGAAATGGAGGGAGTAGTAATATAACAAGTGATTAAAGTTTGTCATTACAAAAATCATTCATAAAACAGGTTAAGGATATTTATGAATTAATTTTTAGATTTTATAATTAGTTTGCAGAAAATATTATCTTTTTAAGTTAAAAATTACACTCAAAACCCTAAAGTGCTACGATATTAAAAAAAATCATTATAAGTGTGTTTTTTTATATCACCGCCCATAAATTTTTTTAAATATGAAAATATTATTAGCAAAAGTAATGAATTTTTTTTGGATGTTTTACTATACTTCTTCCATCCTCAAATAATTGTCATGTTTAATTATCATAATCTTCAATCTGCGGCTTTCACCATTAATATTATACTATAGATCTTTGCTTTATTCAAGTTAGGGTTAAAAAAAGTATTCCATCTAAAGGACTTATAAAAAAAACTTGAACACAAATGGAGCAATATATTTACTGAAAATTGATTTCGGACCGAGAGTATTGTTTTCTACAAATTATTTATCTAGTTATCTATATCAGAATATGGAGTGGTTATCATGCTTTTGGTTTTACAACAACTCACAACCGTTAAACTTATAAGCTAATTAACCTTGTATATATATATTTTTAACTAACAACTAATCAACCTAGCAGCTGCCACCTTGCATATCTCTAGAAACCTCTAAGGCAACTTAAAGGAACCTAATACCCTTAAACGAATTATAATATGCATGCATTATCATCAAGAATCAGGTCGCTTATGGGCAATGAACTTACAAGTTACAAAAAAGAAATTGGTGGAGTAGCTGGAGTAGAGGGGCCATCTATGCATTATTAGTGATGTTCACTTTAATCACTCTTCATTTTGTTCAAGTTTCTAACATGTACAGTAAATGAGTTATGATTTATAGGGTATTAGATTTAGGAATGGTATTGAACATATGTGATATGGTCGACCATTGATCGTATAGAGTCTTAAATATCCCGAGCAATTGCTACTTTTATTACATACTTTTATATGCTCTTCATTGTTGATGTAAAACTTTATGTATTTTTAGTTTGCTGTTATTTTGTCTCTTCATAATACAGAATAATTACAATTCTTGCATTTCATATCTGATATCTTTTTTTATTTTTTCGCCTTTAAATTACAAATTATAAAGTTCCAATATTTTTTAGATTGCATAGGGGCTTTATTTTTTTTTTAGAACAATCATGGGGACTTGATTGTAATTGAATAACAACAACTAACAATTATTCACACATATTTGAGCATTTGTTGAACATCCTATAACAACAAACTAGCACAAAAATTTCCACCAAAAAAACAAACAAGCACAACAATATGAAACAAAATGTCGGCCCAAAGTCTCAAATTGTAGTGGGTTATATAATTCGATCACGTCACGTGTTCATGGCCCATTAATTTGGCTTATTATATAGAATAAATTGATACGCTAAGCTAATCAACATATGCAAACATGCGCAAACTTTGTACAAATCAATCCTATGTTTAATTTGACATTACACCTTGCTTATATCAGAAGCAAAGCAACACGCAGTAGTCAACCAAGGATATTTGGGATATCATCAGTGCTAAAACAAGCACACAAGACACAAGTACTTCAATGTCGAAACAATGATTAATAGACAAAAACATAATTAAGGGTTGCATAAATAGTTAAATACCATAAAAGAGTAATATTATTCTAGTAATTAGTAAATGGCTAAATGCACATATTTTTACCGTCCCCGTGATGCCGTAGACAGAACACTGTCCATCTTCCAACAATCTTGTTTTTGTCTCTTTTTTATCATTTGAAAACAATTAAGAATTATTTATTGCTTTTGTGGAATTCGAAATCTTGAGATTAATTTAATTTACTTTTCATGATCCTACTCATGCCATTGTTCTTCCCTTTTTATTTTCTTCTTGGTGTCAAGATATTGTCACAGAAAATCATAGCAAAGTTTTGTTGGTTTTAGTGGATTTTTCATGGGCATGTATTTGTTTGAATTTTAGTGAAATCAAAATTAGTGCAATATAATTCACATATTGGTAAGCTTCTGTTTAAAATTTGAATGATTAGGGACTAGGGTCTCAAACAAAAGAAGCTAAATGAGACAAGTTTTTTTTAGATAAAAGGATGATTACGTTGAAGTTACAAACTCCTTTATTGTAAAAGCAAGATGTTAGCCACTAGGTTTCAAAAAGAAAAAATTTGTTACAGTTTAGAAATTATGTCTACAAATACAATTTTATTTTTTTAAAAAAATAAAAGGCTGGATGATACAAGTTCAAAAACAAAATGGTGAATAACATATTTTACCCTCGACATATGATTCCAACATAACTTAGAGGGAAATTATCTAGTGTCTCAATAGTGCTGAAGTGTACTACTATCTCATTCCAATATCTAAGGAATGAGAGCGTAAATGACACTAAAGTGGCACAGTTTTATTTAATACTAGTATGATGATAATCACTTTCAAAGTTATCTCATATAGTTTTACTTATTATACCAACTTTTTCGTCTTTTTTAAATAAGACCTTTTGACTTTCACCTTCTCCAATGAACTAAACACATGACCTCCCATTTGAAATGCAAATGCATTAATCAACTAATCTACAATATTATATTTGTCTTTGTGGGGGAAAAAATTATTTATAGGCAATATAATATTTAAATTTCAAAAAAAAAAGTATATGATTGACATATCTGGAAAGTATATAGCCTAATATTTCATAATTTATAGCTATAAACTACATTGCTTATGCTCTAAGAACAAAACTGTAACTACACCAGAGGTGTTTAGGAGACCCGATATGTTTGACCCGGCTACCCGAAAAAGGTAATAAATACCGACCCAAAAAAATGCAAAAATCGAGTCGGTTAATGGGCTTGCTTTTAAGTTAAACGTGTATATTGGATAAACACATTATTATATATTGTTTTTCTCTTTCTTTTTTCACAGTTACATTAATATCTTCTTACAATAAACAATTGTGAAAATGTATTAAGTTAGCTTATTAGCTACCCGGTACCACATTGTTGTGCTTGTGACTTTCAGAGGGAAAATAAAAGATAAATAATAAGAATAATCAACATTTTATAGGAGAAGTTGGATATAGATGAATCAACAATTCCACATTTTAAAAAAAGAATCTGATGAATCAACATGTTAATGGAAAAATTAGTTGTGATGCAATCTGCAATTGAGAATATTTAAGTTATGGTTGATTAGTAGTAGATCCTTTTGATAAATGAGGATTAGAGTTGGCATGCAATTGACAATTGGCACTCATAGTAGTACCCCAAAATACTGTAATCAACATGGATCGGCATTTGACACTCATAGTAGTAGCTTCTTTTGTACCTCTTCTAATGATTTATTTTTCATTAAAAAAAAGCTATGACACTTTGCTGGCACCCGGTTGTTCAGGGTTGAGTCATGGACTGCTTTTCTTAGCTACCCGCCGGATACCCACATATTATGGTACCCACATATTTGGTACTCGAATAACTAGGTAACCGGTTATGAACACCCCTAAACAACAAACTATCATTAATCAATTACATTCTTTAAAGAAAAAAGCAAAAAAAAAAAAGAACGACATTAATCATCTTGAATAACAAAAATGTAATGCAAAATATAGATTAACCTTGGGGCATCGCCCGGGTCAACAACTAGTTTGCTTATTAAAGCAAACCAAAACTAATGTCCAAAAGAACCATAGATTAAAACAAACCAAAACTAATTAGCCCTAAAAAGGCCTCCAGTTAAGCTAATAAGAGTTTCTGATTTCTGAAGGTCAATCTATATAGAGTTTTACAAGCTTAAATGGTAAAGCCTTTATACTGAAAGATAAGCCCAAAATCAAAGATCAGACAGAGCAATTTAAAAGCCCATTAAAATGGCCCATTACGAAAACCCCAACTTACTCAGAGCTCAGTACGTAGCTCAAACTTAAGCACAGAACCAAATTCTTCAAAATTTCTCCATTCGAAGAAATATTTTCAATTAAATTTCCTTTTCTTTTATCTTCCCTTTCCATACAAATATGCAGACGCTGCTTTTACCGGCAGCTCGCTCCGGCGTACCTCCGCCGTTTCCGGCTGTAACAATGGCGGCGCAATCGCACCTTTCGAGGCGGATGCGAAACTTCTGTTGCTTTCTCTCTCCTCCAAATTCTCTCTCTTCTCTCTCTCCTCCATCTTCTCATAAATTTCTTCCTTCACTTACCGTAAAAAATCCGATTAAAATGGTGCAATTTCGACCTCTAATGGCTTCATCTGGTATTTCTTCACCTAGTGATGAGTCTGACCAGGTTAAACTCGCTCAGGTGAGCTTATTTTACTGTAATTCAACTCTTTTTTTGGCTCGTAATTTGTGAAATTCTCAATTCTAGGTTTTGTTTTTAAGTGGAAAATGCTGATGATTTGTGCTGATTTTGAGTTTGTAAGAGTTGAATTGGTTAATGTAACTTCAAGTTAAGCTGAATTAAAAGCTAGCTTATGTTTGTTTGGATTATTACGCCTGAAATTGCTGATTTCAGTGTCACATTGTAGTATGTATCGTAATTTATGTAGCTTAAATAAACATTGCGTTGGAAATTCTAGGGAAATTCCAAAGTTTTTGCAGTATATGGTTGTTTTTATGGCTTATACCTAATCTGCTTGTAATTGTGAAATTTGGACTCGACTGTTTGATCTTGAGCAAATGAAGTGAAATTGTAAGTTCTATCTTTGAAGCGAACATAAATCAGGAGCTGTAGATGTGTGATTTTGAACGGAATGACTACTTAGCTGACATTTATGAGCATATTATGCTGCTTCGTGTTGGAATTTTTGCAATAGTAATAGATTCATACCTAAGTTGAAATGCAGTCTTTTCCTTTTTGAAATTCAAATTCTCAGTATAGAGCAGTAGTTATTTTCAAGGTTTGAATGATAGGATGCAGAGTTGCAGCCTTAGCAAGGCATGAGATTGATTTTTTTTCTCGAATTTGAAATTACCACTCGAATGAGGCTAGAGGATTGCCAATATGTATGACACATCTTTTAATTGATGCATTTATGTCTTTTTTTTTTGGGAGAAACTATCCCCCCTTAATATCCTGAGTTCGACATGCTTGTCAGCCATCATTGAGACAATTTTAATGAAGTTTGACCGGTGGCCAACTTTAGATTTGAGAAATAGACATGGAATTGCAGAAATATCACTGGAGGATGATAATGTGGCTTGCCTATTAATATGTATAGCTATTTTTTCTCTGTATCTAATGTCATGCGGTCCTGTCTATGCCTTTACTGTTATTTTCATCGTTGATATCTGTATTTTGGCATAGGTAGCTAAAAGACTAGAGAACACTGCCAGATATTTTAAAAGGTTGGGCACTTTCGGTTTCTGGGCGCAGTTAGTCTGCACCCTTGTTGCTGCCGTGATTCTTTCATTTTCCATTCTAGCCACTGGGAAGATCACATCGCCTGCTACCTTCTATGCTACAGCTGGTGGAATTGCTGCCGCATTTATTTCTGTTTTCTTTTCTTTTGGTTATATTCGCCTAGCAGAGAAACTCCGCAGAACAGCAAATGACCCATCAAAGGTATGACTAAAGAAAAAGTTACTGGTTTTCTACTGTTGGTATGTCTTTTCTTTGATTGTTGAAGGAAATGGTCTTCAATAAGCATTCAAAAATTCAGTGAGAGAATATGATAAGACAGCAGATCTTTTTTTGTGTTCCCTTTTTCCCCATTTGATGTAATAGAAAGCCCAGGCTCGAATGTCATATCATGCTATGAAGTGCACCATCCGGGTCATGAGCTTCTTAGTTCTACTTACTGAACTTACTATAATTAGGATTCATTGACCGCTTGCTTAAGGTAAACTGATATGTCATATCTGTATGAATGTCTATCATGGTTTGATTGTAATTTCATCTGGTACATGTTTATGAAATGATAGTGCTTAGATATTCCTTCCACATATGCAGTCAGAAATGGTATAAAATTAAGAATTCATGTGATTTTGTCATCTCTTCTAAGTTTGAGTGTAATATATATAGATAAAACTGAGTGACTGCAGTTTTCTGAGGTTTTTCAGATGATTACCTTTTAAATTTTCAGGGAAAGGTGATAAACTCTTCAAATGCCTTGAATATACAAATTTATCTATTTCTACTTTCTAGACTCACTCTTTAGCTTAGGCCTTTGTTTCTTTCATGCATTGGTGTGATTATTTCACTCTTTTTGCGTATAATATTTTCATTTATGTTATGTATGTGCATCTTAATCTTCATTTCTTACCTTTCTCCTGTTTTCCAATTTAGTCCTTTTTCTGGATGTTGACTTCGTACTGTTTGATCTGAGTGGAGAATAAAATATGAGTTTTGGACATTTTCTTTTATCGTATAGGCTGACTTCTGATTTGATGGAGTTGAATGTTTTTCTTATGTTTCCAGGCTCCCCCTCGTGCTGATGTTGTCAGAAGTTTGAAAAATGGAATAGTTGTGAATATTCTTGGTATAGGTTCTGCTATCCTGGGAATGCAAGCCACTGTTGGGTTACTTGTTGCAAAGTCCCTCACTTCATCTGCATCTCCTTATTATCAGGGCATAGCTCCTGGATCAAGTCCTGTACTTGCCCTGGATGTGTTCTTGGTCCAGGTATGCATTGTTGGGTACTAAATTTTGAACTACATAGATGCTAACTATTATGTGCACTCTTCCTTCTATCGCTGTCCCTCCCCCCTCCAAAAGAAACCCTAAATGCGAAATAAAGGGACTGTCAAGTGTTACTATGTTTTCACTTAAGGGTTCTGTCTGGTTGGACGAAGATATTTTCATTGGAAAATGATTTTCTTTGTTTGTTTTCTTACAAGAAAAGTTTGAGAGAAAAGGAAAAATGATAATTGAGGGAAGAGGATGGATGGGAGAAGAGAATGGGGAAAGTAAGGAATAGGGAGGAATATTGGATCCTTTCAAAAGGAAAATGTTTCCCATCATTGGGAGAACTATTATCTATCCTTGGGAAAACTATGTCTCACCCTTTACAAACCAAACAAATGAAAATGAGATAATCACTTTTGTATTCTTCATAAAAATCCATTGCCATCCCTAGTCCAAAGATTGTTTTATGATGAATACAACCATCTCATGCTACGTGTGGAGAGTCAAAACAAAATTACCAATGTCAAATTCAAACTTCGATCTCATCTGGAAACAACAAAACGACAACTAATGCTTAAGGAAAGACATCAGTAGAAAAATAATTAATAAGAAATTATGTTGAAGAGTTACTTTTGTTGAATTTTTAATTTTATTTCTCCCACAACCATTCATTTCTCCCACAACCTCCCCCCTCAAAAGGAAAATGGGGCAGAAAACAGGGAATTACGATTAAGCAGGCATGTAAATCTCTCTTGAATATCCCACAGTAACTCAGTTTCTTCATTCCTTTTCAGGCATCAGCAAACACCATACTGTCTCATTTCTTAGGTCTCGTTTCCTCCTTGGAATTGTTGCGGTCAGTGACATTGCCCACTGGTCAAGCTTCACCTGGTGCAAAGATGGCATAGGCCTTTTTGTGCTTTTCATTTCAACTGTATAATGTTCTAGATGAATTTCTAGTTTGTATCTCTTTCATGTTGATAGTTGGGTGTGAACTGTGAACTATATCAATAACAGCTGTAAACAAAAAATATTTTTAGGGCGCTGAGAACTTCTAGAGTGTATTGCTCAACATCGTCAACATTTTGGAATAGACTATCTGTTACTTAGCTGCATGAGCAATTTTCTGAAATCATATGTTGTCACAGATACTATATGGGTTAAACTAAATCTACATTATTGGTATTTTATCTTTATACTGAAATTTGCTATAGTAACTAGCAAGAGCCAAGAGGTGGACAACGTTGAGTTGGTTGTGGACGTTGGGCTTGAAGTGTCATTATTGATCAATGTGCAAATGTAGTTGTAAGTTCTTATTGATCACATACAGAGAGCATATTTGGTTCATTATTTTTGGGTTTTAAAAAACGGAATCAAATACCTATTCCCTTTCTTATTGTTTGTTTCAAACTCTCAATCCATTACCATTACTTGATAGTAACGGATTCCCTTAGTTTGTTACCTTCCCGTCCCCCTTGAGTAACAAAATTTAATTGCTGTTGGTAATGGTATCATTTCGTTTTCCATTCCAAAATTTAAACCAAATACCTAATAAAGGTAACAAGTTTTGTTACCATTTCACTCTTCTATTTGGTTTCTTTCCCTTCCCTTCCCATTCCATGACTTGAACCAAACATGCTCTCGAAAAACTAACATTGGCAAAGCCAATCATATGGATAATACAAAAGTTAAAGTATTACAATAAAAAAACAAAAACAAGGGAACAATTTAACAAATGGAACCCTATATTAAGAAAATAACTACGACATTTAAATGTCTCCTAATCTTCTTCCTGCTTGAAACATGTAAAATGAAAACACGCGAAATGACAAGTCATAATACAAGTGAAATGACTGATTAAGAAAAATTGGTAATTAGTAAGTATAATCCTTTAATTTCATAGCATGTTCCACATAGAACACGTTGCCATTTAACCTTTTTTTTTAAAAGCTAGCAGCCTCATCTTCAACTAAAAATCTACATTTTGCCATGAAAAGGCACTTAACTATTTCCAGCTCCATGGTATGCACTGAGAAAATACAACAAAGCAAACCTAATGCTGATGATTTACACTAACGTATACCAATTTCTGCATCAGAAAAAGTGATGATCTCCAGTTCACCACTAGAACAAATCTTACACACTTTCTCAATTCTGGACAAAAGCCGTAAAAGCCAGCCAATCTCCAGCTACAAAATTCACTCTCCTTAAAGCCTTGTAATGCAAAAATTAAGTCTCCTGAAATCCAATCCCCAGCTACAACCGACCAAACTTGAACATCGTGTTTCTAGGGATATGTAGTGTGCACATGTCAAACATCCTCTTCATAATACTCTGAAAAAAAAAACATAGCAGGTGAATACATAGGCCAAGCAACCAAAGGTGGTTTATGTAAAATATAAGATGTACTCAAATCTAATGCAAAGTGATGATATTAATGGAAAAATCTTCAGATATTCAAGTGTAAACAGCAGCTTGGAAGATGCATCTTTTCAATAATGATCCCTCTGCACATAGAAGTCCTGTGTGCCGTTCTATTTTTCTCAATAATAAAGTCATATTTTGATATGAAAATAAGATGAACAGAGAATGTAATCCTGCTCCACCCTTCGGATTATCAATTTATACTTCTAGTCTCATAGCAGTAGCATCAAGTTTCAGTCTTCAGCCATGTAATTACATTCTAATAATTAGGGAGCCCCAAGAGCAGATCAGAGATTCAAAATAGCAAACCATGCACCGCAGCAAATATTAAACAAGATGAACAGGAATAAACACTAATAGCACATATTGAAAGAGAAGTAAGAAGAACACATGTGCACACCAACAAGATCATAATTATTTTCTATGTAAAGCTCGCTGATTGGTTTTCAGCAGCAGAAAAGTTTCATAGAAAACACAAGATGATCAAAATGTGCAGGTCCTGCATCCTAAGTCCAAACTCTCATCTTTGAAATTTAGAAAAAATTCAGCTATTCATGGAGTTACCTCTACTTTTAACCCCCTGTAATACATTATTAGTATACTGAAACTAAAGCTGGAAAACAAGAGCAGGGTTCTTGTCTCAACTTTCAAAGAATGACCACAAGACAAAAACAGGCGCAAGAAAATTAGGGGAAAGAAAACAAGAACGCTATGCACTCTCCCTAAACAAATATTCTGCGCACCCAGCTCATTTAATACTACACCAAGGTCTCAATAGCAAGAGTATAATGCATAGTTCACAGCAATGCAGCAACAACATCAAAGCCTTAATCTCGATATCATGGGACGGTTTCGTGAGTCAAGATTTTATCTCCACTATTCATCCATATAAATCCTATGCCCCCACTCAACATTGTCAAGTGCTATATGCTCCCCTAGACCTAACTTCTTATCATTCTTAACGCCTCCTATCCAAACTATCTTTTTGCCTCTTTCGACCTCTTCTAAAATCTCCATAATCTCAACTCTCTACTACCTCTGACAATGCATTATCCCACCAACATCTCACATGCCCAAATCATGCACCTATTTCTCTAACCTTATCCTCAATACTTGCGATTCTTAAGTTTTTTTTTTCATATATCTTTCTTTCTGGATCCAATCTTTTAAAGTGTTCTCGCACATCTATGCCATCTTTATCTTCCTACTTCCTGAGATAAATATGATGGTCTGATGGTCATCCTGTAAATTTGGCCTTTCATTTAAAAGGTACATTGCGTTCACAAAAAATATCAGTTGCTTCTTTCCTCTCAATCTGAGTCACATTGATAGTATCATATTTGTCATCACGTCTTAGGCCAATATCTGCATTACTTTGTAAAATCGACAACAAGGTGCTTAATCCCTCCACTATGGGCAACTCCTTACCATCTATGTTACTACATCCTCGATTAACACCCTCTATGTACTCAGTTTTGCTCCAGCCTAGCCTAAGTTCCCAAGTAACTACTGTTTGCCCCAGCTGCTCTGAATTTGCATTATCCGCATATGTAATCTTGTCTAATATATAATGTCATCCGCAAACAACATACACTACGGTATCTCATCCTTGATAGGCCATGTTATTTCATTGCTTTAACATTCTTTTTCACATCCTCATACACATCCTTAACTAAGTCACTATATTTACATGGCATACCCCTCTTCAACATTCACATCAACGCTAGAAGGTAAAAGATAAAATACGAGTCAAGTGCTTTCTTGTGACTCATATCAACCTCTCCCCTAAACTAGAATAGGTTAGTCATTTTCGTCCATGACCCCTCTAAAATGCAACATTCTTGTGGCATGCATATGGTAAACGACCTCATGAGAAAAGGCTATTCATCATCAGCCTCAAAGATTAGTCAGTGTAACTTGACTTGCCAAGGACTACGAGGCTTGCAACAGTTGCGAAGCACCAATGATATGATAGTATGGTGTGGATATTTCACTCCGACTCACTTTAAATTTATGCTTCCAATAAAAAAATTCAGAAGATACCAATACACCAAAATGATCAGCGTCTTCTACACCTCTATCAAAAAAAAATCAGTTTCCGCTCTCTAGCATCTGCACAATTATAACTTGGATATTACCAACTCACATAGCACTATCTTTAAAACTTCAAAACGTATGGTAGAATAAATCTTTTGCAAGAGAATCGAAAGATCAAAGTATAATAACTACTATGATCAAAGTAGCCAACTACTGAAGCAAAAGTCCATATACTAGCTACTATATAACAATTAACAAACATCACTACATTGGTTAGTGGAAGAGACCTCAGTCTCCAGTAAATTCATTGGACAAATTCTCTTCGATGGAAAGGTCAAATCTGCCAATGCTTATAAGGCTAGGTAAAATATGTGGGCTTACCACAGCAACCATTCTGAGGAAGGTGGAACACTTCAAGGTGAATCAGGACAACTAATCATGTATCACACTCTCCCTATTACATACAAGATCAACATTGTACTGCATGACTCCAAAACTATGAATCTGCTTTCAAATATAGAAGTGATATAATCATATAATGGAAAAGCAACCTTGACCAATAAAAAAACAAGGAAAAATTGACATGAATAATCCGAACTTTTAACAGTCTTCTAAAAATAATCTCAACTTTGAATTATGTTAGAATAATCCCAACTTTAGTGGGTTTCTTCTCAAAATAATCCGAACAATTAATTTTCAATATATTATAGACTTAAAATGGATTAGTGTAGGCAAGAAAAAGGATAGTTTGGCTTATTTTGTAAAGCTCACCTTAAAAGTTGGGATTATTCTAGAATAATCCAAAATTGGGATTATTTTGAGAAGACGAGTGAAAGTTGGAATTATTCATGTCAATTTTTCCAAAAAACAAAAGAAGTTTTTTACAGACTAAAACATCACATATTCTGCTAATAATCAACAGATTGATTGTAAAAGGCAATCTAGGACATCTCTCTCCTTTCATCAAAAAAATGTAGCACTTCACATTAATAATTGGAAAGAAATAACACCCTTTTAGAGCTTCTCACCTTAGTCAGCATGTAATGAAATACCAACAGAATTATACGATTAATTCAGGCATCTGATTCTTTAACAAGAGTTCAGACAGCAAAATATGAGAGATTTCAATATACTATAAACAATAGTAGAAAGTCATAATGACAATGGAAAGTCACACCTTATATGTTGATTCAATGAATTAGAGCAAGGAAAGAAGTGGTCATTCAAAAGGAAAATTATCCTATCCTATCATAGTATCATACTATACGCGATAAGACAGGAGCACATAAGCACTAAACTTAGAGTCCAGACTTAACTCGTACCTCAAACCAGAAATTAGAATTTTGATGACATGGGGCCAGAATTATGGGAAATCAACGTCACCATGTCAATTTTTATTCCTATACCATAATCTCTTAACTCACAAGTGATGCACCAAAGGTAGACACATAAAATCACCTCAAAAGGAAATAACAATTTCCTTTTAAATGCACAACTTTTTCAATAAGAGTATAGGACATGATTGCATGTAGCACAGCAAATATGGAGTAGTAGAGTATTAGGGAAAAAGAGAGAAAAGAGAAGTAAAGAGTGCAAATTCGTGCGATTCAGAAAATTGACATCATGATTAATTATAGCAAACCTGGAAGGAATATTTCCTCTTCCCCAATATTTTCAAGTACATGTACACTGAAAGCTTCAGGCTTAATAAACAATTTATAAGCCTGGAACAAGCATTCATAACTTAAATATGCACAAGCAACATTATTTGGAGAAGCAACTACAACCACACATCTGCTCCAAAGTAATACTTCAACAGGATGTATACACCCAGTTTGTAAGCTATTTCAATTCCCTAACTAAATATACTTATTTCAACGCTTTAATACTGCTGTCGTGCTTACAAAAGAAGTCACTCGAGTCACCTAACATCATTAGGAACTTCAATACAGAATAAAACCTATTCTAAATTTAAAAGGCCACAAGAACTTTAACCTAAACCCAGGACATACCAGCCAAATAAGCAGAGAAGAACTGAAGGTGCACTTTCCGTAATTTAAAAGCTATAACATGTCAAGCAAGCAATGAAAAATGGGAAAGGTAAGAAGATTACCGAATCAGCCTACTGACTCTTCTTCTTCTTCTTGTACAAGGAGACCGGGATCTTTCTCAAAACTATTGCATCAAGCTTTCGATAACCTGCTTCGATAATTCTCCATGCTACATGTAGCTTATCATCAATTGGGATGTGATACTTGTCATATAAAACTGGAACTGATAGAGCAAGAAGGACTCCTACCCAAAATATCAACCAACGCATCGAAATAAATACACAGCCACACACATAAGCCAAGAGCAGCAGGAAGGAAGTAGCAAAAGTATGGTAAGTGAATAAAAACACTCACCAAAGTAGACAAACGTGACGAAATTGCACAAACTACCGATACACGAAATCAACCACAACAATACTGCAACCTGAACACAAAATTCACAGAAAAGCATGTGACAAGACTATCAACAAACTGCTAAACAGATCACTCAAAATTGGGGGAACATGAAGTAACAAAACCTGAAGAAGAACCCTCAAATTTCCACAAACAGCAATCTCATGAGCAACCGCCAATGCCCGATTAACCCAAACTTGAATCACATCCGCCGCCTGCTCGATGGACTTTTCGGATATTTCCAAATCAGGTACAGGTGGAAGGGGTCTAGTTCATCACAATATACATTGCATTAACATCTAAAAAACCGCATAAAGTAACTACAACATTGAAACCTGAAACTAAAGATGAATACCTATTAAGAAGAGAAGCAGATTTAGCCCAGAAAAAGAGGATAATAACAAGAAGTAAAAGCACATTAGCGACGAAAGATAATGGATTATATCCAGCACGTTCAAAAAGAAGCCATAATGATGTTGAAGATACTAGCAAGAAAATACTTCCACAACGTTTTCTCCATAATAGCACGTCTGCAACTGATCAAAAAAACAATGTAATTGCATCAAGAAAGCATCGAATTATGGATGAATTGCAGAGATCAAACACGATTAAATTGAAGATCACACTGAAAATTGAGAAATCGTAAAGAAAGAAAAAGAGTACCAGAGCCAGCGCCGAGAGCTTGATGAACAGAAATGCGATGATGAGTGTGAGATTCGCCCATTAATGATTATTATAGGTTGAAGTTTGTCAGATTTTTCGGAGAATTATGGTTTCTGATTAAGGAATTCTTAAGGGGAGAAAAGAGGGAACGAAGGAGAGAGAAATTAGTTGGATGTTTGGCGAGCAGTTGAGAGAATATGAAAATGAAGTTTGGGTTTCTTTTGGTGAAGATTGAAATGTTGACGACAATTTTACGTTACTAAGAAAAAATATTGAAAAGAGGGAATATTCATATAATTCTCACCGTTTCTATGTACTGGAAAGTGGAAAGGACGTACCAGAATGATAATGATGTCCCGCAATGCCAATTGGGCTGGGCAAAATTGCACCAATATACCCCTAAGTTTTCGTAACAAATCTAACATCTAAGGCCCCAATAACTAATAAACGTATAAAATCTCATTAAATTACTCTTAAAGTAGTGGTCTAGAAAGGTAAATTTTGTGAAGATCGGTTAAACAAATGAATTTTAATCTTATTTATACACTTTCTTTTGACCATCTAGAATGTTTTTTTTTGGTGTTTAGAGAACCACAAGGGCGGGGATGAGAACACCAAAAAAAATAGTCATAGTATGTAAGAGTAAATATAGTCATGTGTAATCTTGTTAGATCTACCTCGATGTATACGTTCAAATTATCAACATTTTTATGATTTTAGTTTATAGATAAAGGAGTATATCAATGGTTACAATTGGCATTGGGAGCATAAAAATCCTAGTGTTGGAGTAAATTGGGATGGAGTTAGTATCATACTTAAAAAAAATTATATCAAACAATTTAATATCTTTGCATTATTTGCAAGTATTCAAAGTCACGTAGCATAATAGAATATTTTCTTTTACACTACTACTAATTACTAGAGAAATATAATACGGAATGGAGTTAGCTTTTAGTGGCATACTGGCACATATGAAGATTCAAATCATAATTAATGAAAATAAGGTAGAGGTAGGAAAAAGGAATATATACACACACTAAATGATACATAATTTTAGTCAGATCTCAAGTAAATACCATACAAAAAAATGTCAGCAAAACTACAGATTATGAAGTGAAGTAGTTAATTTTGCATACATAAAATATTAAAATTTCATTTGCATTAAAAGGTTAATACAATTTCTAAACAAAATGCGTAAATTTTCTTACCATTTTTACCCCTTTTGAAGTTTGGTACGAGTGACTCAGGGCCCAGGGGATACTAGCAACTTAGCAGGGCCATGAACATTTGCAATCTATAGTATACACCCGGGTAAACTGTACGTCCAAAGGCAATTTCTTTCCTCATTGCTCATTTGTAAGCAAAAAAATAGCCTCGGAGGCATGTTACACCCGGGGTAAGGTATAGATGAACATTCGAATTGAGAAAGCACATGACTATTACAGGGCAATTAGCAACTCAAAGAAGCATACAACTTGGGAATCTATAAACCAAACGTCAATGCCAGCCATGAAACTATTATAGTTTCCAGTCGAACAACCTCGAAGTTGGTGAGTCCAAGGGTATCCATGCCTCGATTTCCGAACAGAATGAAAATCTCTACATTGTTGAAGCCAATCACGAATTGATTAATTTGTTGAATCTTGCAGACAGTTTGCAGGAAAAACCTTGCTAAAGAAAGTTTGCTAAATCGCTCAATTATCCCCTGCCTGTTCACCATTATTGGAATCTCCACTATCTGATGATGAATCTTGTTTTCGAGGCTCTTCCCCAGCAGCAGTTAGTTTACTTCTCTTCTCCTTCTTTCTCTGCTTCTTCTTTTGACGTTTTGCACGCTTTTTTGCTGTTTGTTCTTCGACAGCTTTCAGTCTTTGTTCTCTTCTCATATTGAATTCTGCAACCTCTTTCCTTCTTTGATAGTCAACCTCAATTCTGGCAAGCCTGTCTTGCTCTTTCCGCCGCATTTGCCGATACTGCAAAAACATGAGTTTTAGTATTAAAACCAGGATAAAAAGAACAAGTAGACAACGCTCATGAGCATCACCCTCTTATTTGACCGAATTTCAGAACAGAACAAGGTCCTATAGCACCTCCCAAACACCCTCGCTTCAATAAACTAGCCACATTTGTAAGCAACATAATGCCAAAACTTCAACATTCTTCTTATAGCGAATAAACCATTCTTCTTAACTGCGACCAATGACGGGCCAATGCACCCAGACAAGAATAAACACAGAGAGAGAATTAACATAAAGACAGACAGAAAATGTCGGACTCAAAATGTCAACTGTACATCACTTGGGTTCAACATATTGACAAAAGACACCGGAAATTTTGATGGCCAAAACTAATTTGAGGTACTATGGTCAAGTTATAATATACAACCTTCATTCCAACTTTCAAGAATATTGCAACATGGTAAGGAGTGTACACATTTTAAGGAAGAAAAGGATAGAGATGGATAAAAAAAGGAACCCATGTGATGAAGAGAGAGATACTAAGAACCCATTACCAAATAAAGTAATGTTGTGATCAATGTAAAACAGCCAAATAAGGCCAACCTTGCAATATCCGGAACAGAAGAAGTATAGAGCAAGCCAAAAAGTTGTTAGTTTCACCCCTATTTCTTATCCACATATCAATGTCTGATTTCTCCCATAATGCATGTCAAACTATTAACATCACAGCTTTCAGCTGTTTGTCTCCAACAATACAGAATCAATCACCCATTTCTCAAAAAAAATCTTCAGAAATTAGTCAATTACCCACATTGAGGTGCAGTAGTATGCTTCCCCTTGTGTGGTTAGAAAAAGAAAAGCAAGACCATAATTCGTTTCTCTCGATGATACCACATCCCTCCTCCAGTTCTTAATGTCAAAGTTCCTCTTTTTTAAAATTTAAGATTAAAACATCCTAGTGGCAGCCAGAATTAGTTATTCTTCTAAAAAGCATACTATGCCGTTGCAAAACTCAAACCATTCAATAGCTTTTACAACTATCAAAAAAACCACTAAAGTCCAAACTAAAGCAAATGCAAATATAGTTGATCGTCCTAACAAGTAACTAAGTATGAAACCAGTCTTCAGCAGTTGCCTTCTAAGTAATAGGACATAGAGTTGGGCATTTGGTCAGTGAATTCCCAACGAGAGTAAAAAGGGACTGCCTTAAAAGCTCAGCAATAACTTACAACTGACAAGGGAACTTACAAGAAGAAAGTTACACAAGCAAATACTAGAATGATCTGAAAAAACAACAGCATATCTCCTGTTCTCTCACCATAGTAGTTCAGTAGACAGTTACAACAAAATGCAACGTAATCGTAAATTTATAATGATATTAATTAAACGTTACCAAATCCCTTGCTACACAAATCATCCATGTATTCCAATTCCATTAACCAAAATAACTAATCCAACTAAGAAATTCAAAACCTACAAACAGTTGAACACTCCTTTTTGTTCATATCGGAGAACTATGTTATTTGGAATCAACATTTCATTTTATCTAATTCTCCGAAGTGTTACACTCGATTCTGAAATAAAGAACTACACTTCACTATCAATCAGCAGCAACCACTAGACAACAGATCATTCAGCAAAAAGAAAATATACTTCAAAACACAATAGTCTCTAATCCACAATCAAATAAACAACAGTAACAACTACTTCTTCCGTTTCTCAATAATTGCATTGCTTCAATCATACATGCTCGTCAATCCACAACTTTGACCGTCAATTTAGTAAAAATCAATCCAACAGTGATTAAATTAATGAAATTCATCTTCGAGGTCAAAGTTAATATATAAATAGAGTAAAAGTCAAAGCAACAATACAATTTAACTAAAAATAAAGGCTTAGGGTTTAAGAGAGAGAGAAATACCTGATGAAAGTCACCGGAGCCGGAACCAGCGGAACTTCCCGAAGTGTTACTCACACGAACAGGAACATTGTCGATAATACGACGTAGTTTAATCTCCAAATCTTCTTCTTCTTCCTCGATAAGAGGGCGAGAATACTCAACCAGCGCATTGTTGGATGATGACACGATATCGGTTCTTGGTGGTCTCGGCGGCAAAGAAGCCGACGTCAATGGCTTTTCGTTCACGGCAACTATCTGTAAATCTCCTTCTAACACCGCCCTCGCTTCACCACGAGACATTGTTTACTTTCGCTAATTCAACTTTAGATTTGGGAGGAATTCAAAAGGAACTGAAAGTTAAATTGAGAAGTTCGACTCATTAATTGGAAATTTTCGGAAACCCTAGAATTTTGACGGGAGGAGTGAGAACTGAGAAACAACTGGGAGAGCTCTTGGTAATACCGGGATAGTCCCTCCCTTCCTCGGCAATTCGTAGATGGTGCACATGTCCATATAGTGAGGAAGGTGTCGCGATAGCGTAGCTAATAAAGCCCAAATGTATATGAATAACAAGTCAAATGAATACATGTACATAGCTAACAAGCCAAATTAACATATGTACATCTCTGTTAGTATATATTCATTGCTATTGGTATTTATGTTCATAACCTAGTGCTTGATGTTCATCGTGCGCACCTTCCTCACCATACGGACGT
This sequence comes from Beta corolliflora, assembly GCA_947648045.1. Taxonomy (NCBI): domain Eukaryota; kingdom Viridiplantae; phylum Streptophyta; class Magnoliopsida; order Caryophyllales; family Amaranthaceae; genus Beta; species Beta corolliflora. The sequence continues at coordinate 2,055,623 of CANSZD010000412.1, read as the reverse complement.
GTGCACGTACTAATTTGCACTTCCTCGGTAGACTTTTTCAGAGTTCTAATTTTGACGCTATTCATAAATAAAGAAAATCTTCCAAAAAAATTTCCACTATGTAAAAAAAAAAACACAGTCATAAGGAGGTTCATTTGATTCGTCTCATTATGTATATTGCGAAAACGAAACTTTTACAATTTTTACCAATATGTAACTATAGATATTAGTGATACAAAACTTGCAATGGCAAATGTGAAAAGGATAGTTGGGAAGTCTATTGGGAGACAGAGGGAATTTTTAATCTTTCCTACATTGGGTACATGAATGTGTTATATTCAACTTATTTTTGTTTATCTGTACTTATATGATCTTAGAATGTCAGACCTTATTTATGTTGAACTGGACTTATTAGTCTTAGATCTTATCTGAACTTAGTAATTGTTGGATTGGGTTAAACTCGGTAATATGGTGTGATTTTCATCAACCATGCCTTCATTTGCTTGGGACTGCAACAAAGATGGCTTCACGACTCTAGGTGAATTTATCCAAAAGTGTGAATTACACCCTTCAAATTTTGATAATCTAGGTGAGTTTATGGCTTTTTGTGGTTCAACAATTTTATTGATTTATAATGGTTGTGAAGACTTGAGATGCTTTGGAATGACTTTCCAGTGATTAGGACCCTCTATATATTGACTTTTTTTACCATATTCTTGTTTCAACTCATGAAAGTGCTTTCAAATAGTCTTCATTCCTCACCACCTAATATTTTCTTACTTCCTCCGTTATGTTTTGAATGAAACGTGAGGCTTGACACACTGAAATTCAGGACAGGAGAGAGATAGAGAAAAAGAAAAAGAGGGACCCATGTGATGAGCAAAGAGATAGCGAGAGGTGAATACCTAATAAAGTAACGCTTCGTTTATTTTAAAACGGCATAACAAGGTAATTGATTCATATTTTAAAACGGATTAAGGCTATGTTCAGTTCACCTTATTTTTACTTATTTCAGATCAGATAAGTTCAGATCAGATCAAATCAGATAAGTTTAGATCAGATCATATCAGATAAGTTCAGATCATGCTTATATTTAAAAACTCATTATTGTTTGATAGGTTGTCGTACACCTGTCAAAAATAATTCCTGCAAAACCTTCTAACAATGTAGTAGGGTAAGTAGGGTCGAATCCACAGGAGATGGTCGTTTTAATCTAGCTTCTAAAGTACGAGAGAAACTAAACAAGATCGAGAAATTGAATTAAAGTTCTAAACTAATCAAACTACGAAAATCAAACTAAAAAGGATCTAGGGCAATGGTTTACCATGTTTATAACTATAATATATCAAAATATCATCAATGGCTCAATTAATCGATATCTAGAGCATATGTTAATCCTACGGTCGCTTTTAACGCTCTCAAATCAACATATGCTAGTACCTGGCGCTCAACATAATCGATTTGCTAATTGTAGGTAAGCCTCTAAAGAGTACTATCTCTCGATCTATGACTCGATATTAGCAATATTTAATCATACAATTGATCAGATTGCAAGATTAATAATATAAACACTAATCAATTAGAAATATCAAGACTAATCAAACCATGAATAAATCAATCAATAATCATATCTTATAAACATGGATTCCCAAACCCTAGAAAATAAGACTACTCAATCATGAAATAAAGAATAAAAACTACATCTAGAAAGAGAAAGGAAAACATAATTAATAGAAATCAATGAAAGAGAGAGAATGAAATCATAAAACTAATGAATTAAAGAAGAACATGAAAAACTAGGGTTTAAACTAAAGAGAGAGAAAAGAAGAAAACTAAACTTAAAAACGCAGAAAAATAATATCCCCTAATCGAAATTACTAAAGCCCTATTTATAGTTTTTACAAAACCGGCTAAAAAAGGCAAAAACTATCCTTCCGGAAAAACCGCCCAGTCGGGCGACGTTGTTCTGAAACTACGACAAAAAGGATATTCCGCCCGGTCAACCGGGCAGAGCCGCCCGGTTGGGCGCGCAAGCACTTTTGGAGCCACTTTCGCCGGATTGACCGGGCAAACATGCTTTGGAGTCTGAAGAAAATTTTGTCTCGCCCGGTCGGGCAAAACCGCCCGGTCGACCTGGCGGGAAAACAACGATTTTTCCGTCAACTTGCGAAGCCTGTATCTCTTAAACCAGAAGTCCATTTGGGGCGTGTGACCTATCGTTGGAAAGCCCTTCAAGTCTAGTTTCCAACCCAACTGGAATTTCTTGATTCTAAGAAGCACGTTAAAAGTTATGATCAGAAGAGTATACATGACTCCTTTTTCATATTTCTTCTAATGATTTTCCGCTTCGTTTTGGCTCAAACTCGTACTATGACATATCCATATGATCCTTATGCATCGTAGCTTCTTTCCAAGTGCTCCTAATCCTCAAGCTCAGCTAAATATACTCCAAATACGTTCTCATTATCTGAAATTCATCAAAAACAAGAAAACATACCGAATAGGAGTAGAATAACATAACTTAAGAATATGATGCAATGATGAACCTAAATATGAATCTAAATGCTCTAAAATGCAACCTAAATGCACCTTAACACTATATATAAATATGACTTATCAAACTCCCCCAAGCTAAACCATTGCTTGTCCCCAAGCAATAAGACATAAACATTGGAAAAGAAAGACGACCTACATTATAGGACTACAACAGGGCTAAACACTCAACTGAAAACACAAGAGATATAATCACTACACAAACCAAGCATCGAAACAATCTCGAACAAAGCCGCATAGCATGTCATGTATTGCAATCGACTCTCCAATCATACCACATACCATCTCTCCCAAACTGGATTTAACCAAACCTGACAGACCTCACTATAGTCATGTGCGCTCAAATCTCTCATGTGTTTAAAGGATAAATGATGACACTCAACATAAAACAAGTCGACTCAGATGAAACATATACTCTTTAACTTTGACTTTTTGACTCACTTAATACTCAACAATACAATACACAATGATCAAGAGGACTTTTAAGGGTTGCAATGGGGCTGAGGTTAAAGGTATGGAATAATTTGGGAATTGTGGTGGAAAAACCAAGAAGGGGGAGCATTATATAACTGAAAACATGACCAAGAAAGGTACAACAACTCCGTGCAACAACCAATAATCTCCAAATATAATCAACAACCTTTTTCACTCAAGAAATTCAATCATAACCCTTTTTATTTCACTTTATTCATAACTTTTTTTTTTACTTCTTTTTCATTTCATTTTTCACTTTTTTTTTGTGTTTCTTTTTTTGAACTTTCATTTCAATTTCCAAGCTCACTAAACATATTTTTCCATCCATCTAAACCACAACTAGAGCACCTCAATTCAATACAAACCAAACCGAAACTAATACTCGCTCCCCAAGCTAGGCTTAGGACTAATATTAAATGAGGCCAATGGCTTGTAATGTAGGTAGCAATCAAACATAGTCAGAAAGGCTCAGCGGGGCTAGAGGAAGGATAATATGAAAACAAGAATAACTCTGGAGCTAAGATCATTAAATATAATGCCTCAATCATATCAAAATGTATGCACTATCAAATATCAAAGAGTACCAAGTCAAAATCAAGATCAATGCGACAACTAAGGAACTAATCACACATGAAAGAACATAACTGACACGGATACGCGCTTTATAGGCACAAAAGCTCACTTAGTTTAAGGTGTCCGCACAATAAAGTTAAATCAAGCCAGAGAGAGATCAATCAATCTTACCACAAACAATCAATTGCGAAACAATCGTGCTATGAAGAATCATGAACAAGATGAATTATGCTTAGGAATTGTAGTAAAATATCAGCAAGGTTCTCAATAAGTGCTAGCAATAGTCCTATAGATGCAACTAAAATGACATGAAATCTAATATGAGATGAAATATGCCAATGCAACTACGAAAGCAATACAATGTTTTTGGTTACACGTAAACTCCCACTCCTAGTGAGCGGTACAAACCGTGCAACATCCTACGAAAGCAATGAAAAAAAACTACTCTAAATGCAACTAACATGCGCTAAGTAATGATGACAAACATCCTCCCCCAAGTTGAATGACACATTGTCCTCAATGTGAACAAAGAGGAATTAAATGAGGGAGAGGTATAACTAACAAAAGAGGTGGGTAATCAAAGGGAGTGTCAAAAAGTATCGACACCTCCACCACAATCGATAGGCGTAATAAGGCGAGTGAACTTAGCCAAAAAAATTGGCTATGTTTGTACCTAGCAAAAGACTTCATCACACATTAGCAAAGTTAGTCAAACCAAAAAAAAAAAAAAAAAAAAAAAAAAAAGGGTTGCCTCCCGATAAGCGCAAATTTAAGGTCTTGCATGACCGTTTAAGATTAGTAGATCACTCATAATAGTTCAATGCTCTAAGAAGCTTATCATATGTTCCTGCAAACATCTCAGAGCATATTATATAAGAGTGGAAAGGAAAAATGAAAAAACTTAGTACTAAAATATTACTAAAACTATCAAAAGAAAAATCAAAGGAAAAATTATATTGACAAGAAGAAGAAAAAGAAAAATCGTTAGTCTTTTTACATGACTCAAAAAGAAGGAAAAGAAACAAAATGTACATTATTTACATTATCATGAGAGTCATTCAAAAGGGGAGAAAGAAGGAACGATGGAGGATATAATATAGGAGAAGAAGGAATAAGGTCAAGTTTTTGAGAGAAAGGAACATGAGACTCAAAAACAATAGGTGGTACCGATAAAGACTCATAAATCACCTCACTCTCAACTTGACTTACCTCCAAAGAGGAAACTTCAACCATGGTTTCTTGCTCCTGCAAAACATCCATCATAATAGTCTCTCTCTCAATCTTTTCATCATCCCAATAGCTCTCATTTATTATCCAACCCTCCACATCATCATAAATAAACGGTTTGGGGATAGAATTTTGAGCAGCGATTGACATTCATATTGGGAAGAGGGGTTAAAACCATAAACTAATGTCACATCACACGAAGAAAAATCATGTGAAGTAGACTCGACAATTTGAACAATAAGGGGTTGGTGTCATGTAAGTTTGGGGTGAAAGAGCGATTAAGACATCTCCCACTCATAAGTATCCCTAGCCAACCACAAAATTAAATCCCAACAATAATCGTGTGATCGGAATAGAAATTCCCCATTAGACATAGATTCTACCACCATCCTAGTTTCTTCATTTAACCCCTCATAAATCACTAGGCACATATCCCACAAGTCAATTCCATGATTAGGACCAATATAATCACCAAGCCTATGATAGTATTTCCAAAACGCTTCATTCTCATACTGAGGAAAAGAAAAAATTGCTCTAGAATTACTAGCATGTACATGGGGTTCACAAAACATATGTGGTAATTCAAGAGAACTCATGAAAAAATTGGGTGGATTTTGATATGATGCATCAAAACTGTAAACATGAGAATCCCAAGAATTATTACTATGTTGCCTAGCAAAAGAATTATCCCCATCATCAAAATAGCATGACTCCATGATACAGAAAAGTTATTAAAAAAAATATTCACAAAAGGGAAAAAAATATATATATACAGTTTAGTCTCACCAAATAATAAAAACTAAATAAAACTATACCGTCTCCCCGGCAACGGCGCCAAAATTTGATAGGTTGTCGTACACCTGTCAAAAATAATTCCTGCAAAACCTTCTAACAATGTAGTAGGGTAAGTAGGGTCGAATCCACAGGGAGATGGTCGTTTTAATCTAGCTTCTAAAGTACAGAGAAACTAAACAAGATCAGTAAAATTGAATTAAAGTTCTAAACTAATCAAACTACGAAAATCAAACTAAAAAGGATCTAGGGCAATGGTTTACCATGTTTATAACTATAATATATCAAAATATCATCAATGGCTCAATTAATCAGATATCTAGAGCATATGTTAATCCTACGGTCGGGCTTTAACGCTCTCAAATCAACATATGCTAGTACGGTCGCTCAACATAATCAGATTTGCTAATTGTAGGTAAGCCTCTAAAGAGTACTATCTCTCGATCTATGACTCGATATTAGCAATATTTAATCATACAATTGATCAGATTGCAAGATTAATAATATAAACACTAATCAATTAGAAATATCAAGACTAATCAAACCATGAATAAATCAATCAATAATCATATCTTATAAACATGGATTCCCAAACCCTAGAAAATAAGACTACTCAATCATGAAATAAAGAATAAAAACTACATCTAGAAAGAGAAAGGAAAACATAATTAATAGAAATCAATGAAAGAGAGAGAATGAAATCATAAAACTAATGAATTAAAGAAGAACATGAAAAACTAGGGTTTAAACTAAAGAGAGAGAAAAGAAGAAAACTAAACTTAAAAACGCAGAAAAATAATATTCCCTAATCGAAATTACTAAAGCCCTATTTATAGTTTTTACAAAACCGGCTAAAAAAGGCAAAAATTATCCTTCCGGAAAAACCGCCCGGTCGACGTTGTTCTGAAACTACGACAAAAAGGAAATTCCGCCCGGTCGGGCGCGCAAGCACTTTTGGAGCCACTTTCGCCTGATTGACCGGGCAAACATGCCTTGGAGTCTGAAGAAAATTTTGTCTCGCCCGGTCGGGCAAAACCGCCCGGTCGACCTGGCGGGAAAACAACGATTTTTGCGTCAACTTGCGAAGCCTGTATCTCTTAAACCAGAAGTCCATTTGGGGCGTGTGACCTATCGTTGGAAAGACCTTCAAGTCTAGTTTCCAACCCAACTGGAATTTCTTGATTCTAAGAAGCACGTCAAAAGTTATGATCAGAAGAGTATACATGACTCCTTTTTCATATTTCTTCTAATGATTTTCCGCTTCGTTTTGGCTCAAACTCGTACTATGACATATCCATATGATCCTTATGCATCGTAGCTTCTTTCCAAGTGCTCCTAATCCTCAAGCTCAGCTAAATATACTCCAAATACGTTCTCATTATCTGAAATTCATCAAAAACAAGAAAACATACCGAATAGGAGTAGAATAACATAACTTAAGAATATGATGCAATGATGAACCTAAATATGAATCTAAATGCTCTAAAATGCAACCTAAATATGAATCTAAATGCTCTAAAATGCAACCTAAATGCACCTTAACACTATATATAAATATGACTTATCATTGTTCTTATTATTATTGTTGTTATTATTGTTATTGTTTTCATGATTATTATGATTATTAGTATTACTAATGCTATTATTATTATTATTATTATTATTATTATTATTATTATTATTATTATTATTATTATTACTACTATTATTATTTTATTATTATTATTGTTATTATTATTATTATTATTATTATTATTATTATGGTTATTATTATTTTTATTGTTATTATTATTATTACTATTATTATTAGTATTACTTTATACGATTACTATTACTATTAATACTGCACTATTTACTAGTACATTTGTTTAAAAGGATTATTATTGTTGTCGTTGTTGTAGTTATTAATTATCAATATTGGTAATTATTATTAATGTCGTTGCTATTATTATATAAATGTCATTGATATCACTATTTCAAGCTAATTGTGTTCAAGAAGAAGAATATTATTTTGGCATTTGTACGTGTTCTTTTTTATTTTTGTTCTAATTAACAATTTTAATATGCGATATTATTTTTGATGTTGTACATGTAAAGATCATGATAATAGTATATGATGTTTAATTTTTTTTAACAATTTTGGCAGAATAATATAAAGTATATGTTACTAGTTAATATAAAACATGAGTAGCAATGGATAACCTAATGGTGTTGGTATCACCTTCAAATTTCCCCTACACGAGATTTCAACTTATCTTTAAGAACAAAGTTTATATAGAAACAAGACAACGATATAAGAAGAATATTTAACAATTTTGTTCAAGATCATATAATTATATAAATTTAATTTATAGGTTTATTTATAATGAAAAAAGAACAATTGACTGATATAACAAAAAACATGTTAGTTAAATTCAAACATGTCATCAATATAAAATAACATCTATCTTTTAATTTTTTTTTGGAAAAATTGATAGAAACCGTCCCAACTATGGGCGTTCCACCATTTTCAGTCCCAACTAAAGATTATTTCTAAGCGGTCCCAACTATGCATCATTTTTTGCCAAATTTGGTCCCAAAGAGGTAATGACCCGCCGCAATGCGATAAACGAATTTCCTTTTATTTTTTTGCCCCAACTTTCATTTTCTCTCTTCTCTAGTGGGCATCCACCCCTCTCATCCCCACCTTCAAAACTCCCACCCCCACTACCACCCCCATCTCCACCCATACCGTCGTCCCCGTCGACACCCCCTCCCCAACCGCCAAACGTGTCACCCTCCCCCGCAGTCCACCACCACTAAGCAAAGAACATGAACCCCACCCCCACCACCCTTTCCTCCTACCCTCAACCACTCTCTTCTCTCCTTCTCTCATCACATCACTACCAACCAACTGCAACCAACGCCGGCGCAATAAAACTCAACAAATTACTTAAAAACCCAACCTCCTCCGAATTTTCCCGAAATTGTACGAGAGTTCAAGCAACGACAAATGCAAGTAACCCCCAAAAACTCGGTGGTACATTGCCGTAAAATCGATTACTACTCAATCTAACCCTCGTTAAACTCATACACTCCGACAAACTCGCCTAATTTCACCGAAAACGAGTTAACAATCATCAACAACCGAGTTAACTCACCTTTTGAACACAACCCGGGTGGAATCTCCCCCGGTTCGCTATACTCGTGTAAATTCACCGAGTTCGCTATACTCTCGGGAACTTCCCCACCACCGTTGCAAATTATGGGGGTGTACGGGTTGGTGTTTTGAGGAATTTCTGGGGTTAGGCGGGGAGGGGGGTGGGATGGGGAGGGATGGCAGGGGAGGGGGGATGGGATTTCGGGGGAGGATTGGTTGGGGAAGGGGATGGTTGGGTCGGGGAGGGGGGTGGGATTTCCGGGGAGGGTCAGGGGGGAGGTGGGTGGGAGGGGAGGGTGGCAGGGGATGTGGGTGGGGAGGGGGGGGGGGGGGGCAGGGGGGAGGGATGACATGGGAGGAAGGAGATAGGAGAGAGAAAAAGGAAGAAGAAACTGACTTAAGAAATAAAAATAAAATTAACCTGTTAAACAGGTAATCAGTCACCTGGGACCAATTTCAGCAAAAATGATGCATAGTTGGGACCGCTCAGAAACAATCCTTAGTCGGGACTGTAAATGGCAAAACGCCCATAGTTGGGACTGTTCCTATCAATTTTTCCTTTTTTTTTTAGGGGACATCTATCTTTTATTTTTAGAATGTATTCTTTAAATAGATTTTGTATGCTCTTTTAATATATGTTCTTTTTTTATTAGCATTGTATGTTCTATTTTTTTTATTATCATTATATGTTATTTCATCACTACCTAAATTCTTATTATAAACGGACCTTAGACATGAACAATATGTTCTTTTTATCATAAACAATATGTTTTTTTAACCTAAAATATGTGTTTTTTTATTTTTAATTGTATGTTCATATACTATGTGTTCTTTTAAAAAAAAAACTAGTTATGCTATTATTATTATTATTATTATTATTATTATTATTATTATTATTATTATTATTATTATTATTATTATTATTATCATCATCATCATCATCATTATTATTATTATTATTATTATTATTATTATTATTATTATTATTATTTAAAGTTGTGCATAGTAATAAAATAATAGTAATAGTAATACTAGTAATGAAATACAAAGTAATAATAATATTAGTAATAATATGTTATATAAAAGATAAGTTCAGATCAGATCAGATAAGTTCAGGTCAGATCAGATCAAATCAGATCAGATAAGTTCAGATCAAATCAGATCAGAAAAAATAAATTCAGATTTGATTAGATCAGATAAGTTCAGATCAGTAAATATTAGGCTAACTAAACATAGCCTAAGTACAATTAATCTTAACTCTCTCCCTCCAAGCCATTGGTTTCTCTCAATTTCGTTAAAATTATCCTTGCAAAATCACAACTCTCCACTACCCTTAATTATCGGTGCATCATCAGTGTCACATTCCCAAATCAATGAAAGATATCGTCTTTTATCAATTCCTTTCTACATGAACTCCCAACTTTTTCCCAACTGTCTTAATTTCAAATTGTATCTTTAAGATGTCTACATACATTAATCCTAAGGTTTAATTGTCGTCCTATGAATATTTCCGTTGGACTTTTAAACCACTCTAACCAGGGCCGTCTCGAACTATATAGAGGCCCTGTGCGAATTATCAAAATGAGGCCCTTTAGAAAAAGTTCAAAAAAATAGAAAAATATCAACGTTAATTTCTAGATAACTTATAAACATTCGAATACCATCGGGAACTTCATTTTCACGAATTATGATGAGTGTTTCATTTAAAGTGAACTTATTTTACTTGTGGATCACGCAATGATAAAAATAGCGATTAGCGAATTGTTATTTTATGTATTCATTTGTAGACTCTAATTGGAGTTGCTTATAAAGATTTCACTCAAGAGTATAGTCTTAAATTTTAAAAAAACTGACATTACTTTATGCGTTAAAAAGTAAAAGAATTAAAGTAAAACTACTAAAATTCTCCAAATTGAGTATCTTACTTTTTAAAGAAATTTTAGGAATAATACCAATAATAAATAGGTAAAAAAAAAGGTCAAAGTAAAAAGTTAGTTAAATTATCTATACTAGAGAATATCAACATTATAAAATCCCTCAAACCCACAATACAAATTATAGTACAAATTATAATGTGAAATTCCGTAAACACTAAAGAAATGACAAAAAAAGATTTTTCACAAAAGAACGGCAAAAAGGAATGTAAAAGTATTTCATATATGAAGAATTCAATAATGTAATAGCTCATCCATTCATGATTCTTCATTACATATAATCAGATTATGAAAAGAGAATAGCCCAAATAATTACAGTATTTGAGTATCATTTTTTATGATTAAAAGATAAATGTAAGTGGAAACAAGTTGCAAATAAATAGGTAATAAAAGAGTTTTCCAATTTAAACCCATATTTTTCGGTGTTTCATTTGAGATTAATTGAAAATATGGATTGAAAAATTATGTTGAAGTGATAATTAGAGGCTTGAATTAAGAGTAATCAATATAAGGTGAATACGTTTCCCAAAAAAAATGAAGGTGAATCTTTTTGGGAATTAAGCTCTCAAGAAGATTAAAAGATACGCACGAAGATTGTGTTAACCGAAAAATAAATAAAACTTTTCTTTTTACTACTTAAACTTTCTTTATTTTGGACCCCACGATTAGCAGCCGCTCATGGAATACGCCGAACATGCTAAAAGCCGGCCCTGACTCTAACTACATCATCATAAACACTTCTTAGGTCAGCTCTGTTACGATGGATCCAAGATAATAAAAACACTCATTTATGAATTATTAGCAAATCCTTATCCTCCACTGCTGCCCTCTTATCTTTTATTGATTTCAAGCGTGTTGACAAATCACAAATGTGGATGTGGCTCACTTTGGCATGTTTTGTCTTTTGACTTATGTTGGGTATGTTCTATCCTACGAGAATAATTTAGCAATACGTTGGATTTGCAAAATTAGAAGCTTTGTCTTGATCTTATCGGACATGAAAGTTGACAGTGCCACAGGCCCACAAGGGGGTGAGTTATTAAATAGAGGAAACAACGAAGAAACATTAACGAAAAAAAGAAAGCAAGTCTCACGAAATTAACATTACAAGATAATAGTAATAAGTTACTACCTATAGTCCTATATAATGTGTTAATAAAGTGTAGAGCATCGACTTTCATATACGCAACCACCATTTTTAATAATCTTTTGATATATCTAAGCTGCTAGTTAAAACCTTGTTTATTATGATGTCTATTCACAAATCAACAGTTCATGATCAATGCTTTCAAGCAGATGTTCATGATCTTAGCCCACAAAGTATGTTTTCGCCTGCGGAGAACTCTTTAACAACAGATGCAGAAGCATTACAAATGTTGAAGAATTTCCTTAAACAACATCCTTGGTCTGTATCAGACCCCGGTCTATCATCATCGAGAGTCGAACATCCTTCTCGAGCATACCTCTCTTCGCCACTTCTTAAGGGAGGATTTGAGGGAGGACAACAGCTTGGCACCTCGTCCCTTTTTAAGGGAACATTTCAAGTAGAAGAACAAAACCGTGATCAAGGTAACAAGTTGTTTGATATACTCAAAATTATAAGGTCAAAAACTCTAGCCAACAAGAGCTTTTTTAAGTGGATGGTTACTGTGCTAAATGTGCTTCTTGAGTTGTGTCAAGCTACATTATCCCAAGAGAAAAATGAAGGAAAAATGGGTCGCCAAAATTACCTCAAACTAAGCATAATTACTTCCTTAATTTGCTTAATGATCGTGCTTGTTGAGACTTTTCATGAAGGGAAAAGATGTGGAGTAGTATGGAAAAAGAGGGGTAATTGTTGCTGGTTTTACTATCCTGGAAATGAAGGGCGATTATTTGGAAAATTTTCTCTCTATTTTGGTCTCATTAGTTCAATGGTTCAGCTTATCATAAATTTAATTGAAGAACTTAGCAAAGAGGATGTTGTACAATTTGATTACTTGCCATTGTTGCTAGCAATATGCTATTTGGTCGCAACAATGGTTGCTTCTCGAGAGATGCCAATATCATCCATAATGATCAACTGCAATATCCATGGTGTCAGTTATGTTGAGAGTACACTTGTTGAGGGTCATGAAAGCAGGGTATTTCAGTGCCCTGAATGCCAAATATAGGATTAAATAGAATGAAATCCTGTTCAATTTTTTCTGTATCATAAATTCATAACTACTTGTAGGTTTTAATCTTGTGTGATATAGGAAATATTTCGTATTAAATAGAATAAAATCCTGTTCAATCTTTCTGTATCATAACAAGTTGTTGAAGTATCATAACAACTTATAGAATTTAATTTTGTGTGAAGTAGAATAATATTAGAATGATTGTCACTGGAGATGATAGGCCAATACTGGTAGTATAATATATGGTCGTGAGTAGCGAATTCAGAATTAATATTTGGTGGGGTCAAGCACATTTTTGTTGGAATCAAGAGCTCAAAACGTTCAAGAAAATATTCAAAAGTCTCAAGTTTTGGAAGGAAAAATTCAAATTTTTAAGTTAAGGGTCATATGATCTCACTAATGTTAGAGTGCATCCTTCCTTGATTAGTGCTTAATGATTTTTCCCCCTATTCTGAAACAAGGTGATTTTCATATGTTGAAACTAGAGCAACAAATTTTTGGCACTTTTAATTTGTTGATATTATTTATGGTTCACAATGACTTTTCAGTTTTCCCCTTATCATTTTACAAATTGTTTCTCTGTTTGTACTAATTAGTTCATTATGTTCTCCCTACACTTATTTTCGCCCGCCCGCTTGGTTTAATTCAATTCAATTCAGTTCAGTTCAGTTCCTAAATGATAATCATTACTATTAATTGGTTACTTCGGTTCGCTTTAGTTTAGTTCGCTTCGGTTCAGTTCGCTTCGGGTTTAGTCTCAATTCAATTCAACCGCTTCGGTTCGGCTTCCTAAATGATAATCATTACTATTAATTAGTTACTTGGTTCGGCTTTAGTTTAGTTCGCTCGGCTGCTCGCGTTTAATTCGGGTCGGTTCAATTCGGTTCGGATCCGGTTGCTTTTATGCCGAAAAGAACATGTCCTAACCATGACTAGTGAGTAGTGTCTAGTTGGTCAATTGTAGATTTTCTGGGATGGTCAAAGTAGTTCCTTACCATGACTTGTGCATAGTTGTTGACTCTCGGCTCTCGCATTCTAGTGCATCACTATTACTTATGAGTCCTAACTCCTCCTCGAGCTTTTACCTTTATTCCGATTTTGACAAGCAGCTTCTCGATCAAGGTAACGACCAAGAGTCCTCATCGATTCCGAAGGGAGGCCTCAACGTAGAAAAACAATGTGGGTGACTGGTGAATGTGATCAAGTAAGCAGAGTTAGTTACTTCGGTTTGCTAAAGCTCATAATGTTTAAACTTTTATAGGGAACAAGCCTTCGATCTCATCATCTCATAGGTACCATCCCCACGAAAGGACCCACATGGGGTCTTGGGTGGCACATGCCCCTTCATTTTTTTCATAAAAAGAAATTTGATTTTCAAAAAATTTAAAAGCCATACAGGCCCACAAAGGTAAACATGTGTATTTCCGCAATTCGAGACTTGCATGTATTTCCCTGTTGTAACTCAATTCCCCATAACCTAAATAATTATAAAGTGAGCAGCAGGTGATAGCCTAGTGGTGTTGGCATCACCTCCGATCCCAGAGATCTTGGGATCGAGTCTCACCCCTTTCAAGGAGTGATCTCCAATTTCTCCCTACTTGCTAGGGATTTCATCTTACCTTATAAAAAAATTATAAAGTGAAAAAGTATTGGTAGTCTGCTAAAGTGCTAAGATCTAGTTGTCTACAAAAGCCTATTAACCCATATCTAAATTTGGGAATCAACACAGACCACCGGGACTCCAAAATCAAATTAAACCTAAATCGACATCCACAATACTTTGTCGATGTATTAGGTCGTTTCACGTTTCTCGGGTCCGCCTTATTCCCCTTGTATCTCGTCCCCCGAAAACATCTCAAATAGCACCTGCGGGGAGCTCCTGCATTCTGCTTATACGAGTGAATAACTAATTCAAACCCTATGGAAACTGTGATTTCATTAAGATGATCAACCGCCTCTTTAACCGTTTCGAATTCTTCACTTATCATAGATCTATTATGATAATTAACCCCGTCCCCATCATTGCTCGAGTATGGAACCTATTAATGAGCATGCAAGTAAGATCTACCATTTAGATATATTTTCAACTATTTAGGGCCTATTCTCTTCGGTATAAAACAACTAAACTGAACTGAACTGAACTGATTGCAACTGAACTGAACTAAACTGAATTAAATTATAACTAATAGTAATGATAATAATTTAGCTATCATTAATTAGTAAATATAAATTAATAAATAAATAATAGTAATAACAATATTAATACAATATAATATAATATAATATAATATACATTAATTGATGATAATAATAGTTTTTAATAATATAATATGTTAATATTTAATAATAATTAGCAATATTAAAATAATAATATTATTATTAAATATTAATAGTAATAATAATAATAGGAAAAGCAATAGTAATAGGAGTAATAATAATAATAATAATAATAATAATAATAATAATAATAATAATAATTGTAATAATAATATTAAAATTAATATTAATATTAATATTAATATTAATTTTAATAATAGTAATAGTACTAGTAATAATAATAATAATAATAATATTATTATTATTATTCTTATTAATAATAATGATAAAATAATCGTAATTGTAATAATAATAATAATTATCATTATTTTATTATCAGAGAAATAAATTAGGAACTGAACTGAACTGAACTGGTTGGAACTAAACTGATTGCAATTGAGCTGAACTTAATTGAACTGAACTGAACTGAAAATAAGTTGGGGAGAACAGACCCTTAATATATTATATATCAAAATTAGACAGTAAAAATCCAGCGATAAAATGAAACAAAAAAAGCAGCCAAAAACATGCACAGGCTCCCAAAAAAGATATATGATCCACAGGACAGGCCTAAGATAGGCGCCGCACGTGAACAGCGTCTAACTTAGCCGCCTGACCAGTGGAGCAGGCGCCTATCTTAGACGCTTGTCCAGTGGACTAGGCGTCTAAACTAGGCGCCTATATATGTTTTTATGCGAAAAAAATAATTCCCATATTTTCATGCATTTTTAATTTAAGGCAAAGTTAATAACTACTCTAATATGCAGAATATATTATTTACTTGTAGTTTTCACTATTTAAATAATTTATGTCTACTATATTATAATTTTCAAAGTTACAAACTTCAGTTACATTAAAATACAAATATTCAAAAGTTTTTTCAGCTATTCAACAAAATTACATTTAATACATCAAATACATAGACATTTCAAAAAATTAAGCTAAAAATCTAGATATAATTTATATAATACATCTAGATGTTTAAGCTACTACATATATTCTACTACATATGAACATGGTAAATTCAATCATGTGAACATTTTATTCTACTACATATATTCAAAATTTTAAGCTAAAAATTTATCAGTAAAAACAATATTAACAATTTTTTACAAAAGAAAATTAAAGAATTTCAGATTCAATTGTCGGGCGCCTAATTTAGACGCCGGTTCCGTTGGTCGCGCGTCTAAGTTAGGCCCGACCAGTGGTCAAACGCCTATTTTAGGCGCCTAACTACGTTCACAGGCCAAAAAAACTTACATTGCCCCGCCATGACGCCGGAGTTCGTTGTTTCGATTGGTCAACGTCGGTCAAGCCGGTCAATGCCATGGTCAATGCCTAAATCTTGAGAGAAAATGAAAGTGAATAAAGAAAGTGGGGTGGGTTTAGTTTGAAACTCCTGAGGCCTTTGGTGTCCACCTAAATTGCCCAAATTACCCTCACAACAAAAGAAAATTACATAATTCACCACAATTTAAATTTAAAAGGAAAAAGTAAAAAAGAAAAAAAAGAGGGGGAACGTATCATAAAGATACGACCGTTTCTAAATTTCAACAACCACCTCTAACTCAATTTCACCAATTTTATAGAGACAAATAAAAAATGAGATCACATAACAGTTCCTTCATCAACTGCAAAATGTTAGTACATAACTTCATCACCAGTAACCACCTTAACAAATGATGGAACCACATATCCACAAACCAAGAGAAGCAAAAAGAGCAACCGCAAGTCCGCAAGTTCAAGTAGCAAAACAGTCAAAAGGTACTTCTGATTTCATAACTTATTTACACCCTGATGAGTATGCTATATATAGGAATTAGTTTAGGGATTAGTTTATTTCCCAAAGATCAAAGGTTGCAGATAGGTTTTGCCTGACTAGGAAAATTTGAATTGACAAGAAGTCAGATTGTCTATATCATAGTTGTTTCGGTGTTGAAACGGTTGGCGGTCTTGAGAGAAGTCCGCCAAGTATTGGAGTTAGCGTCCGCTAGTGAATAACTGCACAAGAGGCAAAACGTGAACTACCCTCGGGGGGGATGCGAGGAAACCCCCTCCGACGCTCAAGTCAGTACGTGTCCAAATAGGATTTAGCTATAGAGAGAGAAAGTAGAGTTGTATGGTTGATTGTGAAGATTTATTTTGGCTTTCACATTCTTTTGGTTGATTGTTTGTTTTTGGGAGTAAGCATGCAATTTATCCTTTTTTGTCTTTGTTCCATGGCTTGCTATTCTAAGTTAGTTGTAGTAGTAGTAGGTCATCTTTGGAGGTTTGGGAGAGCTGGTAGTTTAGTGTGTCGTGAACTGACATTTTGATTCTTGTTGGCGTTGCTGGCTCTTATTGTTGTCACGTCTTTTTATATTCCAGGTGAGCTTGAAACTAAGTGTGGGGGAGTCATCGTCCCAAACGTTTAGGTGTTGAGCGGATTTTGTTAAGATGTGATGATGATGATGTAGTTGATGGAGAGTGTAGTTTGGTGTTGATAATTTGGGTGATGATTTAATTGGTATTTCTCATTTTTGAGTTTACTCGAGGTCGAGTAAAGTTCAAGTGTGGGGGTATTTGATACGCTCATGTTATACGGTGTATGTACGTTATTTTGGGTGCACTTCGCTAGAGGTTTTGATCATAATTGTTCACATTTGTATTATACTTAGCCCTTAGCGGAAGTTGGGAGTTATACGAGATAATTAGTGTTAGTGTCATGTGTTTCGAGATTTTGTGGTAAAATGGGTTTGAGCAATATACTTGGAAGTGTTCCTAGGTGTAGCTCAATAGCATTGCACCATCTCAACAACGAAGCAGCCCAAGCACACAGCATCATCGAAGCCCAGCATCCAAGCTAGCACAGCAGCATCACCAAGCTCTCGTGCACCGCAAGCTCGGCATCATCGCCCAGCTCTCGCGTGCACGCTCGGCCAGCCAAGTCGCCGGTGCTCATCGCCCAAGGCCAAGAGCTCGCACCTCGCGAGCTAGGTCGCACCTCGCGACCCGCTGCCGCGACTCGCGAGATCCTTCGCACCTCGCGACCTCTTGGCCTGCCCCAGCTCTTCAGCTCGTGTTGGAGGCAGTAACTAATCGCACCTCGCGAGTTCCTTCGCACCTCGCGACCCCTAGGAGAGAGATCTTGGGATCGAGTCTCACCCCTTACAAGGAGTGATCTCCAATTTCTCCCTACTTGCAAGGGATTTCATCTTACCTTATAAAAAAAATTATAAAGTGAAAAAGTATTGGTAATCTGCTAAAGTGCTAAGGTCTAGTTGTCTACAAAAGCCTATTGACCCATATCTAAATTTGGGAATCAACACAGACCACCGGGACTCCAAAATCAAATTAAACCTAAATCGACATCCACAATACTTTGTCGATGTATTAGGTCGTTTCACGTTTCTCGGGTCCGCCTTATTCCCTTTGTATCTTGTCCCCCGAAAACATCTCAAATAGCACCTGCGGGGAGCTCCCGCATTCTGCTTATACGAGTGAATAACTAATTCAAACCCTATGGAAACTGTGATTTCATTAAGATGATCAACCGCCTCTTTAACAGTTTCGAATTCTTCACTTATCATAAATCTACTATGAAAATTAACCCCATTCCCATCATTGCTCGAGTATGGAACCTATTAATGAGCATGCAAGTAAGATCTACCATTTAGATATATTTTCAACTATTTAGGGCCTATTCTCTTCGGTATAAAACAAATAAACTGAACTGAACTGATTGCAACTGAACTGAACTAAACTGAATTAAATTATAACTAATAGTAATGATAATAATTTAGCTATCATTAATTAATAAATATAAATTAATAAATAAATAATAGTAATAACAATATTAATACAATATAATATAATATAATATAATATAATATAATATACATTAATTGATGATAATAATAGTTTTTAATAATATAATATGTAAAATTTTAATAATTATTAGCAATATTAAAATAATAATAATAATATTAAATATTAATAGTAATAATAATAGTAAAAGCAATAGTAATAGGAATAATAATAATAATAATAATAATAATAATAATAATAATAATAATATTAATTGTAATAATAATATTAAAATTAATATTAATATTAATATTAATTTTAATTTTAATAATAGTAATAGTACTAGTAGTAATACTAATAATAATAATAATAATAATAATAATAATATTATTATTATTATTAATGATAAAATAATCATAATTGTAATAATAATAATAATTAGGGAAAATTTCAAAAAACTACCTTTTATAACCAACTTTTTTCAAAAAACTACTTTATAAAAAATTTCATTCAAAAAATTACCTTATATAACAAATTCCTTTCAAAATACTACTGTTGTAGCCTAAAATATCTACGGCTCCTTTAGAGACACTTGGGTCCATCAGGGCCGTACACGTGTCCTCTCAGAAAAAATAAAGGAAAAAAGATTTAACCATTGGGTTGTACCCAGTTGGGAGAAGAGACTCACCTTTCTGGCCCAAAGGTTAAGTCAGAGCCACTAGTAGAGTAATTGCTTATTGCTGCGGTGATATTGCTGCGGTTTTACCCATACGCAGCAATATATCACGTAAATAGAAAAGGAAAAATATAAAATAACCATATTGCTGCGGTTTTGGCCGAAAACCGCAGCAATATAGTTTCAACGGAAATTTTTTGAATTTGTTTTTACTATTTGACCAAACATATTGCTGCGGTTTGTGGCAAGAACCGCAGTAATATATTAAAATAATATAAAAAAATATTATTTTAGTATATTTTAATCTATTGCTGCGGTTTCTTCTAGAAACCGCAGCAATAGGGTCATTAGGGTTTTTTATATTCATAGGCGCCACTCCCTCACACTTCATCTCTCTCACTCCTCAGTCCTCACATTATCACGCTTCCTCCCTCAACACTTCATCTCCCTCTCTCTCCTCCTTCAAACCCTCTTCTTCTTCTCCTTCTTCCATTACTTCAACGAACTCAAATCCAAGTTAAAACAACACGAACAACAACAATCGCCGAGTTTCAGCAACGTCAACAACGTTTTCACTACACAAGGTTCTTCAACTCCCTCGAAATTCCGGTCATCAGATGAAATGCGGAAGAATTTATCGGAGTTTCGCCGTCGATCGTCGGTTTTAACGCGAATCTCCCTCCTATTTCTCTCGTGAAATGTCGGAAAACCTAACCCTAACATTAGAGCGAGCTTGATTTTTTTTGAATCTCACCAGCCTCACCTCGTTATTTTTTTTCTCCTCGTTGTCTTCAATTTGCCAATCAACTAAGTGCGACGTTGGTTGTCTTCAAATCAACCAAGTATTTCTTTCGAGACGACGTCGAGATCAGTGTTTACAAGGCCTTTAAATGCGGTTAACGGTGAGGCTTTGAATGATAATCAGGTTTACATTCTCTCTCTTCCATCGCGTCGATCATCTGCTCGAGTGTGTTTGTGTTTGTGTGTTTGAGTTGCATGTTGCTTGATCTTGTGATAATCATATTAGTATATCATAATGTATACGTTTTGGTACTTTGATGTTGTTTCTGAACTCCATTTTTTCACTTTTTTTTCATTATTTTGAATCGAAAGTAATTGATTTTTTTTTTTTGGATTTGATCGGAAATGGCGACGGCGGCAATGGTTTGAATCGATGGAGATGATCGGAGTAGTAGTAATGGCGGAGAATCGAAATCAGGTTTGTCGCCATCACCGTCGACGGAAAGTTTCGCGACGACCCGAGCAAGCTCCGGCGATCTGATCACTTTGTCGCCATCACCGTCGAAATCTCCTTTTCGGATCCCGGCGAAGGAGATAACCAAGTATATCTTACTGTTTGATTTTCAGTTTTTTTTTTTTAGGATCTCTTTTTGATTTTCAGTTTATTTTGTTTTTTAGGATCTTTTTTTGATTGTCAGTTTCTTTTTTTTTAATATATTTTTTGTAATTAGTTGTAACTGTTTTTTTTATTTTTGCTTTTTCATTTTAGTTTTTGATCTTTTGTATTATCTATGTAACTATCTTTTTTATCTTTATATATTAATGAGATTCATTTGTCATTTCATCTTCACTTCGTCTGCGAATTTGGTGGATAGTGGATGGGTTGGTTGTCTGGTTTTAATCTTTCAAATTTGATGGCAAAATGCAAAAAAAAAAAAAAATTTTTTTGCCTATACCAGGACCTATTGCTGCGATTTTGGGCAACAACAGCAGCAATAAGTCAAACATATTGCTGCGTTTCCTAGCCAAAACCGCAGCAATACATTGTACATTTTTAATAAAAAATGTAAATATTGCTGCGGTTTTGCCCAGAAACCGCAGCAATATGTTGTAATATTGCTGCGGTTTAAAACCGCAGCAATAGTTTAATTACCTATTGCTGCGCCCTTAATTGTTGCGCTGCCAAAACCGCCGTAATAGGCCACTTAATGACCGCAGCAATAAGCATTTATTCTACTAGTGAGCCCAAATCCTTAAAGGTGGCTGTATGTGATTGGTTGATAAACCCTCACAAATCCTAGCCTGCCAAGTGTCATGGTTTGATTGCCTAGCCAATCAGGTGCCACTATTCTAGGGCAACTTTTAAGGATAGCAGTCATACTACAAACACTATAAATACCCTTGAAATCAGGAGAAAGATCATTCAATGCAAACAGTGTAAACTTACTCTGAAAAAATACTCTCTCACTTTCTCTCTCTATCTCTACTTTTTCCTTCAAACTCCTGATATCTGACTTAAGCTTCGGAGGGGGAACCACCACCCAAACCTCCAGGGTGGGTCCCTTTTTTACAGGTTCGGGAATGAAGCTCAGGCTCGGACAGGACAGATTCAGACATTGTTGCACAAGTCTCAAAGTGAAGAACATCTAAGGGAAACTGATTTACTTGTTGGGTAAGGAAGCTAAACCTATAGTTTACTTGCTGGACAAGGAGGCAAAACATTTGACGCCGTCTGTGGGGAGACGCAACGATGACTGATTGTCAATCGTCCAACGTGGCTAGAAATCAAAGTTTTCAGATCAATGTTGAAGACACAGTAGATCATGAGAGACCGCCTCGAGGAAGGGATAGACCCTCGTCCATCATCAATGTCCCTGGACCAAGCCAACAACATGTCATTCAAGAGAATCTTGAACGTCCAGTGACTGCTGCCCATCTAGAGAACGTCTTGAATGACTTCCAGACTAAGATGGCGGCAGTCGTCCAGGAGCAGATCAAAAACAACATGTTGTTCTTCCAAATTAACCCGGAGCCGGCGGCTAACAATCCGGTTCCTCTTAGGGGACGTTCCCAAGAAAACCGTCCAGGTCCAAGTCGGCCTGTTAGTCAGGAACCCTCCAGAAGGACGGCCAGAGAAAAGCAGCCAAAAGGCAGCGAGCAGCGAAGGAAGATGAACTGGAACCTGGTGGTTAGGACCCAGGATAATGTTCGTCCAAATGGTCACCGAATGGAAACAGATGCCAGGGAATACCTAGAGGCAAAGAAAGCTGCTGCATTACAACGGTTGACTACAGGGTCTACCTCGTACTTGAGAGACCCCCCTTTGAGGATACCATCCAGAACAGAAGGAAGAAGTCTGGGCCCTTCTCTTGTTCGTCCGAGACAAGAAAAAACAGTGGTTCGGCCCATGGTTTATAGGCGTCCATCCCCTGCAAACACTTCATCTAACCCTGTGTTGAAAGAACACAGAAAGGAGTTCATACCCATTGAGGGACAGCTGGGAGCCCTCCGAATCAACTGGCCGACCCCATTCTCGGCCAGAATCATGGAGGCGCCCCCCTTCCCAAAGGTAAAACTCCCTACCATAGAACTCTTTGATGGAACTACTGATCCAGACGGTCACTTATCCGCATATAAGCATCAGATGTATGTCCAAGCAGTGGATGATGCTACATGGTGTAAAAATTTCACGGCTACTTTGAAAGGAGTAGCTCAGAAGTGGTTTAACAATTTCCCCCCTAATTCAGTCAACAATTTTACTGAGCTCAGTTACCTATTCACTAGTCACTTTGTTGCCAATCGGCAAGAACAGAAAACAAGCATGCACTTGGGTAAAATCGTCCAAGGACTCAAGGAAGCCCTCAGAAGTTTTGTTAAAAGATTTAATCTAGAAGCCCTTCAGATTCAAGATCTCAATGCTGGGGTGGCCTTTGACGCCTTTATCACGGGACTAAGGCCAGGAAGTTTTAAGTTCGATCTTGTTAAGAAGAAAATCACCACTCTTGCCGAAGCTTTAAGGGAAGCCGAAGCGTTTATACACGCTACTGAATTATGTGCTGAGGTAAAGCATCCCGAGTCCAAGAAGCCTGAAGAGGTTGCTCAGCCAAAGAAGAGCAACCCCAAAAAGGCTGAGACTTGGGCCATAACCTCCACCACTACTTCGTCCAGGAGAAGCAAGAGGAAAGAATCTGAGCCTTCTTCATCCAACCTCATCGAATTCAGCAAGGACCAATACTCCATTCTTATGGAGATAAAGGACCAATATGAGCTGAAGGCTCCAGCTGAGATGAAGACTCCTTACAGAAACAGAGACAAGAGCAAATACTGTCACTAGTAGAATAATTGCTTATTGCTGCGGTGGCATTGCTGCGGTTTTACCCATACGCAGCAATATATCGAGTAAAAAGAAAAGATAAAATATAAAATAATGATATTGCTGCGGTTTCGGCCAAAAACCGCAGCAATATGGTATCAACAGGAAATTTTTTGAAAAAACGTTGACTATTTGACCAGACATATTGCTGCGGTTTTTGTCAAAAACCGCAGCAATATATTAAAATAATATTAAAAAATAATATTTTAATATATTGCTGCGGTTTTTGCCAGAAACCGCAGCAATATCATTAAAATATATTTAAAAAAATTATAAACATGCGTGTATCAGTTAGGGTTTTTTTCTATCACTTTTTCCCTCACACGCCGTTTCCTCATCTCTCCTCTCACCTCTCACTCTGCTCTCATCCCCTCATCTCTCCTCTCACCTCATCCCCTCATCTCTCCTCTCACCTCATCCCTCGCCACTCATATCTCTCATCTCGTTGTGGTTCTATTATCTTCGTTCGTCGTTCGTCCGTTCGTCCGTTCGTCTTCCTCACTCGTCGCTCGTTTGTTCGTCGTTCGTCCGTTCGTCTTCCTCACTCGTCGCTCGTCCGTTCGTCGTTCGTCCGTTCGTCGCTCGTCCTTGTCTTCCTCACTCGTCGATCTTCTCTCACACTTGCTCGTGCTCGTCCGTTTCTTCAACAAATTTAGTTTTTTCTTTGAGCGAATTTCGTGTGATTTGGATTTTTTATTTTTCAGATTTAGTTTCTCTTTGAGCGAATTTGAGAGAATTTCGTGTGATTTTGATCCGGATTTTTAGTTTGTTCTTCAATCAGTGAGGTTTTTTTCATTTTTTTTTTGAAAATTTTCATGTCAAATTTCGTGTGATTTGGATCCGGATTTGTGGTTTGTTTTTCAGATTTAGATTTCCGGTTTTGTATATACTGATTTGGTGTATAGTTTCTTAATTTTCTTCTAGGTAATTTGTTGTATATACTGATTTTGTCGATTTGTTGTACTGATTTATGGATTTAGTTTTTTACGTCTCTTTTGTAATTGGTGTTTGTAACATGTAGTGGATTGTTGTAGCTATGTTTATATTGTAATTGTACTATAACTACAAAAAATTTACGCTATGAGAAATTTTTTTTTAAAAAATTTTTTTTTACCTTGCTCTGCATCTATTGCTGCGATTTTGGTAAGAAACCGCAGCAATAGGCATGTAAATTTAATATTAAAAAAATTACCTATTGCTGCGGTTTCTGGTAAGAACCGCAGCAATAGGTTAATTGCCTATTGCTGCGCCCTTAATTGCTGCGCGACCAAAACCGCCGCAATAGGCCACTTAAAGACCGCAGCAATAAGCAACTATTCTACTAGTGTGTCATGAGACCAATGAATGTAAACACCTTAAGAGGGCTTTGGAGGATTTAGCTCGGAAGGGAAAGATGAACTCATACTTACCCAAAGGTGGAAAGAAGTTTCAAAAGAGAGATAATCGGCAAAGCAAGAAGAAGGAGAGTGAAAGCACGGACGAGGATGTTGTCCTCGTTACTTCAAGAGGATTTGCCGCTGGAGGACCAACCAATAGAGGACACAAAAACTATCTCAGGGAGCTCGGTCAAGTCTTACTAACTGATCAGACAAAGGCCGAGCCCTTCCCAAAGGTGGTGGTTAGTGAACAAGATCGGGGGAAGCTGAGAACTCCCCATGATGACCCTTTGGTTGTAGAAATGAAGATAGTAATTCTGATTGACACTGGAAGTTCGACTGACATCATTAGTGCAGATTGCTTGTCTAGATTGAAGTTTGATGAAAAGAACTTGGTTCCCGTCCACCATCCCATCATAGGGTTTGGGGGAGGAGTCATCCATCCCATGGGAACAGCCACGTTGCCCATCCGAGTTGGAGAGAAGGATGCTTCACGGACTTTGTTTATCAAGTTCTTGGTTGTCCGAGATTTGACCGCCTATAATGTCATACTTGGACGGCCAACTCTGAATCATGTTAAGGCAGTAATAGTAACTCACTTGATGCTTATGAAGTTTGAATGTGATGGTGGCAAAATTGGCTCCTTGTACGGAGATCAGCAGGCGGCTAGGGAATGTTACCTAACAACCCTCAAGCCGTCGTCATGGAAAGCAGACAATGAAGACCAGACGAAGAACCCGTCTGAATTTGGGAAAGATAAGATGAAGGTTGCTGGAGAAAGTAAGGCGTCCAAAACTGTAAAGGACCAAGTGGCCTCGCTGAGAATGGCAATTGAGAGTCCTCATACGCCGGTAGCTCCCTCAAGGAAAACGTCTGAACATCTCCTAGCAAGAAAAGAAAGTATGAGCCCGTCAAGGAAGAGCCACCCTCATCTGAAGAAGTAATGGCCATTATGGGGCTAGCACTAGAACGTCCAGAGCCGGTGGAAGTCCCAGAAGATGTCTGTTTGGATGACGCTCGTCCAGATTGAACCTTGAAGATTGGGCCTTCACTCTCTCCTGATTTAAGGGGCCTTTTAATCAGCTTGCTTAAAGAATTTCAAGACGTTTTTGCTTATTGTGTTGAAGAAATGCCTGGAATTGATCCAGAGATAGCCGTCCACCGGCTGAATGTTGATCCAAGTTTAAAACCTGTTCGTCAGAAGAAAAGACATTTAGGACCGGCCAGGAACCAGGCGGTCGACCAGGAAGTTCAGAAGTTGTTGGAATCAAAATTCATCAGAGAGACTTATTATCCAGAATGGATAGCGAATGTGGTTATGGTACCAAAACCTAATGGCACTTGGAGGATGTGTGTGGACTACACTGATCTCAACAAGGCATGTCCCAAGGACAGTTTCCCCTTGCCTAAGTTGGATCGACTGGTGGACTCCACAGCCGGCCATGCTTTGTTAAGCTTCATGGACGCATATTCAGGCTTTCATCAAATCCCCATGTGGTCGATCAGAGGATCAGGACAAAACGTCCTTCATTACTGAGAAATGGCTGTATGGCTGGCTGAGGATGCCTTTTGGCCTCCGTAATGCGCCGGCCACCTTTCAAAGACTGATTAACACTGTCTTTCAGCCACAGTTGGAAAGGAACATGGAAGCATATATAGATGATATGATAGTCAAAAGTCGGCAAGAGGAATCTCATGTTGGTGATTTGAGAGAAACTTTCGAAACTCTCAGAAAATACAAATTAAAATTGAACCCCAACAAATGTGTCTTTGGAGTCTTGTCCGGGAAGTTCTTAGGCTTCTTAGTAAATTAGAGGGGAATAGAGGCCAACCCTGAAAAGATACAAGCTATTCTAGACATGAAATCTCCGTCAAAGATAAAGGAAGTTCAGTGATTGATGGGTTGCTTAGCTGCCCTTGGACGTTTCTTGTCTAAGTCGGGCGACAAGTGCTACTATCAAGAAGAAGGCCAAGTTTGAGTGGACAGCAGAAGCTGAGCAAGCACTTCAGCACGTCAAAGAGCACCTTCGTCAGCTCCCTAGATTGGTCAGTCCAGCCGAGGGGGAAAAACTGTTTGTGTACTTGGCTGTGTCCACTCAGGCTGTGAGTGCTGTTCTGCTGGCTGAAAGAGAATCCGTGCAAGTCCCAATATACTTCGTCATTCATGTGCTCAAAGATGCGGAAAATAGGTATAATCTAGTCGAGAAGTTTGGGTTGGCACTCGTCATGGCCAGCTGAAAGTTAAGGCCCTATTTCTTGGCTCACAACATACTCGTCTACACTGATCAACCCTTGAAGCAAGTTTTCCAAAAGATGGAAGCCGCTGGACGGATGCTTAAATGGGTTGTTGAACTGAACATGTTTGATATATCATTTGAACCAAGGAAAGTCATTAAGGGGCAAGCTTTGGCAGATTTTATAGTTGAGCTCACTAGGCCAACTATAGAACCAATACTTGATCCAGCTGAAGGGAGGAAGCATTGGACGCTCATGGTTGATGGATCGTCCATTGTCAACGGATGTGGGGCAGGAATCATTTGTCAGTCTCCAGAAGGAGATAAGTTTGAATATGCGCTAAGGTTCCAATTCCAAGCGTCCAACAATGAAGCTGAATATGAAGCACTTCTGGCTGGGATCAAAATGTGCAAGGCGGCTGGAGCTCTAGAGATTGAGGCCAAATCGGACTCTCTCTTGGTTGTCAGTCAAATCAATGGGGACTTTGAATGTAAAGAAGCATCAATGGGCAAATATATGCGTCTGATCAAGGATGAAATTGAGCCTTTGAAACGATTTGTTCTCGACCAAGTACCAATGTCAGAAAATCATCAAGCAGACGCTCTCTCAAAATTGGCCAGCTCGGCTGAAGGTGATGCACCAAGAACAGTGTTTTGGGAAGTTAAACCAAAAAAGAGTATTGACCAAGAACAAATCATGTTTCTTAGCCGAGGGGCAGTTTGGATGGATCCTATAATAGAATACAAGAAGACAGGACGGCTGCCTTCAGACCCTGTAGAGGCTAAGTATGTGAAAGCTCTAGACAAATGGTTTGAACTGTGGGATGAGACTCTTTACAAGAAGTCATTTAATCGTCCTCTTCTCAAGTGCATCACCAGGGAAGACGGTCTAGAAGTTCTGAAGGAACTCCATGAAGGAGCTTGTGCATCCCACATTTGGGGGAAGAGCATTAGGAGAAAAGGCTTTAAGGACGGGGTATTACTGGCCTACCTTAAAAGAGGATGCTATTGTCTACGCAAAGAAGTGCGACAATTGTCAGAAGCACGGAAATCTGCATCAGAAGCCGTCAAATTACTTAACTCCTATTTTGTTCCCCCTGCCTTTTGCCAAATGGGGCATGGATATCCTGGGACCTTTCCCTGTGGCCGCCGGGCAAAAGAAGTTTGTAATTGTAGTTGTGGACTACTTCACTAAATGGATAGAGGCTGAAGCCATGCGGGGTATAACAACGAATGACGTCAAAGGCTTTATTTGGAAGAGCATTATAACTCGTTTCGGCATGCCGCAGTCCATTGTCTTTGATAATGGTCCACAGTTTGAAACGCCTAAGCTGAAAGATTGGTTGGCAGAAAGAGAAATCAAAGCCCACTTCACTGCAGTCGTCCACCCACAAGCCAATGGGCAAGTAGAGTCCTTCAACAAGATTCTATCCAATGGAATCAAAAGAAAGTTGGATAAAGCTAAAGGACAATGGGTCAAGAACTACAAATGGTGTTATGGTCCATCAGAACCACCGTCAAAAACTCTACAGGGGAGACACCCTTCATGTTAGTCTATGGCACTGAAGCCGTCTTGCCCATTGAGATTGAAGAACCCACCCTGCGAGTCATGCTGTACAGGGAAGATGCCAACTGGGCTGCATTGCGCACGACTTTGGATCAAGTACCAGAAGTCAGGGGCAATGCTTTGCTAAGAATGCAATTGTACAAGCTGCGAATGGCTCGGGACTTTAACAAGAGAGTTGCTAGACGACCACTCAAGGTAGGGAACCTGGTTCTAAGAAAGATGGAGGCAGTTGGACGAGCTAAGGAGCTGGGGAAACTAACACCAAATTGGGAAGGACCCTATCTGATTGTCCAAGAGGTGCGAAGTGGAACCTTTCGTCTCCAAGATATGGATGGACGACCAATACATCGCACTTGGAACTCAGACACTTTGAAGAAGTACCACGTCTGACTCCTTTAATCGCCAGAAAAAACGGCAAGTAGTTTGTAATCACTCAAAAGTGCCATGGCACAAACAAGGGAAAAGGAATTGTAAACATGTATCTTGACAATTAGTCAAGCAAAATTCATATAATACAATCTCTACTTCCTTCTTATCTTTGTTTATTTTTTACCAAGTTGATTCACTTTGGGGCATTTAATCAGCTCGTAGTCTAAAAGTGACGGTAACTTGGACAAAATTATAAAGAACAATAGAGCGTAAAAAATGCTCACTCCTCTGCCGAACATCATTCCCTCAAAGAGACCGGCCAAAGTGTAATAAACCTAAAGGTTAGATCACATATATGGTCAACAAATTGACAAAAATCTCTAGTAAGAGAAACGTCAAGGTCTCTAAGAGAAAGCTGACCTGAAGTAAGCAACCCTTAGTAAAGGAATCTTACTTTCGAATACACGGACAGCTAAGTAGTAAAGACCCTAGTAAGGGTCCGCCACTTCAAGACGAGTGTTGCTCCCTCAAGAAAGCCGGCTAAAGCATGGTTCGTCCAATAATCTAAGGCTCGTCCGAAACAATTTCAGCAGGCTTGGTCAATGTTGGCCGCTCTCCTTCTTGGTGCATGGCTCGTCCATAATACAAGGTCGAGCTAAGCCCAAGAAGGTGGGGATAACGCTATACACAATGAAATTTATTAGGACGAGTCAAGTCTGTAGGACGAGCCACGGTTATCCTTGGCCTATTTTGAGGGAAGTCAAAGGTCGTCCAAAGGCCAGGACGACCTAGGCAATAAAAGCCCTAGTAAGGGTTCGCTGCTTCAAGACGAGTGTTGCTCCCTCAAGAAAGCCGGCTAAAGCGTGGCTCGTCCATAAACCGCAATATATTGGCCGCTTTCCTTCTTGGGGTAAGACTAGTCCAAGTTTGCGAGCACGTCCAAAAATCGGGGACGAGTTTGATAATCTTTCCTTAACCAAGTCTGCAGACCGTCCAAAAGTCAGGACGAGTCACATTTAATACTTAGCTGCATTTTGGAATGTTTCACGATCGTCCAAGGACAAGGATGATACTCTTTCCTTAACAAAATTTGTAGATCGTCCAAAAGTCAGGACGAGTCTCATTTTATACTTCGCTACATTTTTAAAGTCTGAAGGCCGTTTATAGAGAAGGGCAAGAAGCACCTTCTGATTCAGTAAGTTGCAAAGACGTCCAAGAAGAGATGGACGAGTCTCACTTGATGAAAATTTAAGTGCAATAAAAGAAAGGACAAGCAATTGGCAAAAGGTCATTTCATTATGTACGTGACAAAACTTACAGCTTAAGTATAAAGCTAGAGGAGATAAAAGTACGACGGCAAACAAGCCAAGAAACTTAGGAGAATAAACCTAAAACTAGGCATCTCCTTCAGTGGGAGTTTCTTGGTCGTCCTCAAGGGTTTCTTCCTCGTCCGCACCCTCTTCGTCCGACTCCGAAAATTCAGGAGGTTCTTCAGCAGACACCATTGCACGGTGAACACTCTCTTGAAATTCCAGACACCGGACAAAGCTAGGGACCTCACTAGGCTCGGCCAGCATCTCAAAAGCTTTGACGGCCCAGTCTTTGGACGTCGCAATGATTTGATTCAAGCCTTCTTTGGCGTCATCAAAGGCCTGGGCTGCTTCCTTTTGCAGACGGGCATTCTTCGCCCTTACGAGGATATTTTCCCTCCTCAGTTCGACCGCGGTCAGAAGAGCAGTATCTCTTTCGCCCTTCAACTCAGCTGAGAGAGTGTTCAAGGCCAACTTCAATTGGTCTTGTTCCTTGTACAGATTGTTGATAGCAACAAGGTAGTTCTTGTTGCTGGACTCCAGTTCTGCTGATCTCTTCTCCCAGACCTCCCTTGATTGGCGGTGGAGAGTGTTGGCCATTTCGATGTCGTGCATGGCCTTGTCACCAGCCGTCGTAGCCTGGTGGACAAGTTGCTTGTTTTCTTTCCTAAGCTCCCTCGCCCACTCCTCAGTCAATATACTGCGAGCCAGAAGCTGGAACAACGAAAACAAAGCAAGTCATTAGACGAGTTATAAAAGAAAAAATTTGTGCAAGTACAAAACAATAGCGGCAACAAATTATACCTCAGCAGCAAGTTGTGACATGTAGCCCACATGCCCGGCTGATGCTCCCCTTAACCCTTTAATATAGGATTCAGGGTAACATTTGAATAGCTCTTGCTTGAGCCGATCTCGTTCAACTTTTGACATTTTGGCAAAAGCAGCAGAAGACTCCTCGTCCGAATCTATGGTGGGAGCAGCTGTGGGTAAAGCTGGTCCTTTGCCCTTATCTGAAAGAGGGGGGGTCAGTTCTCTTGATGGGAAAGACTATGGCTTGTCTGTTGGACGGACTCATGGACTGTCCGTCGACCCGCACCGTCCTAACTCTATTTGGATAATATGACTCACCCGACGATAAGGATGCCGTCCAAACGGATAGCGGCATCTGTGAGACCAGCTTCGCCACCGAGCCGGAGTCCGGGAAGTTGTCGATGGCAGTCGTCTCTAGCTCCGGAATAACCAGAGCCAAAGCCGACTCTGGTCTCATTTCAGTTGGATCAGCAGGCAATACATCCAACTGACCAGCAGGAGCGGAGCCTTTCTCCACCACAGCCGGGGAAGCAGCAGACGGCTCATCCTTCAGGACCTTGTCCTTTGGAGGAGGCATGGTTTTCTCTCCAACCCCCTTGCCAGACGGAGTACTCTTCTCCGTTTTCTTCCGTGTAAAGCCCTTAGTTTTTTTGGCTGGAGGCTGATCCGCGGCCGCTGTAGGCCTCTTCTTGGACGAGGAGGACTTCCCAGGCGGAAGCTTGTTGGTAGGGGCATTAGACTGCAAAAATAAATAAGTTATTATCTGGATCGTCCAAAGAATAAAAGCTATAAACAAGCTATTAAGCTCCGGACGAGAATCACCCAAAGAAGGAAGGCGTCCTAGAATGAACAAACCCTTTCCTAAGGGAACCTCGTCCAAAGTAGTTTTCATGCCCAGACGAAAGTGATGCAAAGCAGGAAGCCGTCTAAAATTGGACGGACCAAAATGATTTTCGTCTAAGGACTGGAAATCAATTCTCGTCCAGTATTGGAACTCAAAGTCACTCAGACGAGAAGGGCCCAAAGAAGGTGGCCGTCCAAGCATGGACGCCCTCCTTCTTCGGGTTATTCTCTTCCAAGGATTGGAAATCAATCTGGACGAACCAGAATGGTCTTCGTCCAAGGCCATTCAGCCTCTCAGACGATAAGGGCCCATAGAAGGTGGTCGTCCAAGCATAGACGCCCTCCTTCTTCTGGTGATTCTCGTCCAAGGATTAGAGACCAATCTGGACGAACCAGAATGGTCCTCGTCCAAGGCCGTTAAGCTTCTCAGACAATAAGGGCCCAAAGAAGGAGGTCGTCCAAGCATGGACGCTCTCCTTCTTCGGATGATTCTCGTCCAAGAATTTGAAATCATAATTTGACAAGCCAGAACAATCCTCGTCTAAGAAAAAAAATATATTATTTACCAGGGTTTCCGCCCTTTTCTCAGCACTAATCTTGGCGAACTCCTTCCATAAGTTATCAGTAAACTTAGACATACTGATATCTCTCGTCCAAGAATGTTTGAGACGTGCTCTGGCTGAGTCTGCAAAAAACAAATGAAAAGGGTTAGTCCGATATGGGCTATGGACGAGGTATTTTACTTTAGTTATTGAATGTATACCTCTATCATCGGCCAACCGCAAGCCGGCGGCGACCAAGAAGTCATCATTATAAAACATCTCTTTAAAGGGTATCCAGTTAGCTGGCCCTTTAAAGGATGTCTGGCCGGGCCTGGAATACTCCTTTATTCTAAAGTATTCCACAACCTCTTCGTCATACTGGTCCTCCTGCTCCAACCAGGACTGTTTTCGCCCAGTATTTGTGACGGCTCGATTATAGAAACGGTAGCTCTCAGTGACGGAATCGTTGGCCGCTCGTAGGAAGATGAAGTCGGGCTTCCACTCGTGCATCTTCGACGACTTGCCCCAAGCAGTGAGAAAGTCGGGGCGGTTGCAGATGCTGAGCCACGCTCCGTCCACAGCCCCTGGAACCTTAGCCGCATAATGAATGTGGGTGAAGGCCTGGAGAGAAAGAGTCAGGCCGCGTAGCTCGCAGACGGCTATGAAGGTCAGCACGTTGTGCCAGGCATTAGGCGCCAACTGATTATGGTCGATGTTGTAATATCGTAGCACCTGCTCAATAAAATCATGGAGGGGGAACCTCAACCCTGTGTCCAAGGCTAACTTGTAAACGACGAAGTGGTTCTTGGAAGCGCTCAGAATTGTGGCATCCTTATTTGGTATGACGAAAGAGAAGCCCGGCATGGGCATATAAGTGGACAAATAACTAGGGTCCGGTCCAATTTTCTATAACCATTTACGATTGACCAAGATAAATGCGGGGTCAGAAAGGGGACCTAAGCGCCTCCTAATCTCAGACGAGGTAGTGGAGGGTTCGTCCGACTCTTCTGCAGTGCCGGATTCACTCCCGTTATTGTCCTCACCGGCTTCCTCCATATTGACGTCCCTGCCAGAAGGACTGGCCTCAGGGTTTATTTGAGGATCTTCAAAACTACGGTCAGGGGAAGGGGGCCCGCCCAAAGGTTGAGCACTTTGGGCCTCCCTCGTCTCATCTGGAACTCGTCCAGTGGATTCTTCTATTTCAGAACTATTTATTGGGAGTATTACCCTTCATCTTAGACGGGTCGTTTGCTTGACGCGCGCCAGATTACCCTGCACAGGTAAAGATTGGGTCGTCTGACTTTGCCGGCCAAAACCATAAAAAATATATGCTCGGCCAGAAGAGGCCCAACTCTGGAATGTGCCGAAGAAGAAGTACTCTCGGTTCTAGGGTCAAGACAAACTCTTGGTCGGCCAGGATTATTTGACGAAGAAGAAGATTTCATTTTATTGATTTTCTAAGAAAAAATAAAGAATAAGGAAATAAAAAAGAAGAAAGAAAAGATACCTGACGAAACGCTTGGACGATTCGGTGAAGAAAACGGAGATTGGACGATCGCTCTCTGCGATCCGGTCGATCCGATCCGAAATTTCGGATATTCGATCCGATTTTTAAGATTTATGATATTTCGGATCGGATATTCGAAAAATTTTGGATCAGATTCGGATCGGGAAAAAAAAATTCGGATATCCGAAATATCCGAAAACTTCAGAATTAATGAATTTTTTTATTTTTTAGAAAAACTGGAATGTACAGCTAGCCTACTGAACTTTGCGTTTTACTTTCTATTTTCCTAAATTCTAAGGATTCTAGGGCAAACATCCAAACACTCTCTCCTCTCCACTCTCACAGCCGTCACTCAGGCCTGTCACCCTGACCACTCACCACCACTTACTCTCGCCTCTCGACGCACTCCCGCCTCTCCACTCTCGACTTTCTGGCACCGCGGCGCATCATCAGACATCAGTTCATCATTCTCTCGCTTTCGGCGTCCAACTCTCCGAATGAGGTGAGTTTTCTTTTGTCTCAACTCTCTAATTCTTCTCATCTCTGTGTTTATTTTTGCCTCTTTTTTGTTTTCTATTTCAATTTTATAAATATAATCAATGATTTTTGAGTTTTGGTGTTGTTATAAATTATTTGTTTGTATATTATACTTCACTGTAACTTCATACCTATGTATATAACATAGTAACACACGCATACTTCTTGTTTTTTTTTATTGCTGCCTATTTTGTGGGATCAACGACTCAACGTGCTTTGAATTTTTGAGGGATTTGGTGCTTTGAATTTTCGAGTGCTTTACTGCTTTGGTGCTTCGAATTTTTGTAGCGTTTTTTGAGTTATTTCTTTCGAGATTTTTGTATTTTGGTGCTGTTAATCTTGTTATGAATTATTTGTTATTTGCTAAATGGTTTTGTTTGCTTTCAAATTCTAGTATGGTTTCGTGAAGTGTTGATTTTCAAATTGTTGTTTCTTGCCTCTTCTTTTGTTTTCTTTGTTGAATATATATCTTATTTGAATATTTTTAGTAATTTCAGTGGTAGCAATGAGTTTGAGATGGGTGCAAACATAGAAAATGTGTGCATATCGGATGATGATGATGAAGTTGAGAGCGTGGAAGAGGCAGAGAAAGCTCCATCAACTAAGAGGAAGAAAAGTGTTTCCTCAATGGCCTCAAGCAAACAAACAAAACCACCATTACATCCTAATGTAAGTGGTTCTTCTTCTCAACCTCCTGGTAGAAAGAAAAAATCTAAATGGTGGGATCATTTTTTGGATACTAATAATCCTTTAAAGGCCGAATGTAAACATTGTGGAACTCTAATTGGTTGTAAAGGCACGAATGGAACTACACCTTTAAAGAATCATGTTCAAAGATGTCAAAAGTTTCCGGCCAATTTGGATAGAAAGCAAAGGTTAATAGAATTTGAATCCCAAACAATTACTAAAGAAGATGGCTCAACTGAGATTGTGAATGTGCCAAGGTTGTGGGAATATGATGCAGAATTTGCTAGGAAAGAACTTGCTAAAATGATAATTGTTGATGAGTTACCTTTCAGGTTTGTAGAGCGTGAGGGTTTTCGATCTTTTTGTAAGGCAATTAATCCTACTTTTATTGTGCCTTCACGTGCTACTATAACAAGAGATTGTTATAAGGTGTTCATTGAGGAAAGAAAAACTTTAAAATAATATTTTAAAGGCTTGTCTTCTAGGATTTGTCTCACAACTGATACATGGACTTCCGGGTAAAATTTGAGTTATATGTGTCTCGCGGCTCATTTTATTGATGAAAATTGGAAGTTGCATAAAAGAAATATCAATTTTTGCCCAATTGCCGGCCATAGTGGGGAACTTATTGGTAGGGCGGTTGAAAAATGCTTGAATGAATGGGGGATTAAGAGGGTAATGACTGTCACTGTGGATAATACTAGTTCAAATGATTTAGCTCTTCAATATTTGAAAAGAAGAATGAATCATCATCAAACTAGTTTGCTAAATGGTGATTATTTGCATATGAGGTGTGTTGCTCACATATTGAATTTGGTAGTGAGAGATGGATTGAAAGATCTTGATAGTTTCGTAGTGAAAATTCGTGGTAGTGTGAGATATGTGAGGTTTTCTCCGGCTAGACTATAAAAATTTAAAGCATGTGCAATTGAAGAGGGTTTGGAAACTAAAAGTAGTGTGTGTTTGGATGTTGATACTAGATGAAATTCAATTTATTTGATGCTTGAATCGGCCATGAAATTTAAAAAAGCTTTCACTAATTTGCATTCTCGAGATAATGCATGTGTTAGAGAACTTAGGAAATTTGGTGGTAAGCCAGATGAGGCTGATTTTACCTTTTCTGCAAATATTTTATGATGCCACTTTGAGGTTATCCGGATCTCGTTATGTGACCGCGAATTCTTATGTGCATGATGCTGTCGGTGTTGGTACAATGCTTTCACAATATTGTAAAGATGAGGATGAAGGCATAAGCAATATGGCAAAACAAATGAAAACGAAACATGACAAATATTGGGGTAATGTTAATAATATCAATATCTTGATGTTTGTTGCATTAGTCCTTGATCCAAGGCACAAATTAAGTTATGTTGATTGGGTTGTAGAATCTTCTTATGGGGGTAAACAAGGTAACCTTTTATCCTTAAAGATAAAAGTTACTTTGAGGGATTTATTTGATTCTTATGTTTCTTCCATGCCTTCATCAAAAAGGAAAGAGAGAGAATCAAGTTCCACTTCCTCCACACCTAATTTGGATAATTATGCGGTTAGACAAAAGAAGAGAGTTATGAATTTTGAGCAATTCATGACTCAAAAATATAAAAAGGAGAAGGGGTGTTTGGAAACTAGTGAGAGGAAGAATGAGTTGGAAAAATATTTGAGTGATGAGTGTGAGCCTAATGATCCTAACTTTGATATTTTACTATGATGGAAAGATAGAGCTAAGACATATCCCGTCCTACAACTCATGGCCCGGATGTACTTGCTATTCCGGTTCCTACCGTTGCTTCGGAGTCCGCATTTAGCACCGGGGGACGTGTGTTTGATTCATTTTGTACCTCTTTAACTCCAAGAATGGTGGAGGCACTTGTTTGTTCTCAAGATTGGCTTCGTACTTCTCATGAGCCTCTTGTGATAGAGGAAAGCTTGCTTGAATTGAAAAACATGGAAGATGGTTAGTTTGATTACAATTATATTATTTTCCTATAGTAGCGTTACATTTTTTTTTTGAAAGAGAAATTTCATTAATTGAAGGCCAAACGGCATCTACAATAAGTATTAAAGAAAAACAAGATATAATCAGACAAGATCAAATCAAATTCGCCTTCGAAAAAACTACAATGAACCAGATCGAGCAATACAGCGCAACCCCCTTGTATTTGCTGAATCATGCAGCTATTGATGGGGAAGTATATCATTCTGACATAGTTTGGGGAAGAAAATTCTTGATTTAACCAGGTTGACCGTATCCGAATTTCCAATACTTCGATGTTGATGGTCTTGAACTTCAAACAATAAGAACAATTTCTCATACCAATTTTTAAACTTCCACATGGGAAGAGAATAAAACTAAACTCCAAACTCCCATGGAAGGAGAGAAAGAACCCAAAAATTGGGTAGAAAACTCTCAGAAAGAGAGAGAATGGAAGATTATTAATAACAAAAACAATGAAAACTAGAAGAAAAAAGAAGAATTGGGGGCTTACCACCATCGAAATGATGATGGCAGCCCCAAACTAGAAGAGAAGGATTAATTAGGGTTTTTTGAGAAGGAAGAGGAGAGAGGGGAGAGGAGGAGGCTAGAGTTTTTTCTATATTAGCGTTACATTTTATTTCATTTTTATGCTAATATTATTTTTTTGTTTCTTCTTTTTATTTTTTTGTAGGTATGAAAGATTTGACATTGGAGCAACCAACAATTGAAATTGATGAGTCATTGGATACATTTGCATGATGTTCGAAATTTATGAGCTTGTTTAAATTGTGGTGAAACTTTGGAAGACTTTAATTTGTCCACTTTTATTGTTTGGACAAGTTGATATGGTTATGTTTATTTTTTGAAATTTGGATGTTTAATCTTACTAGCTAGTAGCTACTAGCTAGAAGTTAGGATGTAATAGTTAATTACTTATTTTGGATGTTCAACTTTTATAGTAGTAAACTAGTAAGTTAACTAATTATTTCTTATGAGTTATGAGTTTATGACTCAATGAAGCCAATTGAATTGGCCATTACTACTTACTAGTAAGTAGTAATAATAGGCAGCAATAGCTCTTCACAACAGTAAGCAATTTAGCCTAAAAAATGTTGAATTAAATAAGGCGAAAATTGGTACAAAAAAGGGAAAAAAAAGAAGAAGAAGAAAACGGATCGGATAATCCGATGATCCGATCCGAAACTTTTCGGATCGGATTCAGATCGCGTTTTTCCCAATCCAAAATTTTCGGATATCCGAAATATCGGATCGGGTCGGATCAGATAATCCAAAATGAACAGCCCTACTAACTCGGCACACAATCGCAGGGTTGCTTTGATACCACCTGTAACAGCCCGCACTCCCGAGCTGCTAGCTAATCATACTTAACATTCACAAATCTCAATTATCATTTAATAAACCACAATTAAACTTTACTTCCAGCAAAAATATAAACTCATATACTATCCTCAAACGAACCTCTAAGTGCTCTAAATTTTTTTATCTTATATTAGATCTCCAGAATATACAATAAGAGAACATAAGAATCTTTCTTCATTAACCATCATATTCTCCCGGCGTCTTATTTATGACTTTACCCTTTCATGCTCCTGATCCTTGAATCACTTTTGTCAAATCCTTATACCCGTAAAATCACTTAATTATGAACTCTGCCCCCACCAGACGGGTTCCATGAACAAAATCGGTGAAACCGAGTACACACTCGTCCAACCGTAAAATCTTTTTGGTGGTTTAAAACGTATTTACGGATTTAAGTTTATCTTATGAAACATTTGAAATCAAGATACAGAAAAGTCATAATAAAAAAAGAATTATATAACAAATACTTGAACACAATTTATAATGTTACTTCTTGTTTAAAATAATAATACGAATATCTCACAACATAAATAGTATATATTTCAATTGGCGGAACCATGAGGATTCTATAGAACTAATACGATCTTCTAAAATCAACTCTAACTCTAACATACTTTAAGTCATAAGAATATCTCCCACTTCTGTGTTTCAGATATAAAAAACCTTTAATCCAATATGTATATCGTAGCTAACTCCTTTCATAAATTCCTAACGAGTTTCTTGGAAAATCATTCCCATATTCGGCAGATGAATTCCATAACTTGGTTGAGTAAATCTTCATTTCGAAATTAGGGTATGAAACAACTTTCCACGAAACCACTTAAATATTCAAATACATATTCTATTTTCTTTCAGAAATCATGTTATACTGGGGAAGAGAATACGAATAGAGTTGCCTTCCAGGCGAATTCTCTAAACTCTTACAAGGGACGTCTCCCTCTTCCATTATGTACTGCTTGCAAGACTTTTCTAACATGTCCCCAGAATACAGAATACATAATGTTGTTCATCACTGCTCTAGCATCTTCTTCCCCTTTACGAAAACGGAATCAAAATATATCATTCAAACAGAATACATAATTCATAATCCAATATTATCTGGAGCTCTTATCCATAATTCTCGAATCAAATGTATCAAATTTTCATAACATAATCGCATTTGGGTAATTTATATACAAACTCAAATCGTTTGATAAACACAATATATACGAGTTTCCAATAACTTAGTATAATTCAATCCTTTGTAAAATTTATTTGCTAAAAGTAACTCAAATAGGACTTTAAATAAATTAGGGTCCAGTTCTATAGGCTTACCAAAAGATCAAAAAAGAATTTAAATCTTATATAAACTTTATATAGTCAAAATGTTACAACATTAAACCTTCATCTCTCATATCCCTACATTTAGAAATGCAGATCATATTCACTTGAGTCTCATAATATAAAACATCCTAGGACACATATTGGTAATTTAAGTGAGAAACTTGTGAAGTCAGGACTTATATATTAGAATTTAAAATCAACTCTTCCATTAATATAATCTTATGTTTAACACTCGCTTCTCTCAATTATTTAGATCTCTCTTACTTGAATTTCCATCTTTTAGTAGCCCAAATGACAAAGAATCTTATAAAATAGTTGAACTGACATCTCATAGTTAAACTAATACCTCATTACTATAACCTTAGTATCATAAGATAGTTATTAGTATTTCCGACTTTCTTATCCCAATACTTTATACTTCCATGTCCATATTCTACCATATTTTATAATCTACAACTATTATTAAAAATGTTTATTCCATCCTTCCGTGTTAATAAATTTTATTATCTAACTTAAACTAATAGTTTTACATCTATAACTCATAATAACATTTTTTTTTTCCAGATATTTAAACTCATTGTTCATATTAATCTTAACTCTATAATTATTCCATTATCAAATCATCTCACTAGTTACCAAGTGTTCCATTATACAAGATTCATATTTTCCCCACTTTCCATTCTTAACCTTACTATTTCAATTAGTGGATGACATCTCTAAATCTTTTATTTGTCGCTACTTCATATTCATAGTAGAAAACTCCCGAGTTGGATATAGTTTTTCACAACTTAGGTACTACGACTCATTATACTGTTTCTCTACTCCTTCGATCCATCACTCTTCTCTTGAGTTATTATATTATTAATATAAACATCACATATTCAATTTACTTCCCAATACTTGATTTATGTTATCCCAAAATTTACAACTACTTTACTCATCAGCATGCTTAGAGGACCCATGAAATTCCTGTAACAAGTTCCTTTACTCTACTAAACATTTAAACTCCGAAAGTTACTTCCTAATTTATAAGCTTGATTGTCCAACATAACTTTCTCAGATAACAACTTACATTCCAAAGTAGAACTCTTCAAACAATTAACTTATTCTATCACCACTCCAACATAGATTTTCAATCTTATAGGACCCAATTCCAAAGATTCTTCAAACATACCTCTAAATAATATAATATGACTTTGATATAAATTTATTTTCTTCACAAAAAGAGAATCAAAAAGCTTAATTTATAACTTCACCAATTTAACTCCATCTAGTATCCCAAAGGATTTATGACTAACCCATATCCAAACATATGGCTAAATCTTCCATTAGTTATAATTTGTACTATACTTAACATTTCCATACATTAGTTTACTTTTGAAATCTCCATCCTCGAACTTTTCATGACCCAAATAATCCCAAGAACACAAAACTCAAAATAAGACATGTATATCCTGAAATTTTGTATCATAGTTAGACTTTCCAAACTCATATCTTCCAAAATCTTAGTATCGTGAACGTATTTTCGGAATTTGTATAACGAGCTTGAATCAGGAAGCACTTGACCATTACAATATACTCGGTCACTCCATAGCAATCTATAGAAGAAACTCTTGGTACACTTATACACCATATAACTATATATAAACGAATTTTAGCGAACACTTAATTAGGTTTCATAAGCTTATTATCCCATTGACTTAATCGTATCGCTTATTGCAAAGCATACAGAAATCCCTCTGATTATTATACTTGTAAAGACACGGGAAATTTTATCCACAATTCTTACTTAAATATTCATAATCGAATATCCATAACTTTCATATAACATCTTAAAATGTTGGTCATCGATTAACTTATATATACCATTAAATCTCAGAAATCAAAATATTCTTCAATACGGAACAAGATTGACTTAGTGCAGCAGAAGTTTATATCATTGGATAACCTTTACTTACTTCAATTTTTCGAATAAAAGTATCTTCCATAGCCAAAACTTATAAATATATATCTCTACTCGAAATTAGGAAATCAATGCTAAACTCTGTATAATCAAACACTTGGAGTTAAATCATATACTCCTGTTAATCGGAAAACTTAGTACTTAAGCATCGCACTTTCAAACTAACTTGACTTGATCATAAAACCATTTCATGTCTGAACTCTAATTCCTTTTAATAAAATCATGAAATTCATACAACTTACAGTTGCACAAACAGAGTTAGTTATAAGGTGGAGGGACAATGTGTACCTTGCTAGAACTCCAAATATCGCTTTAACTCCTTGATCACTATCCATTACCCCGTGAGCTCGACAATGATCTACCTCAAAGAACAATAACAACTTTTAATACTTATTATCAGCGACCCTCAAATCTTCAGACTAATCTGATTGGTTCTTCTCTATATTATTTCACTAATTCAAGTCTCATTAATATAATCATCTAAACTAATCTCTAACTCACTAACTGAAAATCAAGGTCATGACACAAAATACTTATTGTCAAATACCCATAAAAAGTTCTTATAATTTATAATTACGATACCCGTTTGTTCAATGTCATAAACTTTACCGAGTAATTTATTAAAAATATTACTTCCCGAAAGTATAACCACTAATCAAGTTAATGAAAGTTTCCTTTATAAA
The DNA here is from genome assembly GCA_947648045.1 of Beta corolliflora. Lineage (NCBI taxonomy): Eukaryota > Viridiplantae > Streptophyta > Magnoliopsida > Caryophyllales > Amaranthaceae > Beta > Beta corolliflora. The sequence continues at coordinate 2,012,795 of CANSZD010000412.1, read as the reverse complement.
ATGTTAAGTATTACTGTACATATCATAATATATAAACTAAATTATGTTCCAAAAAGTCAAAGAGTCTTAAAAGGCATTACTTAATGAATTTCAAAGAATACCAAAACATAGCCCTTGGATTAGTTGAATCAAGCAAGGAAATTAATCTGCCACTTATATCAAAGTTGAATTATAGATGTTGCCAACGACTTGACTCGTGTGAAACTAAAACTTCAATTTAATCTTGTAGCAGATAGTATGGCCAAGGCTTGTAGGGCCATGGACTCGACTTGTATTGTAACTAGGTTCCTCCCCACCCCCTCTAGTTATTGTATTGATCAAGTAACCTTGGATTGTAATAGCTTCAACTTTATTAGTTAATGAATGAATGAAGGACTTTGTTTACCAAAAAAAAAAGAAACTAAAACTTGAGTGCTTAAATCAGAAGAAGGAATGAATTAGGATTTATACCTCTGGTTGAATCAGGAAGCGGTTGAGGAAAAACAATTGTGACCACCGACAACAATGAAGAGGGAACAAACATAGCAAACTCATCTCGCCAGAGCGTAAGCCTATGAGGGTGGAATGCCAACATGCAGAGGCGGAGGACAGAGTGACGAAAAGCACGTGAGCAACAACCGAGGTGAGGTTTTTTTTTTGTTTTTATTTTTGTTCGGTGAGCAACGACGGTGGCGAACACAACCACGATCGACGTCAAGGTGCGTCAAAAGCACGACAGCAGCAACACCGTGAACAGCAGGCCAGAACCCACTTCATCAATCACATACGAAAAAGAGAGAGAAACTGAGAGCTCTTCCATATTTTCCTCTCAATTCAAGCTTGAACAATAACTTAATAAAATCTAGATCTTAAAATTAGGTTTGAACCAATGTGGACCTTGGATAGTACCTTTCTTGAAGTGGTTAACAAAAATTGGCCGATGGACAATTGGGAAATTGAAAGAAAGTTAGATTACACTAGAGGGGAGCTTATTGAGTGGAATAAGAATACCTTTGGGAATGTTTATGCGAGGAAGAAAAATTTGCTAGCTAGACTAAAAGGAGTCCAAGTCTATCTCCAAAGAAATCCCAGGTCAAAATTTCATCAGGACTTAGAGATTGACTTACAAAATGACCTCCTTACCGTTCGGACCAAGAAGAGATGTTATGGAGGACGAAAAGTCGAATGGATAGAATAGGTGAAGGGGATAGGAATACGAGTTTTTTCCATCGTAGTGTCACAATTAGGAGAACGTACAACCGTATTTTATGCCTTAGGGATGATGTTGGGGGGTTAGTAGAGGATCCTATGGAAATCAAGAATCATATCCTTAGATTTTACAGAGACTTATATACCTCTGATCATGTAGTTTGTCATGATTATTCTAACCCTGGGGAGGATATATCGAAAGTGGATGTGGATTTTCCCCCCTCTCCTGAAGAGATCCGCCGAGCTTTATTTAGTATGAAGCCGCTTAAAGCCCCTGGACCGGATGGCTTTCATCCTGTCTTTTTTCAAAAATCTTGGGACATCATAGGCACCGATACATGTGCTGCCATTAAAAACTGGTTTAGAGAGGGATGTATTCCTGAACAACTATGTCATGCTTTGATATGCCTGATCCCCAAACAGAAGTCCCCGGAGACCATGAAGCAATTTCGGTCGATTAGCCTCTGTAATTCTATGTATAAGCTCACGACTAAGATTCTGGTTAATAGGCTCAAACCGCTTATTCCTTCATGGATTTCTCAAAATCAGAACAGTTTCATTAAACGCAGAGGAGCGGATATTAACCTTGTCATAGCCTCCGAAATTTTACATTCCATGCATAAAAAGAAAGGGAGGTGTGGTTGGTTTGCTCTAAAAATAGACTTGGAGAAAGCCTATGATAGGGTCGAGTGGAGTTTTGTTCGTAAATGTCTCCAGTCCTGTAACCTGAATGACCATTCTGTTAAGTTAATCATGGACTGCGTATCTAAAGCTTCATCATCTATCTTGGTAGTTGGTAGGAAATCTGAGACCTTTAATCACACTAGAGGCCTTCGTTAGGGGGATCCTATGTCTCCCTACCTTTTCAATATTTGTCTTGAAGCCCTGACTCAATCCATTCAACAGGCTTCAGATTCTAAGGAGTGGACCCCTTTCTAGGTAGGTAGGAAGAAAGTGCCAATTTCCCATTTGTTATTTGCTGATGATTTGTTGTTGTTTGGGAGAGTAGACGAGGATACGGCTTTTGCAGTTAGAAATACTTTAGATACCTTTTGTGCCTGTTCTGGACAGAAGATAAATGAACTGAAAAGTAAACTGATTTTTTCCCCAAACACGAACCTAGAGTTGAAATCACTGTTCCAAGAGACTATTACTGTGTCGGAAACTCCTAATCTAGGTACGTATTTGGGTCTACCCATCTCTCATAAAAGACCAAATCGAACCCATCTTCAGTTTGTAGTGGATAAGGTTAGGAGTAAGCTGGCCATGTGGAAAACTAAGTTTCTTTCGAAAGCGGGGCGTCTGTGTTTGATTAAGTCTACCCTTTCTACCATTCCTGCCTATTATATGCAAGCCTCGGTCTTTCCTGCTACTTGTCTCAAGGACCTTGACTCTTTGTGTAATAATTTCCTGTAGGGGGATTCTGAGAATAACAAGAAAATTCACTTGGTTGGGAAAGACATTACCTTCACACCCAAGGAATGTGGGGGCTTGGGCATTATGACTCAGAAAAACATGAACATAGCATATATGGCCAAACTTGCCTGGAAAATATCCCAAAGTCCTGAGAACTTAGCTCAAGCATGTATCGCCTCAAAATATGTGCATAAGAATCACGTCACTTCTTTCAAAAATGGGTCGGTGCTCTGGAAAAATTTAGGGAAGGGGTGGGAGCTTCTTAACTCCCATAGTAGCTGGAGTATAGGAAACGGAGAGTCAATTAATTTGTGGATGGATAATTGGATGGGGGTGGGGTCTTTGAGGAGAATGATACATGGGCCCTTGAGAGAAAAGGAGGACAAGTGGTGTATACGTGATCACATATAGAGCTGTCAGTTTGGTTAATAAACTGCTGGTTGAACTGAAATAACTGAAATTTGAACTGAATTAAACTGAACTGGGATTAACTGTAACTGAAATCAACTGAAAAATGATAAACTGAAACTGAAATAAACTGTAAATAAATAACCAAAATCGAACCGCAATCGAACCGAAACAAACCAGTAATCGAAAATAACGGTGGAAAACCGAAAAGTTGATCGATCAACCGAACCGAACCGAACCGAATATGTAATCGAATTAAACGAACCGATTCAAACCCGAAATCAAACCGAACTGAACTGAAACTGAAACTGAACTGAAACTGAAACTGAACTAAAACCGATTTAAGTTGAAATTGTTATAAACGAATTTTTAACTGTAACGAACTGAATTTACATATTACCTAAATTCATGATAGTATTCCAATTCACGGAATTTATGATGATAATATTAATACTCACATAAATTTATGATGATATTATATTATTAATATAAAGTTATGACATTATCGCTATATCTCATTATAAAATGATATGTTCATATCTATTAAACCTTTTTTTATTTCATTGAAAATTTGAGCCACAACATATTTGAAATATTGATCCTAATAACTTCCCATGACAAGATCTTTTTAAAAACAAGAGATTTTACACATTTATCATTTTACATTAAGATGATTTATATCTACTACCTAAATTAGTCATCTTTTATTTCTCAACATACCCTTCACAAATTACATATCAAAAACCTTCTATTAATAAACTTCATGTTGAAGATGTTTTTAGGTAGTTTGAATGCTATGAGCTTTAAAGAACATTCACACTAAAATTACTATAACTCCATTAAAAACATATGATGGTACTTCTATGATGGTACTTCTATTAAAATAAACACGTTGTTTAAGCGAATGCAATTTTACAAATAAAATCCTCCTATTCAAGGAAATAACTAACACATCCACAAGATAAACAAAAAATTCATAAATTCCAATAACTCCATTCACAATTCCTTCAAAAGCAAAGATAAACTAAATTGCAACAACAAATTCTTCATTCTTCACTTAAAAATTTGCAATAATGAAGTAAAAGTTACAAAGAAATTCGAATTTATTGTTTAACTTTACATCCAGAAAATTAAAGAAATGAATCTACAATTAAGTAATTTACGTAAATTTTGGCCAAAAAAAAAAACAATCCAAAGGCTTGAAACGAGTTGCGTCTTCATTCTTCACTTAAAAATTTGCAAGGAAGATGTTTCTTCAACTTCTAGCTCAAATCTTCTATAGAATTCTTTAGATCCGGAAATTAGAAAAAAAAAAAGAAAATCAAAATTCTCAAAACCAAAGTAAATTCTCCATAATTAACGAGAGCTAAGAGATTAGCTCACCTCAAGAAAAATGGAGAGATTGATGAATGACGACAATGACGAAGATTCCCCTTACCCGCGGTGGTTCCTCGGACCACCGTCGCTCGCCCGCCGCAGATTCTTTAGTCTCCAACCCCGTATTTCTCTCTCCCCTGTTCTTGTTCGTTGTTGCTTTGCTCTGCCGTTGCCGCCGCTGGAGACGTCGGTGCTTCGCCTTCGCCGGTGATGCGCCATCTTGAACTCGTTCATTCGAAGGTTGACAACTCATAATTCCAAAAAAAAAATCCCCAAATTCAAATAATACTCCTTATTTACAGCAATAAAACTTCTAACCAACTTGAGTATTTGTAAAATTCAAACAAAATAAAAGCTTGGTTATAAACTTCTGTTAAATCCCTGAAAAAGAAATTGGGATAATAATAAATTTACATATGTCGGTGCAACAAATCAACATAACCCACATCAAAACAAATCCTATCATATACAATTACTAAGCATTTCCTAATTATAACGCAAACCCTATTGCAGAAAATTGAAATAAATCTCAACCCAGAATAAGATTTAAAAGAATTAGCATCATACAAACTAGGAAACCCAGAAATTCCCAATCCACCATAAATTTCAAATGAAATAAAAAAAAAACTACATAATTAATATCTGCAAAAATCAACTGAACGAAAATCACTAACCTGCAAAAAATTGGTGGAATATAACAATCTGATATGTTCTCTTCTTCCTCTCTTTGTCTATGTGATATAGGAGAGATTTGGGTTGGAGAAGTTCTATGCTCGATCCCTTCTATGCTCGTGCGATTTGCTTTTTTTTATGGGTGGTGGTGGTGTAGAAAGAGAGTGAGAGGGGTTAGCGGAGAGAGAAGATGTGCGAGAGCCGAGAGAGATGAAAGATGATTGAGGAAGATGAAGAGGGAGGCTATGCCGTGAGGAAAGACGATGATGAGAAGAAAGATGGAGGGTTTAGGGTTAGGGGGGATTCAATGGTTGGATTTTGATCTTTTTCAAATCAATGGTCTAGATTCATAATCCATGACATTATATTTTGACCAATGAGAACTGAGAATGGCCAATCACATGGATTGCTAACTTAATCAATGGTTGGATTTTCATCTTTCTAAAATCAATGGCCTAAAATACTAAACTAGTATTGTATTTCGATATTATTTTGATTTGAGTATTCTAAATTTCTAATTCTAATATTATTAGTTTAGTAACTTTAAAAATTAGTAGTATTATTATAAATTAATAGAAATTATAAACTTTCAAAATTAAATTAGTATTATTGATTTTTAAGAAATTATTATTCTAAATTTATAAATTAGAAAAATGTGAACGTGTTACATGTGGTGATTAGGGTTTAATTTAATGCTAACATATAAGATGTAGCACAATAACAGTTAACCGATTAGTAACACAATAACAATTAGCTGATTAGTAACAATTAACAACTAATAAGTTTGTGAATTAGTAAGTTAATAGGTCTAGTAAATGACTAAGTGCTAAGTTAACATATACTACCTCCGTTTCTTTTTCACATATAAATCAGAAATTTCATAAAATTGTAAACGAAAATGACAAACAAACCATCAAACTGAAAAGAACCGAGAAATTGAAAAATGAAAACGCAAGAACAAAAATAAACAAACCAAACAATTGAAAAAAAATAACAAAAAAACAATTAACTTAAATAATCTTATAACTTATAAAGATAAGGGAGTGTTATGGTTGTTAATCTAATAATCTTATACTAGTATTAAACTATATATGGTTGTTAACAAGTTACTATTTGATGGTTTGATTAATGTCAAAGACGATCAATCTTTTGATGGTTTGATTAATGTCAAAGACAATCAATCTTATGATCATTTGATTTATGTGAACCTTAACTTAATGAAAGTCGATCAATCTAATCTAATGATGTTTCGGTTATTGTGAACTGTGTAATAACATCGAGCCCTATTTTGTAAGATAAAGAACCGTAACGTGGTTTTTCTAATGTGGACCGTTTAATAAGATTGCCTCATATGTTACTATCTTTTAAGATCAACAACCGAAACATCAACGATCTTGATCATATTTTCATTTCTTAATTTCTAATTGTTTATTTCAACTTAACTTTTAACTCTTTTTTGTTGTTATATAGTGATTCAGTATACATTAGTCTTGTGCAATAACAAATTGTTTCAATTTGTTTATGTGTTTAGATGTATTCGCATATATAACGTCTAATCGAATAAGTTAATAACAACTTCACTTATCAACTTGTTTTGCTTTAGTAATATGTTTTGTATTTGCGACACATAAAGCTTAAGCAAGGTTCATTTTGATAGATCATTGCCCTTTTCAGTTACATTGTAAGCTTACATTGATGCATTATATAATCTAGTATCAACTTGTTTCAGTTAAATTAGATATTTGAAATTTAAAATAATTGTAACTTATAAACGATTAACTACATTGGAGTGTTCTTATCTTCATTTATGTTATCGTTTCACATTGATATAATATCTAATAACCTTATATTAACTTGTTTCACTTCAATATTATTTTCGATATCGTAATGGAGGCATGGAGCAATGTTATGTTCAATCAATTGGTCTTGTAACTTGTAAGAGACAACATACTCTTAATTTTAAACTGGACAACGGTCCAATCCCAATATTAAGAAGAGAACAAACCATCTTTGTAATATAGTGACTAGTTTAATCTAATTAGTGACAAGTTCAATCCATTTGGCTCTCACATTCTTTAATCGTTGTAGTTCGAGATTCGTTGTAATCCAATATCAATTTGGTTCACTCGAATATTATGTTTTAAAATCAAAATGGATACAACTTAATCTTACTTTAATTTAAGCAAAGTGATTTTCAATTACTTTACTGTCATACATAGATACCTTGATCTGATATAATATTAACTTATTTTACGTCGATTATATGTTTTTCAGCCTCAATGACTAGTATCGTTATAGACTTATAGTAAGCCCTTATAGTTAAAGTAAGACATTAATATAATCAACTTTTTAAAAATGTCTAACTCGTCTTTTGAGGAAGTTTATAATAATTTATATTGATATGAGACGTCCTTTTTAAACCAAATATGATATGATTTGCATACAACTAAAAGTTTGAATATCGACTTATATAAATTTGTCTTATTCCAAATCATATATATCAGTAATAAAATACACTTTTACCAATGTCACTTTCATACACGTTTTTATGAAGTACAGCTATTTTTTTTCGAGGCAATTGCGAAAGTGCCGACAACACTTATTTGTTGCATTAATTTTTAACCGGATCCGAAAAACATCTGGCCAAAACCCGACATGAAGCTCAATTTTTCCCGAACAAATACAAGAATGTGATTAACTTCTACCCGAACCGATGCGATTATCTCCGAAGTTATGTGGTTTTCGTCAATAACTGAAATTAACCGAAACGAAACTGAAAATAACCGCAACAAATTTCAATCGCTATGGATTCAACCGTTGGTTGGTTTAACTGTTTGGATAAAACGATTTAAACGCAACAACCGAAACCGAATGAAAATGGAAAGGAAAATAACCGAATTAAACCGAACCGAAAAGTTTGTTAACTGAACTGAACTGAACTGTTAATTATTTCAACTGGTACAAACTGAACTGATATCAACTGAACTGTTTGGTTATAACCATAACTGAACTGTTGAACTGAATTGACACCTCTAATCACATAGTTATTCAAGACGAGTGGGATATTAGTAGGGTATCCTTCGAACTCCCAGCCGAAATTCAGATGAGAATCATGAGTACTCCAATCCCATCTCAAGAGGATAGATAGGATTTGTTGATTCCAGACTTTGTGAATTCAAATGGATTCTCTTTAGCCCAAGCATATAAGGCTCGGAGTTGCACTTCCTAAGGTAGAGTTGGATTGGTTATGGAAAAGTAAAATGGAACCAAAATTGAAAATCTTTTTCCGGCTTTTTATGGAGAGATAGGCTTCCCCACAAATCGTTACTCCATGTGAGAAAAATTGCCCATGATAGTCTATGCCCAAGATGCAAAAGCATGATGGAAGTGTCAGCCCATGTAATTCGCGAGTGCCCCTTTTCCGAGGAAGTTTGGCAGTAAACTCCCTTAAACTTCTCGCCAAACCTCCCGTTTCACTCTTGGCTAAAAAATAACCTTCGGCTCGTCGGGTCTTTAAGAGTGTCGAATGGCGAGATTTATTTCCGTACTTGTGTCACGAGATTTGGAAAAGTAGAAATGATTGTTGTTTTAAGAATGCTAACCCCTCCCAAGCAACAAGATATTCTTTCCTCTCGCTCTAAAACTTGCTTTAGAGCGCCTTCATATCCTAAATAACCTTCCTGTTTCGAATCAAACCGCAGGCCTCCCCGCAATTTCTCTTCCTCGGTTCTCCCGAGTCTATGAATGCTATGCATGTTGATGCATCTTTCTCAAACAAGTTTGACGTAGTAGGCATTGGGGGGGGTGGTTAGAGACTCTAGAGGAAACTGGTTGCTGGGTTTTGAAAAATAGTGTTTTGTTGTGGACCCTCTATTGGCCGAAATATATGCTATTCACACGGGTTTAAATATAGCCACAAATAACCACTATGCTAATATGATAATCTTCTCGGATTGTGCGAGAGCTGTGAAATGCATCTGCTCGACTGATACCACTACTGACAAATACTTGAGCATAATTCTTGATTGCAGAAATTTGAAGAACAAGCTTCCGGAGTGAAGATTGAGCATTGCGAAAGAAGATTAAATCAAGTGGCGGATGTTTTAGCCAAGCATAGTAGACTCTCGGAAATTAGTAGCAATGTAACTAGGACCTTCCCCTATCCCCCCTAGTTACTCGTTTGGATATTTATCGTCGGGATTGTAAGACGCTTTTTAATGTTTTAATTTAATGTTAGCCACTTTGTTCACCAAAAAAAAAAAAAAAAAAAAAAGAGGAACATTGGTGTCCTTATTTACACAAGAGGAAAGCAAAACATAGGAGTCGGCTAAAGCCAACAACTTCGGCGGCTACCGGTTGCCATGATGGCCGGCGAAATTTGGTGGTGGTGGCTCATGGTTCGATTGCATAGGAAGAGGGATGTGTAGCCATGAGATGAAGGGTGCACATGAATATTTAGGACGGTTCACTCTCTTTTCTTTTCATCTTGGGTTCTTCAAATAGGAATGGGTTTGGTTAAGTATTTTATTATAGAGAAATCTAGATACTTCTAGAGTAGTGTTTCATTTTATTTCCATATTTTCTTTTCTTCTTATTGTTATTAATTTCCAAGATGTAAGTAACCCTCAAAACTATATATATATATATATATATATATATATATATATATATATATATATATATATATATATATATATATATATATATATATATATATATATATATATATATTTGTCAAAGTCTATATTTACAAAAGAAATAGCTAGGATGTTTTAGCTTAATTTAACTTATAATTAAAATATAAAAGTATTTATCCCTTGAAATACAGTTGTTTAAAACTTGGGCTATTACAGTAGCACTCGACCAAGATGGAAACCGGGGATGGGGAAGGGGAAGTTGACCAAACAGGGGAGGGGGGAGGGGGACTCGACCAAGATAGGGGTGGGGAACAGAAAACCCAAACTGAAAACTAACTCTAACAGGGGAAGGGGAAGGGGAAGCCCAAAGAGACGCTAGAACATGGGAAGGGGGAGGGGTAAGGAAGACTCGACCGACGCGACGGGGGTGGGGGTTAACCCGACGAACAGAGGCGTCCACGAACCGCAAAACCGACGAACATAACCTCTGCCCACGAACCGACGAACGACGAACGACAAAGAAACCTCTTAACCTAGGAAAGCCGCTAAGCGAAAAGAAAGGGGAAGGTGGAAGGCCGAACTATCCGGCGACAAGACGAGACGATAACTGACAAGATTCTAGCGAAGAAAACCATAACCACAGGGGAGGGGACGACGAACTGTAGAAGACAACCTCATACTAAGACAAAGACGCTAGGAGAGACGCAAAAAAAAAACAAAGAAAAACAAGGGAACTCGCTGGAGAACCGTCGTGGCGTCGGAATGGGGGAAACAAACCCATGTATTTTTGTACAAAAATACAAGGCGTTAGTAAGAAATAACATGGCGGCATTTAGCAAAGCTCTTACCAAGTAAAGTTTGGCCTAATGGTAAAGGCTTGATATTATGATTTCAAGGTCATGGGATATTGGGATCAAACCCCACTAGAGGCTCTTTGGGGGTGAGGTTTCATTACCATCCCCCTTCCCTCCAAGGAGTTTGTCCTACAAACCTAGCTGGTTATCTTACCAACCTAAAAAATAAAATTAGCAAAACCCTTAATAAAAACACATTTTTGAAAATCTCCTCGATACACTCCCGATATTTTAGTTAGTTAAGTCCAGTAAATTTCCAAGCAGTTACGTGGGGACGCGTCCAGCTGTACTCCTTTTAACCGCTTACCGGATAATACCCGTAATTCCTCATACAGTCATACTCCTCTTCCCCTCTCTCCCTTTTATACTCCCTTCTCCACTCTCTCAGAGGCCTCAACCTCTTCATCTACGGCTTTACCCCCTCCTTCCTTTTTATCCTCTCAACCTTCGCATCAATGGAGGTAAATCGTATTAAAGGTCCTTGGAGTCCTGAAGAAGATGAATGTTTACAAAAACTCGTCCAAAAACATGGCGCTAGAAATTGGTCGGTAATTAGTAAGTCGATTCCTGGTCGTTCCGGTAAATCCTGCCGTCTCCGGTGGTATAATCAGCTTTCGCCGGATGTTGAACATCGTCCGTTTACTCCCGAAGAAGACGAATGCATCGTTAGGGCGCACGCTAAGTATGGGAACAAGTGGGCCACCATCTCGAGGCTTCTTAACGGTCGCACCGAAAACGCGATCAAGAACCACTAGAATAGTACCTTGAAGACGAAGTTTTCTTCAATCGTTGCCGAAGATGAGTTTTACAGGCCGCTTCTTCAGGGAGGACAACAGCTTGGCACCTTATCCCTTCCTCCTGGAATATTTCAAGTAGAAGAACAAAACCGTGATCAAGGTAACAAGTTGTTTGATATACTCAAAATTATTATAAGGTCAAAAACTCTAGCCAACAAGAGCTTTTTTAAGTGGATGTTTACTGTGCTAAATGTGCTTCTTGAGTTGTGGCAAGCTACATTATCCCAAGAGAAAAATGAAGGAAAAATGGGTCGCCAAAATTACCTCAGATTAAGCATAATTACTTCCTTAATTTGCTTAATGATTGCGCTTTTTGAGACTTTTCATGAAGGGAAAAGATGTGGAGTAGTATGGAAAAAGAGGGGTAATTGTTGCTGGTTTTACTATCCTGGAAATGAAGGGCGATTATTTGGAAGACTTTCTCTCTATTTTGGTCTCATTAGTTCAATGGTTCAGCTTATCATAAATTTAATTGAAGAACTGAGCAAAAAGGATGTTGTACAATTTGATTACTTGCCATTGTTGCTAGCAATATGCTATTTGGTCGCAACAATAGTTGCTTCTGGAGAGATGCCAATATCATCCATACTGATCAACTGCAATGTCCATGGTGTCAGTTATGGTGAGAGTACACTTGTTGAGGGTCATGAAAGCAGGGTATTTCAGTGCCCTGAATGTCAAATAGTAGTTTAGGATAAAACAGAACGAAATCCTGTTCAATTTTTCTGTATCATAACTACTTGTAGGTTTTAATCTTGTGTGATTTAGGAAATTTTTGTATTAAATAGAATGAAATCCTGTTCAATCTTTCAGTATCATAACAACTTGTTGAATTTAATTTTGTGTGAAGTGTAATTTTTTTTTTTATTGTTGTATACTAATATTAGAATGATTGTCACTGGAGATTTTTTTTTTTTTTTTTTTTGACATCGATAAATCGTACATTAATTCAAAAAGTAAGATGTACTCTAATGCTAATACAACCCAAACTAAAACAACCACGAAACCTAAAGGAGCCTAAAGAGCTCGTACATTCCAAATAAGACAAAAATAAATAAAAAACGAAACAAAAGAGCGTAGAAAGGGGCGCATCGCGGTCGACAGTGCATGATGGTGGATGCAAACATCGGATGGCTGATGGAAGTGATTGATGAAGCGAGTGACGATCACGATTTGGACAACGAACAACCAATGGCGAACGGTGCGTCTCGCCGTATGAGCAATCCCAACGATCTGTCATCACTTGGGATTCTAAGCTCAGGACCATGTGAGGAGTCACGTTCCAATGTGACTCACTACTCTCAACCGAGAGTATGTCAGATTTCTCCATGATGAAGGAGAAACGCCGATGAGTGGGCGTGCTTTATGAACCCCGGTTGAGCAACCGGAGTGCCGCCCGCAGATTTGAAGTTTTCAAGGCAAAGACCATGAAGATCAATGCCAAGCTAAAAGGAGAGCCAAACAAGTTGAGCCCTCGAACACACCGCCGGTTTTCAAAACCGAGCAAATACACGTCCCAACCATGAAAGCCTATCATCACCTCGTCCCGGCTCACGAACATCGTGAGTCACCTTGTCCCTCAAGACATATTCCAAAAAAACCGACATACTCAACTTCGTGACTACTTTGAACCACCAAGTTTGACCCAACATACTAATACTTTTCGATGGCCACAACCAACCACCGATAACCACCGTAACATCTCGAAAGCAACGCACTCCTTTTATTCGGAGAATTAACACACTTGTGTAAGAAAAGACTTGACTTAATTATTTGGAAACTCCAACAATCGGGGAGAGGGGAAGGGGAAGCCCGACACTAACAGGGGGGAAGGGGAAAGGGAGCCCGACACTAACCGGGGTAGGGGAGCCCGATACTAACCGAGGGTAGGGATAGGGGAAGCCCAAAACAATCACAAACCTAACTACGGATCGTGCATACAAGACATCGGGGACGGGGAGCGGGGACGGAAACTTTCAATGCAAGCAAACCTACAACGACCACACCCTAGGAACACGAACACCCTAGGAACACTCGACAATCGGCTCACAAACCTAAAGCACTAACCAAAAGACCCAAACAGGGGAAGCGGGACTACTATGGCGCGGACTATCAAACACCAAACCAACCTAAGGAAACCTAACTCCCGAAACCAACTAAAAACAACCAGGGAAACCACCACGGGGAGGGGGAAGGGGAGGGGAGACATGAAACCAAGCGGGGAGGGGGAAATACACGACTCACGACCAACCCACCACCGGGGACGAAAGAGAAACCACGGCGGCACGATGACTCGAACTCGATCGCAGATAAAACGACCACCGAACAGGGGATGGGGACTGGAAGGGGAAAGTGGGCGGAGGAAAGCGGCGGGGAGGGCGGCGAGCGACGAGAACCAAGGCGGGGAAGCAGCTAGGGAGGGGGAACACCGAAGGGGAACTACCTGGACCTAAAACCTAAATCTAAAAACTAGAAGTCGACGGAGGTAGGCTCGCCGACCGATCGAGATATCACCCGCCGGCGAGCCCGGGAGGGTAGGCGGGCAGGGGAGTTTTGTGTTTTAGGGTTTGGGTGGAAGGCGGTAGAGAGAGAGGGGTCACTGGAGATATTGGTAGTATAATATATGGTCGGTAAATCACGGGTCCATAATTAATGTTTGGTGGAGTCAAGCACATTTTTGTTGGGGTCAAGCACTCAAAACTTTCAAGAAAATATTCTAAAGTCTCGAATTTTTTAAGGAAAAATTCAAATTTAATTTTCTAAGGGTCTGTTTTCCTCAACTTATTTTCAGTTCAGTTCAATTCAGTTCGGTTCAGTTTAGTTGCAATCGGTTCAATTCAGTTCTGTTCCTAAATTTTTATCATTACTATTATTTATAATTTAATTCGCTCGCCTGCAACGCCCCGGCTCGCTTTAGTTCACTAGTGGAAAAAAGTGCTTTTGCTTCTTGTCAAATGCTCCTATTGTTTTACAAACGTAGCATTTGATGATTTTCTTTAATATTTTAATAAAAAAATTTAACAAATGCTCCGGTCAAACGGAGCATTTGTGTTTCCTCCTTTTTTAAATATTATTTTCCCTCGATTCTAATTACTCCCCGCACCCCACTTTAGTTTCGCTCACCTCTGTTCTCTCGCTTTTCCTTCCCATCAAACTGGTTCTCTTTTTCTCTCTTCCCCTCTTCACTTCGATCTCTCTCATATTCCAGACTCAACCTCCAGCCAACAACCTTTAGTTTGATGAATGTCAGTCGCAAGCTTCATGCGTCCATTCTCATGAAACATTTCGTTAATAATCTCCAAAGACCATGTCCATCTCCATGTCGATCACGCAAAGATTTAGGGTTTCAACTCATCATGATTTCCATCCCTTTCTTCAACATCGAAGTCAAAATCCATTCGCACTCATACTACGACTCTATTCATCGTCTTCTTCCCCAAATCAATCGAATCCTAACCCTAACCCTAACCCTAACCCTAGTAATTCAAAAATGAAGCATCAGGAAATTAAAGGTCCCACCGTTGAGAAAGATCTCTCTCCTCTTGCCGAAGAGACCAGAAAGGTTACTCATTCTCTCTCCCTGTTCTCAAATCTCTCGATTCTTTAACCCTAACTAATTCTTCTCGCCTTTTTCTCGCTCCTCTTTCTCGGTCCTTTCTGATCGTGAATTTTCTAGGGTCAGATTTGCTTTGAGAATTTTGGAAGTTTTTTGCTATAAATTCAACAATAGATGTGGATGGCTTAGCAACAACGAAGAATAGAATCACAACAAGAGATGTGGGCTCAACAACGTGCGCAACAAACGTCGCCCAACCTCCGCAATATCCGCCAACCAACGTTGATGTTAATTGGTACTTGTTTTGCTCATCGGGCGAGGTACATCAAATATTTTGAATTAGATCTATGGATTGATTATTTGATGTTTTTCTTCTGATATTTTTCTATAAAATCGTTGAATTAATTTGGGTAAGGTTGACGTTTTTGATTTAGCTCATGAAAAATATTTGATTTTTTATGTTGTTCTTCATCAGTTCTTATGCGGTTGAATTATTGGGGAAGATTATTATTGAGTTATTGGTGATGATTTTCTACTAGTTTTGGGAGAGACGGAGATTACCTAACATCAATTAGTTATCAGTTATGATTTGATTTTGACTAGTCAAAATGCATTGCTAACTGTTGTACTCCCTCTGTTCTTGAATTATAGTCGGCATCTTAAGTTTGAGTTGTGCCAAAATTATAGGTCATTTTTTATTTTTGTGAGAATGTAAGTTAAACTTTGAACTTCTCTAGCCTACTCTGAATCAGGACTTGTAAGCAAAAATTACCTTTTCTTATGGTGGGCACATTAAAATTATGAATAGTGGAAGATAGTTATGGTTTTTTATTCAACTCATTTTTGAAAGTGACTATTGTTCTAATCCAACATATTAGGTAGGGAAGAAGGTAAATCTGTTGTTCACAATTGTAAATCAATTACCATAATGCTACTGTTATGAGTTCTTCAAGATTTCCGCTTATAGTCATAAAACGTCTTTCCTCGTTCTCTTTGGGAAAGTAACATTATTCCGTTTGTATTATCTCGGAAACTATTGTAGAATAAGCTCTTTGCAATTGGATCTTCATCTCGTGTCTCCGCGCACCTTCTAATCCGGTAAGCATTAATACTTGTGTATATAGCGGTGTGGTGACAAAGTTTGTTTGGTGAATGATGATATCTATCTTGCTACTGTAAACATGATGCTTCCTTTCTTGCGGTTTACTGAGATGTAACTTCCATGGTGTTTGTTTGGTGAGTGATGCTTGAATATAGTTAGTTTCTTAGGTTTATTGATTGAAAAGCACCGTTTTACTTTATATTCTATAGATTTGGGAGTCTTGATGTTACTAATGATTCTTAATAAAGGGATTGCGGTTTGCCTATCCACGATGAACATATGAATAGAGATTTATTTTGAAGTTTTCTATTTTATCATATTAGACTTTTCTTGATTAATTTTAGTTTCTTGCTTGAATATTTGATAAATTAAGGCTAAACTGGTTACTTGGTCTTCCGATTTAAGGCATCCCTTGTTGGGAAAAAGAATCACCTTCCCTTTACCCGAAGATTGCCTTTTAAACTTCTCTAGAATGCAAAGTGACAACTTTATTATATTGTTCTTACGGAAAGGATGTGGTGGGTAGATGAACAAGAGGGATATGAGGCCGAGAAGTGGATTATTTACGTATTGACTTAATGTCGCCTTTTGTGTAGTCTCCCGATGATTAGGACAATCATGATAGTGTCGCTTACCGAATTTCATACCGTGCTTGGCTTGTTGTTTGCTATTACTTTTAGAGTTTAAATGTTTCAATTTTCAAATGTCTCTTAGAATTTGTAATTTTGTATAGTCAAACGGAATTACGAAAACCCATGCTTTTATATAACGGCTTTACCGAATAAGTCAACTATCGCACAAATGATGAAACCTTCTAAAGATTATACTACTGTCGCTTGCTTACATGGTTTGGCAGAGTGAAGAAACTATTGTAATCTATGTTTGAAGTAGTGCGGGGCTCTTATGAATCTAATTAGTTGATATACAGGCTAAAATTCTTTATTGGCTTTCATATTTCAGCTTGGCTGTAGTTCTAACTGCCTTTCAGTATTCAGTCCCTCTCTTTTTCTCTCTGATTTTTTCTATAGAGCTCTGACGTAGTGATTCTCTCTCTTTTAATAGAACGGGACCAAGGAATCTATCACCAAACTTGTTTCGGACTTGAACAGTGCGACTTGGAGGCCGATGTTGGTGAGATGATCTTATACTTCATCGTCATGCTTTGTAAAATTTTAACTTCATAGGGTAACATTTTGATATGGCTTCATCGGAAGCTATATTTAGTACATGTCTTAACCTTCTCCTACAAACTGCTAGTATCTATAATATGTTGAGTTACATTTCTACATTTTGCAATTTGCTGTAACTTCCATGATTCCGTCTACCATATATTTGTTTGTTCTGCCCAAAAACAAGCTTCGAAAGAACCGGTGTTGTGGTGGAGGGATTAGGTGGCGAGTGGTATTGAGGGGTGTTCATCAAATGTGATGAGACTTTCACCTTTTAGTGATGAATGACTTGTGGAGGGTGAAGATACGCATGTGTCTATGGAATGTCATGTGTCATGTCAATCTGAGTCATCTCGCTGGAAATATTGCAGATATTGTTGTGGCACCTCCATTTGTGTACATTGATCAAGTTAAGAGTTCTCCGACCAACCGAGTAGAAATATCAAGACAAAAACGTTGGATTGGGAAAGGTGGGGTTTAACTGGAGAAATCAGGTGAACTATCATTTAGTTCAACTAATATTATTATCTTTTTCCTGCTTGATGCCCTTTTTATCTATTTTGCATCTATAGTTATTTCTAGTTTCTGTAGAATTAATTGTAGTACTATATCCTTAGAATAACTAGATGGACTTTTGTGCATCACATCCAAGCATACTCTATATTTAATTTCAAAGAACATATTTAATGTGTAGAACTCTGTCCTCCATTAATAAGTGACGTCTAAAAGTTTTTGTCTTGTGACACAGGGAATTAGTGGTTTCCTTATACTGGAAATAAATATGACAAGTTGCTCTTGAGAATAACTTTTTCCTTCTGCCTTGTGCTTGTTTAGTTGTTTTGGTGATGTTGGGCAGTGGCATTGATGCCACAAGTTTGTTGTTCAGTTTCTCGTGGTCCCCTTCCTCTCTTATTCGAGTGCATAATGATAGGTGGTTTTAGTCTATGATATTAAATAGTTAGTTTAGGGAGGAATTCAGACATACAAAGAAAAGAGAGCACTATACTGATATTTTTGCTCTGTGGTTAAGTAAGAATAAGGAAGAATCAGAATTTCAGTCATGGGTAAAGCTTTTAAAAATGGTAGTGTTTCCATGAGATCAGATCATAACTCTGGTAGTCTACAAATCATGACACATAGCTTGTTTGTGTGGTTGCTAAAGTATTGACTTGTTGTTTCATTATTACTATTATCAATATTTTTATCTATGTACTTGTCTTCTTTTAGGTAAGGAATTTCTCATATGTTGAATTGCTTCGCTTATGTCTCTTTTTAATACTCTTTTTTCTTTGTATGTCTCGTGTGTGTGTTTGTGTTTGTTTGTGTCCGTATGTACAGGCGACCGCATTTTGACCTTATGCGGGGTCCTTATACGACCACACATCTTGCAATTTGGCGCCTAGTTCATGGAATGGTCATTATCTACTTTGTTGCCTGGACATGTTTGCTTTTTCGGTGAATTTTAGTCAAATATGTATGACCATCTGATAGCTCCTATGTTTAGTTGAATATTTTTGTATCTCATACGACATGTTGTTTTGGTTTTCTCTCTTTTAATGATTTAGGTTGAAGCTTGTGGTTTAAATTGCATTTTTATTCATTTATTTTCGCCACTATTATAATTTATTATAGCAAATGTATTGGTTTATTCTTTATTTTGGCCTATCCTTAATTAATATATGAAGATACATGGTAACCTAAAATCATGTTTGCGTGCCTTTTTTGTGACTTCAAATCAGTGTGTATTTTGCTGCTCCATTGCCTATCACTACTGCAGTTCTATTATTGTAAGACTTGTTACCCACGCTGCTGGCCAGCAAGGGTGGCAGGTTCTAATTTTTTTTTAAAAAAAAATTTCTCAAATGCTCCGGTTGTGAAGGAAAACCGGAGCACTTGTGAGACCAAATGCTCCGGTTTTCCCTTAACAACTGAAGCATTTAAGCTAATTCTACTAGTAAAAATGCTCAAATGCTCCGGTTTTTTGAAGAACCGGAGCATTTAAAAAATGCTCAAATGCTCGTATGACGTCTGCTACGGGTCAAATACGGAGCATTTGTGGGGGTTTTAACCGGAGCATTTGAGCATTTTTCCACTAGTGGTTCAATTCAGTTGTTTTATGCCGAAGAGAACAGGGCCTAAGTTAAGTGGGGTCATATGATCTCATTAATATAAGAATGCATCGGTCCTTGATAAGTCATTTAGGCTCTGTTCTTTTGGACTGAATAAGTCTGAACTGAACTGAACTGAAATGAATAAGTCCGGAACCGAAATGAATAAGTCCGAACCGAACCGAACCGGTCCGAATCGAACCGAACCGATTCGAATTGAGTATTATTAATAATTACAAGTAGAGTAATATTTTTATCATCATTGATAATGATAATGATAATAATTAATAATATTAATGATAATGATAATAATAATAATAATAATAATAATAATAATAATAATAATAATAATAATAATAATAATAATACTAATACTAATAATATGCATAATAATAATATTCTTATGAATTGAGTAATATTAATAATAACAAGTAGAATAATAATGATATGAAGTAAAAATATTATTAATATAATATTTTCCTCCAAGATTGCTATTCGCAAGTCAATATATACAAAACCAATAGCATGTTTCACGCCTAATACTGTAGAATAGTAACAATAGCCTGCATGACTCCTAATTCTAAGCAACAGAATATTGACTTGCCTAATTTACAAAATACAAAACTATATTTACATACATTTGACTACTCCTATATTTATAAAACTATATTTGACATATATTTTTAAAAAAATACAAAACTATATTTGACAATAATAATAAAAATAATAATAATAATAAGAATATAATAAAAATAATAATAGTAATAATAATAATAGTAATAATAATAATAATAATAATAATAATAATAATAATAATAATAATAATAACAATAATAATAATAAGAAGAAGAAGAAGAATATAATAATAATAATAATAATAATAATAATAATAATAGTAATAATAATAATAATAGTAATAATAATAATAATAATAATAATAATAATGATGATGATAATAATAATAATAATAATAATAATAATAATAATAATAATAATAATAATAATAATAATAATAATAATAATAATAATAATAATAATAATAATAATAATAATAATAATAATAATAATAATAATAATAAAATCAATAAGTTGTAGACTCGATCCGATCCCGAATCGATCGAATAAGTCCCGAATCGAATCGAACCGATTCGATATCGAATCGAACCGATCGATCCGATCGAATCGAACCGATCGATCGAACCGAACCGAATTCCATTTATTCGCTCCAAAAGAACGTGTCCAATTCTCAATGATTTTCCCCCTTTTTTGAAACAAGGTGATATTCATATGTTGAAACTAGATCAACAATTTTTTTGGCACTTTTAATTTGTTGATATTATTTATGGTTCATAGTGTCTTTTCCCTTATTTTACACATATTGTTTCTATCTTTTTGTACTAATTAGTGTTTAGTTGGTCAAATGTAGATTTCATGGGATGGTCGAAGACTCGAAGTAGTATCTGAATTATTACCCTGACTTGTGCATAGTTGATGACTCTCGGCTCTCGTATTCAAGTGCATACCTATTGACTTAAGAGTCCAAACTCCTCGAGCTTTCGGCCATATTTGGCAAATAGAGTTCAGCTGTTACAGTTTAGAGTTTGCTGTTAGAGTTTTAAGTTTTTATTCAGCAGATTTGACTGCTGATTTGACAACTTTTTTTTTTATAAATGTGTTTGGTAACAATTAACTGATTGCTAAAAGCTTATTGTCATTTGTTAGTGTGAAATGACATTTATAGACATTTTAATACATGTGTAGTATTATTATTAGAGGCAAAAAAGTCATTGAACATATTTTTACCTAATCCTCTAAAGAAAAAACTCCTATTATGAGCTTTTTCATTTTGAGAGTTTTTATTCCAAAACTCTCTTTAAAACTCTCTTTTACCAAACACCCCTTTTAGAGTTTTTGACTAGTCAAAACTCTAAAAGTGGTCTCAAACTCTCTTTTTGCTCCAAAACTCTAATTGCCAAACACCCCCTTCACCTTTTTTCCGATTTTTGACAAGCATCACGATCAAGGTAACGACCAAGAGTCCTCATCGATTTTGAAGGGAGGCCTCAACGTAGACAAACAATGTGGTGACTGGTGAATTGATCAAGTAAGCAGAGTTAGTTACTTTGGTTTGCTAAAGCTCATAATGTTTAAACTTTTATAGAGAACAAACCCTCCTATCTCATCTTCTCATAGGTACCACCCCCATGAGCGGACCCATGGGCGCTTGGGTGGATGCGCTTTCATTTTTTTCAAAGAAAGAAAATTGATTTTAAAAAAAAATTAAAAGCCATATAGGCCCACCAAGTGTGTATTTCCGCACTCGAGACTTGCATTTATTTCCCGTTGTAACTCGGTTCCCCAAAACTTAAATAATTATAAAGTAAAAAAATGTATTGGTAGTCCGCTAAAGTGCTAAGGTCTAGTTGTCTACAAAAGCCTATAACCTCGTAGCCTCCAGCTGTTGCCATCCTATTCTATTTCTGCGTCAGACTCAAACTCATCAAGAAGTGTCAAATTGCGAATTGTATGTTTTTCGTCACTTTGTTAGTCTTTAATTGGTTTTGATGCAGTTTTTAACTTTTTTGTTGCAAATTATACGTTTTAACCAAAGTCATTTTTTTAATTTCCAATTTATCTATGTTGTTTGCTTTTAGTGAAAATTATAAATTGTTAGGTTGAAATTAGTAAACTATTGTAAATTGATGTACGATTTTATAAATTCAAAAAAGAAAAAATTGTATGATTTTAATCTTATATTATTACCGTATACATAGATTATAACAAATGGTTGATAAAGCTATGATCTAATAAAAGTTTTCATGAATGATGACCATAATAAAGTATAAATTGTTTTGGTTTCTTATTTAAAGAAAGATTTGCATACTACTATGACTCTATGAGAGATCAATTACTCAATAATTTTTTTCGTTTCTTATTCAAAAAAAAATTTGTTTTTGAAAGTAAGCATTGATGATCTTGTAGATCAACTCCAAAATATGAGAACTCGATGAGAACAATTATTATAGTTCATTCAAAAGAATTTTTAGATTGTGGTTTAAATGAAATAACTTATTTTAATTTTTTTGGTCGTTTTTATGAATTTTTGAATTTTCGTATACTATTGGTCGATCATTTAATTCGATTGGTGCCCCCTAGGATTAACATCTTGGATCCGCCCCCGCCACCCCCGCCTCGCATAATATTTTTCCGACTAAGCGAGCTAGCATCCATAGTTACTTAAGTGTTAGTGGATGTTCATCATAAACGTGATTGCCAGGTTATGCCAAGCTAGTGAGCTACATTGATGAAGGAGGCATGCCAAGGGAAAATTATTCACCACAAATTTACTTTAAACTGAGCATCTTAACTAATTCTATTTGTTTAATACTTCCTCCGTTTCATAATATTTGCAACACTTTCTATTTAGGGGTGTTTCAAAATAAATGTAACACTTTTTTTTTGTTTCCTTATTTAGTAAGTTTTGGGGGTGAAAGGACCATATTACCCTCACTTAAAAAATAAAAACTGATTTGTAAAACCTAATTTAATCCCCGAACACAATATCCCAATTTAATTATTTGAACTTAATTTGAACTAATTTGAACACCGACCACCACCACAATACCATTTCGATATGGTCCTTCCTTCCTCCCTTCCTTCCTCTCCCTCGCCAACCACCACGCCCAACCCTCCTCCTCCCTATCTCCTTCGCCAACCAATAGCGACCCCACCACCGTCGATCTCCTTCTTCTCTCTCTCCTTTGTTCTCCTTCTTTAATTTCTCTCTCCTTCGATCTCCTTCTTCTTCATCGTCTTCATCTTCTTTGAACCGAACCGATTGCAATTCCGCACGCGGTGACGCACGGACTTAGCGTGGAGCCGGGTGGAGAGACGCGCGCCGGAGTCGTGGGACGCGGCGATCATCTCGACGAGCTTTGGTGCGTGGGCGAGGTCGTATTTGCGGCACGCGGTGGATTTGATGAAAGATGTTGTGGGAGAATCCGGGGTGTGGTTAGATCTAGGGTTTTGTTTAGGGTTTAGGGTAGAATCTCGCCGCCATTGGAGAATCTCGGGGTTTTGTTTTTGCGATGTTGTGGGAGGAAGATCAAAGATGGGGGTGTGGTCGAATCTGTTTTTTTTTTTTATTTGCTCACATACAAGATGAAGATGGAGAAGATGAAGATCTTGGTGAATTTTCATGAAATGGAAGATGGTGGTGGCGAGGTGGTCGTGGTGGTGGTTCTCATGGTGGTGGTGGGATGGTTGTGGTGGTGTTGTTGGCGGGGTGGTTGTGGCGGTGGTGTTGGTGGGGTGGTTCTGGTGGTGATATTGGCGGGTGGTGGCGGCTGGCGGTGGTAGGGTGGTGATGGTGAATCCTAGGTGTTGATATAATGAATTAGCTGTATTATTAGTTAGTCTAATCACATACCCCTTCCCATCTAATGGTATGCTAAGAAAAAATTGCCTCGAAGTCAGAATTTAAAAAAGTGTTGCAAGTATTGTGAAACGGATGAAGTATTATTGCTTCACTTGTCATACTTCTAACGTATTTTTGGTCAACTAAATAACTACTCCCTCCGTCCCAATTTATAGCGCTTCATTCCATTTTGGGTGTCCCAATTTCTTGATTCTCATCTTTCTATTTTTGAAATGGTACTTTATTCTTGTTTTACGCTTCATTTTACATGGAAAGTTGTAGGCTAAGTGCTCCATATTTAATATTGTCATCATTTTTACATGGAAAGTTGTAGTACTTGCAGGCCAACCAAACAAAGCCTAAGGGCTGAAAGTCATCATCCCAAATTGTAACTTTAGAGTTAGTTTGCTCTTTTACTTAGTCAATTACATATTGTTGATTTGATCTAGATGTTGATTTCATATTATCAATTCTTTAACCATGCACGCTGCCAATCTTTTATTCATCTCTTTCAGAAATAGAGTCAGTCTAACGAGACTCTCCACAAATCATATCAACCTACTTACCTACAATATGGGAACCCACTCATTTGATACAGTTTTAGTTGACAAGCTCAACCAAACAATGACAACAGACAACTCAATCATACCCAAATCTACTAAATTAAATAGAATCAGAAGATTTGATCACAAACTGGTATATACTTCAATTAAGCTTTTTGCTACCAACCTCATATAGCTCATTTTCTATCATCACGTGTGTGAAGATACAATCCGTATACCACAACTCCACAAATACTTAGAAATGCAAAGCTGTAAGTTAATGTTATGCATGAGATCAATGCACTCATTTAAATACTATTTAATAAGAAGAAACATTCTCCCTTAATGACCTGGGAGTATATTTCTAGCAAAAGATCCCCTGAAAGTGTCTTATATATAAAGAAGGAAGCACAACTGTATTTCCACATTGAGTTGCAGATGAACCAATAGCTTCATAATAAGTCTTAAGTGCAGAACAAGCGTTTGGGTTTCGTCGCCGCCCCTTGAAAGCTAAGGATAAGGAGCACAGCCAATTTTAACTAGGTGATGGTCATCTCTGTCTTTCCTGTTAATTTGAAGTTTGTACATTCATGCATTATATTGATTTCTTACATTTTTATTTGGTCTGGATTTTATGCAATTAGTCATAAGATAATCATTTTCTAGTTCTATGTAGTTTGAGTTGTCATATAGTGTAATGTAGAGTAATATAGTTACAAGTAAGGGGACTAGAAGATTAATACACTTGATTCAGGGACAGTTTTAGGTAGTTTATGGTAGATCCAGCAGTATCTTTTAAAATGCGAGTGAAAAATTGAAGGGGTATGTTGGGGATAAGGGGGTAATTGAGTTCACTCTCAGAGATGGGTTAATCCTTTCCCGATATATAAGAATGTTGATGTTTGTTTGTTTAATCATATAACGTAGCCTTCTTTATTCTTTTTTACTTAATCGTGCGCGTGCTAATACTGGTTGAGTGGTTGAGAGTCTTGGCACTCTATACGTATATTGCGCATACGTGTAAGTTGGCTCTCGCATTGTATAGGTAATCAATAATAGTATTTGATATAGTGTTGGACCAGGTTTGGGTCAAGGATTTTGGCCTAAACATACTGGCTACATTGACCCAAATGTTTGAGTGGTTATGCCATTATCTTTAGGGATATGGCCCAACCCGAATAACTACTTATTCTTGTGCATTTTAGAACATGATCTGATTGGGCTTAAACCTTAATATATGAATATGACCTGAAGTCTTTGCCTAATCTGAACCATAATTAACTCTATTTATAGATCAAATCAGCTGGCTTTATATATGATGCAATCTTACTAAGTTTGAGCTTATGATTGAACATATATATACAGAACTTAAATAGCATCTTAAGCAAGTTTGTATGATATATATGTCGTATAGGGAATTAAGAGAACGTCTACAATTCAGCCCAATCATAGCCATAAGATCCATGGATTCAAGATTATTCCAAGTAGCAATACAAGGAGATACTAATGAATTTCTTGCATTACTAGAAGAAGATCCTCTGGCCTTACAGAAAGTAGCCCTGTTACCCTATGCTGATACTCCTCTACATATAGCAACTCTAGCTGGAAGAACAAACTTTGTGAAGGTAATGCTGCAGCAAATGCCTTTATTTGCCTGGGACTGCAACAAAGATGGCTTCACGCCTCTCCATATAGCATGCGCGGCTGGATATATCGAGATCGTGAAGGAGATTTTGAAGGTCAGCCCTGATCTCTGCCTCATCAAAGACAAAGGGGGTCGAACACCGCTTCATTATGCAGCCATTAAGGGAAGGGTGAATGTGGTTGATGAACTGATTAGTGAATGTCCACAAGCTGCTTGGGAAGTCACTGCCAACGGTGAGACTGCACTTCATTTGGCAGTCCTAAACAGCCAATTTGAAGTCTTCAAAGTGTTGATCAGTACTTCTAAAGATCCTGAGCTTATAAATCATGTTGATGATTATGGGAATACCATTTTTCAGTTAGCTGAGGCCACAAAACAGCTCCAGGTAAATTTACAATTCAAGACTAATATCTCCCCTCCTTTTTAAAAGGCATGTAAAGCAACTATTTTTTAAACGAGATGGAGTATCTTCTACGGACAGTCGAGGATTGAAGTATACTAATAACAAACTATGACATTGTGCAGGTACTAAATTTGCTAAGAGACCATGGCATAACAAACATACATCAAATAGTAGACTTTCATGATCAAGCACGAGACCTCAATAACATGTCAACCATTAACATCTCGATAGAAAATCAAATTTGCAGCAAAGAAATGACACATGAGAAAGTACCACAATCACCACCAGGCTCTTCAATACAAGACCATCAATCTACTTACATCGAACAGCAAGAATCGCACAGTTTTCGTCGTCTAGTAATATCCAAAGGTGTAGTTCCTATTCTAGCTGGTATACTTGCAACCTCAGCTTATACACAAGGCCTTAACCCTCCACCAACTATATGGAACTCAGACATGAAACGACATGGTAGTTCATGTTTCTTAAATATGTTCCATAATTTTTCTCTAACACAATCTGTTAACCAATGTCCACCTGCAACTTACTACTTGTACATGTCTTTCAACACGGCGTCGTTTTACTGCGCTATGTTCCTCGTCTTTCTTCACCATATACCAGGTTTCCTGCAAGCTCTTCTTCCTGCATCATTGGTGTCGTCGTTGTTTTCTTACTTGGTTTTCTTGCTTAGTGTGTTCCCTGATGCCCCTACTTTCTTGATCATAAATAGTGTGGCTTTGCTGGTTTTTGGGTTTATTTGTTTGCTTAAAGTTGTGGTGAAGAAGTTTACAAATTGGACTCTTGAACATATAAGCAAGGGCTAATTCTAGTCATTTCAAGAAGATTGAGATCACACTATTTTGTGGAAACTTCTTAGTTGTTTATTTGTGCGTTGTCGTTGTTAACATGCCTGTTAACCTCATCAGTACTGTCATTGCACTCCTTTAATTATTTGGTAAAGGCTAAAGAAAGATCTGGCACTATTTTTTTAATTAGTAAGGAGAAGTGTCCACTGAGCCGGAACTTTACATAGGTTAATCCAACCCAAGTATACTGAGGCAGCGCCCTTGAGAGTGGAGGAAAAGTAAGGGAATCCCACCTCCAAAGTGCCTCTAGTGGGGTTTGATCCCACAACCTTGAGGTTGTGAGATACAAATATTACTACTAGGCCACATACTACTTGGCTAACATCTGACAGACTGGCACAACTTTGTCTTTGGTGTGATAAAAAGGTTTGAGTTGAGTCCGTATGTATTGTACGCACTTATAGAACAAATGGTAATACATCCAGCAATTACAATATTACATCACCTAGCAATGCAGCCTTCTCACAATCCAAGAAATAGAAGAGTTCTAGCAAATTGACTTATATTTTTTTTTTAAAAGAAGGGCTTCTAAATTGTTTGATTGGTTCAAAGAGAAACTATTATTTTATATTAAAGTTGAATGTATGTGTGATGGAAAGTTAGTGGTCTCATTCCAAAAATAGAAACAAAAGAAATGGGTAAACTAATAAGGGACATCCCAAAAAGGAATACGGGTAAACTAATAAAGATCGGATGAAGTAACTAGTTAAATTAGATAAGATATACTACGGACTACTACGGTTACAAAAATATTGTTTGGTAATTTTCGAAGTACCAAAAGTCCAAAACAAACTTATCCAACACTTGCTATGATTAAGCAAAGAACCCAGATAATAAGTCAAAAGTCAATACCTTTTTGTCATCTCGTACAATCAAGCAATCAAAAAGCATCATCTACTGTCTTTTTTTTTTTTTTAGGGAATCCATCATCTATCACTATCACTATCAATTGATGTAGCCATTTCTTTTTTAAATCAAACGTTGCCAATCTTAGTTAAAACAAGTAAGAACTAACTTCCCCTACAAAAAAAGTAACAACCAACTAAAACGAACTAGTAATAGTTATCTGATAAACTAATTCTCAGTTAGGGCTAATTATGTGGCTACTATAAATCTATGTTATTGAAGATTTGATGCATAATTTGTAGCCGACTAATTGCAGTGGATCATATCAAAAAATTAAAAAGAACTATAAATTGCTAAATAATTGACATTCTGGAGTAGAGTTTTGCGCAGGCCTAGTCATACTATCCCATGTGTCGGGCTAGTGGGCCTTGTTCCACATCGGACCGAGCCAAGGCCATGTCGAAACTCAAAAGAACATCACGTGAACGACCTGATCCACGTGTCGTGTCAACGAGGCCCCTTATATATTTTATAATTTTTCCAATATCATTGAAATTGAGCAAACGGAAGGTGAGTCGATCTGTCGTCATTATGCCGAGCTCAGGCCATATTATAAACATGATGCCCATGAGTGGCCCACGGTTTTCCATTGCGCCTCTCGTGTCGGACCAGGCCAAGATCATGTGTCGGGACGAAACGACACTTATGTCGTCCCGGCCCATATACATCTCTATTCTAGAGCCTAAGCTTCGATCATTTATAAAACTTGAGAATAAAGTTTAGTGTTCTTGATTCAATCACTCTCCAATATATTACAACGGCAGTCATTTGTCTCTTTCTCTTATTGTTCACAAGATTAACCACCTCAATCCAGATCCTTCAAGCAATTGAGCTTGGAGGAAAACCTTTTCAAATCCAACTTCACCAACCGCTTGTATGCATGCTAAAGTTTTCTTTGGCATCAAACAAAAAAAAAACCTCCAAAAGGGAATACTAATGTGATTAATTGATGACAAACTAACTTTATTTTTTCACTGTCCATATTGTGATACAGTTATTAATCAAAAATCTCGAACCCATGTACTTAAATTATTTGAGGACTAGAGAAAAGGTGAGAAATTTACCAACTTATAGGGTTTGTACAACAAAAGTAATTGTTGTTATAGATGTTAGCTATCATGGCATTGGCAATAATTAGTTTTTGTATCGGTTGTTAGTTATTAACTGTCAAAAAGAATTTTAAAACAAGTAATGTTTGGTAGTTGTTGATTTAGTGAAGGACAATAATTTAAACTATATTCTTTACACTACCCTCATTCACTAAAAGTTACCTTAAACACCGAATCATCAAACGTCACTTTTAGCCATTAGAGTATAGTTTTTTCGCCAAACCTCTAAAAATTATTCCAAAATTATTGCACAAATATGCCTATAGTAAGTTTGAGGAGCTATCATATTATACTAATAATTGTTTGGTTTTAAAGATGAACCCTCCCTTCAATTTGAAAGTAGTTCAAATTTATTATATACTTCTATATTATATATATTGGAGTTCAAACAAGTGAACAAATCAAAAAAAGATGTTTTTGACCCATGAAGATAATATGTTGAGGCAGATGAATTGAAAGAGTAAATGACAAGGAAGATCTTTAATTAATCATGACAGACTGAAATCAGATGACTCTTATAAGCCAAAATAACAGGACCATATGCCCTTAAATAGTCAACAATATAAACCTTTCTCAAATCTCAGTGCAAATCGCACTAAAGTTTATGAGCAAAACAGCAGGATCTCTCTTGATTTGTGTTATTAACATGTTCAGTGTATCATACTAACTACTCTAGTATTGTACTTAATTACTTGCTAATATTCCCATGATGACTGATGATGTCATACTTTGATACTGCTGCTTAAAGCAATTCTTTCTGATTGGGTAACCTTTCTGCTACATACAATATATAATGTGGAACACATGTTACCCTCAAACCATACTATAATAATAATGTCATAATTACTATACATGGATAAAGGAAATAGCACTTCTTTATGTTTCAGCCCAAAGTCATTGGATTCGGGCTGACAAAAGTGGCAATAATGCAAAACTGTAAGAAAAGAGTATTTTTAAAATTAAAAAAAAAAAGATCTGTTTGTTTGTTTTTTTTTTCCCTCTTTTTGGAGAAACAAATTTGGTCGCAAAAGCATGTGAGAGACTGAGAGTGCAGTGCCTAGGAAAAGCGAGTTTAGGTTGATTGCTTTGGCTTAAAAAGAGGGTTTTAATTCTGCTTTCATATTTTTAGGTAGGTAAGATAAAAGGGTTTTATCCAACTAAATTAAACTCTCTCACAACTCACGAGTCAATTTCATCTAAGTTTATGGTTTAGAAATTCTAGGAGGAGAGGATGGATGAGGAGATTCTCTATCCCAAAGTATCCCTAGTGGAGATTGAATCCCGAACCTTGAAGTTGGAAGGTTCTCTCATATCCACAGAGTCAAGTTTAGCTTGTTAATTCTACTTTTATATAGAAGTATGGAGAACCAACTAAGCTTAATTGGATAGGTGGATAACCTATATGTATATCTGATAACTCTAACAGTTGGTCTTGTAAGAGACCGTCTACTTTTAATTTAAAATTAGACAACGGCCCAAGCCCAATAGTAAGAAGATATCAGACCATCTTTGTGAATATAGTGGCTAGTTTAATCTATTTAGTGACCAGTTTAATCCATTTAGTTTTCACATTCTTTTATCCATTTAGTGACTAGTTTAATCTCTTTAGTAACTAGTTTAATCCATTCGGTAAGACTGTCGGGTTTATTTATAAAATTATTCATTGTAGTTCGAGATTCAAAAGGAAACAAATGAAGGAGAAGAGAATGAATGACTAAGTCGGCGCGAAATGTCTAGAGATAGCGTTGGGTTAGAGTGAGATGAATGGGCTTGTTAAAAAATATAAGCTTGAGTTTGTCTAATTTTATGGTAAAATTAGACCGTCTATTCTAATAATTTGTGTAACTCTAATACTCCTTTCGTCCTCAAATAATTATCATTTTTTTCACAATTTACAATGCACTACTATGATCATATACTCCCTCCGTTCTTCACCAAATATCTTCCTACTTTTCGTTTACATCGGTTCCTCAAATATTTTCCCTATTTTACTTTATTTCTTATTTGGTAAAGTTTTGTTCTCTATTCACACTACTTTATTCACTTGTTGGACCCATATAATTTACACTCTTTCATAACCATATTATTTCTCCTATTTAAATAAACAAAAAAGGAACGGAGAGAGTATATCTTTATTTATAAATTAGTAAAAATTCTTGATATGTTGACGTTATACCTTGAAATTAATTCAACAAGTCATTTTATAATATTTATATTAGTGAGAATTTGCGGTTAAAAAAAACATGTGACCTAAATAGTCAAATAAGACCATTATTCAAAAATAAATAGAATGCATGCCTTAAATTGTTGATTTTAGTACTTTTAAGACAAAATTAGCTAAGAGTACTATTGATAGTTGCGATGAATATTTCAATTGTTGATAACCAGCTTTGTGTTTCTCAATTGTTTGATTTCTATGCTTAGTAAGATAATATTTTATATATGTACGTGCTTTTTTACTATCTAAAATTTCAATTGTTGCTAGACTAATTATCACTTTGACATTTTTTAGAGAAGAAAAGAGAATAGTACATTATGTATATTTTCGTACAGAATAAGTATGTATTTTAGTCTTGTGCTAATTCTATTAGGATGGATTTAGTCTATCAACATTTTCGCATAATGTTTTCTTCATCAAGTGAGGTTTATTTGCTTATACAAATTGTGAATTTGTGATGTTTATAGTTTCACAAATCACACTTTACTAACCTTGTTAAAATTTTCAACCAAAACAAAGTTGTTATTGTCCTGTCCTTGCGTGCACAATTGATGTTTTATTGGAGCATATATTTACCAGATATACTAGACACGGTTTTTTTATTAGGGTGACAAATACTAGTGTCCGTTTTGGAGAGACGATGCCTCGCGTTAGTGTTAACGTGAGGCCGGCGACGTAAATCGACATCACGCGCGTGCATCAAAACAAGAGCAAAATTAGTTAAGCGCTTGCACCTATTAGTTATGCTAACCAAAAATTGCTTCTGGATGAATAGTTAAGCGCTGGAGTATATTAGTTAAACACTGAATTATATTAGTTAAGCATTGAAGTATATTGGTTATATCATAAAAATCATATTATATAATGCATTTTATTGGCCATAATTTCAGTATCACGCATAAATAATTCTCTCTTTCTTAAATAACTAACGCACTAATACTCTATTTTTTGAATAGCTATCGCATTTTTGCATTAATAACCAATGCAAAAACAATGTTTACTAATGCATACAATAAATAAAACTAATGACCTTAAAATCATAACTATTGACCACCCATACTATCAACCCTCAAAGTATAATTGTTAACCAAATATCAAAACTATAACCATAAAAACATGCATCATTGTTACTCATGAAATTAATAAATAATTATTCATATGCTATAATTATAATCTTTCAGTTATTTTCTAGACTAAAACTATTAGCCATAAAACCGAAACTAAAAAACAAAAAGTCATAACTAATGTAAAAATAATAATAACTAAATACCCAAATATCATAACTATTTATCGAAAAACAATAACTAATAGCCGAATCACAACCGGCCAACCATAAAACCATAATTATTAACCACAATTAATAACTAATAACCTAAAAATCATAACTATATATCCGAATTTCATAACTATTAAGCAAAAGCTAACTATGAATCAGAAAACCATAACTAAGAGCCAAAAATATGTAACTAATTATTAAAATTCCTTAACTAATTGGAAAATTATAACTATAACTTGAAAATGACAAAATCAACCCCTTTGAGAAATATGTAACCCATCATCCTTATTCTCTCTCGTGGCTTCATCTAAAAGTGCCACATTAGTGTTTTATTGTCAAAAGTTTGTCTCATTTCAACAAAATAAATGGAACCCCAAACCCCAACCCATTTCTCTCTCTCACTCACCATCCTTCTCCTCCTTCCTCTCTTTAGTCCTTTTTGTTGTCACCTCTGTGGGCGACTTTGTCGTGCTCCGTCATTGCTACCATTGGTGCCGTTGTTGGTTGTTCTTAGTCCCATGTTCTCTCCTTTGCTTCGCGGTGCTGCTGCCACCGTGTTGTCCGTGCTCCTCCTCGTCGCCAGCGTGGGTCTTTTGTGTTGTCGGTGTTCAAGCGAAGCAGCTGCTTCCGTTCCCCTGCATTTGCTTGCCCTCATTCTCTCTCCTCGGTATGGTATTGCTATAATTTTTCTCTCTCTCCCTCTTCTCATGTGTTCGTCTTTGCCGGATGGTGGTGCATGCCCCGATGTGTTGAACAATTGCTTGTGCTTTTTGCTTCGCAAGTCCTATTTCGTCTTCAAT
The DNA here is from genome assembly GCA_947648045.1 of Beta corolliflora. Classification (NCBI taxonomy): domain Eukaryota; kingdom Viridiplantae; phylum Streptophyta; class Magnoliopsida; order Caryophyllales; family Amaranthaceae; genus Beta; species Beta corolliflora. The sequence goes on along the minus strand of CANSZD010000412.1, from coordinate 1,979,332 downwards.
CTTTCTCTTTCCTCCGATTCTGCCATTGTTGGTTCCAAGTGACTCCATTTTCTCTCTCTCTCTTAAGTTTCTTCAATGGCGGCCTCAATAAAGCGAATAATTGACGAACTTTTAAAAATACCAATAGCTGTTGTTGTTGTTCTTCAAAGACGGTTAGCGAGACAAAACTTCCATAATTTGAGAGGATGGTGGAGGAATCGAAGGCCTGAGCCGAGGATTGGAGGAAAAGGGACTCGTCTCACGTTAGTGTTAACGTGAGACGGTCTTTTATAAGACTTTGCGCAAATACTAATACTTGTCCTCTCCTTTAGGCTTTAGGTGATTTTGAGAAAAAAAATCTTAAAATTCAAATTCTTCCAATATCAGAAGACAGAAAGATGGTCGTTGTTGCTCCCCAATGTGAACACCCGATTCTTTTAACATGTAGTAATTTTATATGAGTACTCTATTTCTTTGATGATACATAATTAGTTTTGAGGTCTAGTAAGGGTCATTTCCTTACCATCAAAGAAAAAATACACTAGGTATTCGAGGATTAGTATATACTAGTCTCTCCAAATACTTTACACATAATTTAAATTTAGCCACATATTTTTTACTATTTACATCTTTAATTACATGATATTGAAATAAAAAATAATAATTTGAAAATAGACATTCCCAAAAAAGCAAACGAATTACATGTGGACTTTGTGGCGAGAAAGGAACAATAGGTGCTTTGAAAATTCTTCATGCTCCTTAGTACACCTTCAAGATCTTATTCTCTTAAGGTAAGGGTGGTGGATCAAGGATTGGGGTGACCCCTTCCCCTATAATCCCAATGAAATTGTGAGGAATCCGCAATGTCTTGACTGGAAATCGTCATCTCCTCTCAATCAGCCAATATCAGTGAGGTCGGGTGCTTGTGATTGGTTGCCTCCCCCTCTTTCACTAGTGGAAAAAAGCCTAAGGGCTGCGGTCAAAAGTGGCCTAAGGGCTGCGTTTTTTGACCGCAGCAATTAGAGTAGCAGCCCTTAATATATAGGAAGGGCTGCGGTTAAGAACCGCAGCCCTTGCGGATTAAGGGCCGCGGCCGAAAGAAAACCCTTGGCCATATAAGGGGCTGCGGTTAACTGGGAAAACCGCGCCCTTGAATAATTAAGGGCTGCGGTTTTTCCAGATTAACCGCAGCCCTTATATGGTCAAGGGCTGCGGTTTTCTCCATTAACCGCACCCTTTTGGTAATAATTTTTTTTTTTTAAAAATTCGGGCACTATATATGCGCTCGTTCCCTGTGTCGCTGGTTCCTTGCTGCTTTGCTTTGTACCATATTACAAACCTCATAATGCATATATATATATAGAGTTCCCAATTATATATGTAATAATTCTATATATATAATAAATAATGTTAAAGAGTACATATTAAGGCAAATATTAATTCTAATACAAAAAGCTACATTAACGCAACAACCGAATAGCTTGCCAACTTGTTTCGAACTTCTAGTTAGTTCTTGCAAAATCCTAACCAATGTATCATAGACAATCTTCACAAATGTAGGTAGCCAACTTGTTTCGAACTTCATCCAACTCTTCAATTGTGAATTCATCCAACCTTGGTGCGTCATTATCCATGTAAACCTTGCAATAATATGAATATAATAAATTAATAAGATGAAGTCAAACATTTACAATATATAATAACAACTAACTCTTGCAAAAGATTAGAAGTTCAATTTTGTAGGTTCGTTTCGGGGTCGTTTTTTGTGAATTTGAGCTATTTTACTTCCCAAAACTACCTACATGTTATATATAGGAGCAAAACTAACACACACCACTTACTTTATGCATAGTTGAAGTGTTAATGTCATATTTTGGTGCAAAAGATTAGAAGTTCAATTTTTAGGTTCGTTTCGGGGTCGTTTTTTTGTGAATTTGAGCTATTTTACTTCCCAAAACTACCTACATGTTATATATAGGAGCAAAACTAACACACACCACTTACTTTATGCATAGTTGAAGTGTTAATGTCATATTTTGGTGCAAAAGATTAGAAGTTCAATTTTTAGGTTCGTTTCGGGGTCGTTTTTTTTGTGAATTTGAGCTACTTTACTTCCCAAAACTACCTACATGTTATATATAGGAGCAAAACTAACACACACCACTTACTTTATGCATAGTTGAAGTGTTAATGTCATATTTTGGTGCAAAAGATTAGAAGTTTAATTTTTAGGTTCGTTTCGGGGTCGTTTTTTGTGAATTTGAGCTATTTTACTTCCCAAAACTACCTACAAGTTACACATAGGAGCAAAACTAACACACACCACTTACTTTATGCATAGTTGAAGTGTTAATGTCATATTTTGGTGCAAAAGATTAGAAGTTCAATTTTTAGGTACGTTTCGGGGTCGTTTTTTTGTGAATTTGAGCTATTTTACTTCCCAAAACTACCTACAAGTTACACATAGGAGCAAAACTAACACACACCACTAATTTATCCATAGTTGAAGTATGTAAGTCACACTTAGGTACAAAAGATTAGAAGTTTAATTTTTAGGTTCGTTTCGAGGTCGTTTTTTGTGAATTTGAGCTATTTTACTTCCCAAAACTACCTACAAGTTACACATAGGAGCAAAACTAACACACACCACTTACTTTATGCATAGTTGAAGTGTTAATGTCATATTTTGGTGCAAAAGATTAGAAGTTCAATTTTTAGGTTCGTTTCGGGGTCGTTTTTTGTGAATTTGAGCTATTTTACTTCCCAAAACTACCTACAAGTTACACATAGGAGCAAAACTAACACACACCACTTACTTTATGCATAGTTGAAGTGTTAATGTCATATTTTGGTGCAAAAGATTAGAAGTTCAATTTTTAGGTTCGTTTCGGGGTCGTTTTTTGTGAATTTGAGCTATTTCACCTCCCAAAACTAGCTACATGTTACATGCTACAATTTCCAAAATAAACTAATTCTTACCTATCAATTTAATCTAAATTAAATAAACTAATTAGTTACATACCTTTTGAAGATAATCGATGTCGATACAACGGTTGACTATATCAAACATGTACCGCAATGCGTAATAGCCACAATCAACACCATTCTTTTGTTGCGGACATCGAAATTCACCAAATTTAAACATCCAAAAACATTCATGTTAAATTTAAAGTATATGAAAATAAATGGTTAGACATAAGATTCACCAAAGTAGTTACCTCAATGATATCCAAAGAGGAGCTTTTCCTAATCGAAGTCCAAGTCCATAATGGTGCTTCATCACACTACATCAATACATTATAAGATGTTTATTATATATATATATATATATATATGTATATATATATATAAATGTGTAATATTAGGTACACATATTGTTCTAGTTAAGTTACCTATTCAATAGTGACTTGACTAGTAAGCTCCGTGGTGGTTGTCGACGAAGAGAATCAAAGTGGTAAACGTGATTATTTGACAAACATATCACAATGAGCGTCCAATGGAGACTATACAAGGAAATAATATAAAGTTATCTAAACAAGGTAATAAAGTTATAGAAAATAAAGTAAAGCATCAAGTTTGGTGTAACAAGCTTACGCTTCAATATATGGAACAAGGATGAACTTCTCTTCTAACCGATGTGATTGTTTGAAACTAGTATCGAGATATTCTTTCACATCGGTTTTGTTTTTTAAACAATTGTCATCTCGCATCATACTTGGACATAACCAACCAATCTTTGTCTCACTCATTTTTTCATTCAATTCAGTACACAATAACCTGAGAAATTAAAGCATATAATAAAAAGTCAACATACATGTATGGAAGGTGAAAATTATTATAAACTTGTAAAGTAAGATATGTATATGTATCACCTCATGAAAGCTTGTATCATTGTTCCACTCAACATTTCTCCACGTAAGAATTCTTTAACATCGTCTTTGGAAATCCATGTAGATGACTCATCAGCGTAGTTGAATTGTTCCTTCCCAAAGGAACATGTATTGCAGTATCATCGAGCAAATCACTAACACACTCATGCAACCAATAACATGCCTTAGTAAGGCCTTGCACCACCAACGGCTCGAGAAGTGGATTGTTTGACATACTAACTTGGTCATCGAACACAATTGGTTCAATTTCAGCACGTCCAATTGCCTCCTTAGCCATCTTGTTTTGTGAACCGACCTTTTTAGCCTTCTGGTCATGTGAACCAGCCTTCCTTGAAACCTATTAAAAAGTAATAATAAGAATATTGTTCACTTATTATTTATATGACATAGAAAAGTAATATAATCAGAGTTGATTATTACATAAACTAACGCATATATATATGTATGTTTATCGGTGTACCTCATCTGAAAATCGCACCCATGCACGCGGCCACAGAACATAACTACCATGGGCGTCACTCAGTGTATGTAGACTGACCTCCGGTTTTGGCATCGGAAGACCTAAGTCTTCAAAACCGGGCTCAATGTAGTCGATGCTCACCACATAGTGATCATTTTTCACTATCTGGTGATGCACTCGTACTCGATCACCAGGAGGTTGTGCATGGCCACTAGCTACCACAATCAGACTATCAGAATCTTTTTCTTGAACTAATAGTCGGCATGGGGTCTCCTCCTTTGAATCAAAACAAGTCATTAATAGTTAATTGCGATGAAACAACATATTTAGAATTGCATGCACTTAGGGACAATACATAGTTAATTAATAAAGCACGGTGATTAAGCGTGATAAATTAAACCAAATACGGTGATTACCTTCAACTCGGGTATTGGTGGATCGAGGTGCGAGTATCGTTTGATTATCCGATGTTTGTGGAACACCGATCGGGCGGCTAGATGGAACATCACTACCTTTCTTCAATGGGAAGGTCGGTAAACCCATTTGCTCCATCATAGCATTGAAGTTATGTGTCATCTCCTCTCTAAGCTCCTCCCGACCGTGCATTTGATAGCCTCCACATCTACCGACGCCGAATTCACACTACTTGCACTTGATTTTGACGTTGTCGTGTATTGTTCACCATATACCTTTCGCACGCCGAGGCGGACACCTCCCACGCCCCTCACACGACCACTATGGTCCTTTCCTAGAGTTTCGTGCAAAGCATCCATGTGTGCGGTAGGAGTGAAATCACCCATTGCCTCCTTTTCCTTTAATCCGATCTACAAATAAAACAACATAAATTAGACGTTAAAATTTTTCAAAAAACAAAACAAGCGGCGGAACGTGCAGGGGGGGTGGGGGCAGTGGGACCGTGGTGGGGGGAAGTGCAAGGGGGGGACGTGGGGGGGGCAGTGGGGGGACTGTGCGGGGGGCAGGTAGGGGGCGTGGGGGGACTGTGTGGGGGGCAGTGTAGGGGCGCAGGGGGACTGTGGGGGGGGGAAGTGCAAGGGGGGTGTGGGGGGGGGCGGTGGGGGGCTGTGTTGGGGGGGCAGGGGGGGGCCAGTGGGGTGTAGGGGGAAGTGCGGGGACTGGGGGGGCAGTGGGGGGAGTGGGAGCTGTGGTTGGGGGCGGTGGGGAGGTGGTTGGGGAGGGGGAGTGTAGGGGGCAATGGGGGGACTGTGTGGGGGGGCGGTGTAGGGGGGGGGGCAAGTGGGGGGACTGTGTAGGGGGGAAGTGCAAGGGGGGACGTGTGGGAGGGGGCGATGGGGGGACTGCTTAGGGGGGCAGTGGGGGAGGGCCAGTGGGGTGTAGGGGAAGTGCAAGGGGGGACTGTGTTGGGGGCGGCAGCGGCAGAGGCTGCCCGGCAGCGGCAAGAAAGCCGAGCGGCCAAGCGGCCCGGCGGCCGGCAGCGAGTGCCGATGGCGGCGGCAGGCCGCCGATGGCGGCCTGCCTTGCTGCTGGCGGCAGCTTCTTTGCCAGCTGCCAGCTGCCCGGCTGGCCGCGCAGGGGCCGTGGGGGGCGTGGGGGGGTGTGTGGGGGGGGAAGTGCGGGTGTGGGGTGTGGGGGATGGGGTTACTTGAATAATGGATATAAACGAAAACATATCAAATTAGCAAAATAAGCCTAAAATGATATTTACGTTCCCGAAATCCGACCAACAACAAAGTTGCACCTATAAATCTACTTAATAACAATATTTTAGGTTATATTATCATGTTTCACAAGAAATTGGAGCCCAATGACTCAAACTATTCGAAAATGACATGAAATGGCCGAAATAGGCCTAAAATGATATTTACGTTCCCGAAATCCGACCAACAACAAAGTAGCACCTATAAATCTACTTAATAACAATATTTTAGGTTATATTATCATGTTTCACAAGAAATTGGAGCCCAAAGGACTCAAACTATTCGAAAATGACATGAAATGGCCGAAATAGGCCTAAAATGATATTTACGTTCCCGAAATCCGACCAACAACAAAGTAGCACCTATAAATCTACTTAATAACAATATTTTAGGTTATATTATCATGTTTCACAAGAAATTGGAGCCCAAAGGACTCAAACTATTCGAAAATGACATGAAATGGCCGAAATAGGCCTAAAATGATATTTACGTTCCCGAAATCCGACCAACAACAAAGTAGCACCTATAAATCTACTTAATAACAATATTTTAGGTTATATTATCATGTTTCACAAGAAATTGGAGCCCAAAGGACTCAAACTATTCGAAAATGACATGAAATGGCCGAAATAGGCCTAAAATGATATTTACGTTCCCGAAATCCGACCAACAACAAAGTAGCACCTATAAATCTACTTAATAACAATATTTTAGGTTATATTATCATGTTTCACAAGAAATTGGAGCCCAAGTGACTCAAACTATTCGAAAATGACATGAAATGGCCGAAATAGGCCTAAAATGATATTTACGTTCCCGAAATCCGACCAACAACAAAGTAGCACCTATAAATCTACTTAATAACAATATTTTAGGTTATATTATCATGTTTCACAAGAAATTGGAGCCCAATGACTCAAACTATTCGAAAATGACATGAAATGGCCGAAATAGGCCTAAAATGATATTTACGTTCCCGAAATCCGACCAACAACAAAGTAGCACCTATAAATCTACTTAATAACAATATTTTAGGTTATATTATCATGTTTCACAAGAAATTGGAGCCCAAGTGACTCAAACTATTCGAAAATGACATGAAATGGCCGAAATAGGCCTAAAATGATATTTACGTTCCCGAAATCCGACCAATAATAAAGTTGAACCTATAAATCTACTTAATAACAATATTTTAGGTTATATTATCATGTTTCACAAGAAATTGGAGCCCAGTGACTCAAACTATTCGAAAATGACATGAAATGGCCGAAATAGGCCTAAAATGATATTTACGTTCCCGAAATCCGACCAATAATAAAGTTGAACCTATAAATCTACTTAATAACAATATTTTAGGTTATATTATCATGTTTCACAAGAAATTGGAGCCCAGTGACTCAAACTATTCGAAAATGACATGAAATGGCCGAAATAGGCCTAAAATGATATGTACTTACAATAGCATTGGCTATCTTTTCTGTAACGGGATCAGGTAACACTCTCTTTCCCTTTGCATCAACCCCATGCATCGAACACCACCAATCAAGGACCCTGTCTGGTTGACGAGCCGGTGTAGCTAATGTGGTTGTAGAGGTAGGTGTCGTTGTCGAATCTCGTGTGGGGTAATGGCCAAACATCCACTTTTTTCTCGCCCCGATCGTAGGAATGGGCACCCAAATGATGATAATATTTCCTTGCTTTTGCACTTGCGCTTTTTTTCTCACGTCTTGCCTGAAAAAACACATAATTACAAACAAAAGATTAGGTGTTATATACAATCATACTCGAGCTAAGTGTGGTAAATATAATTAAAATCCTTTGCTTACAACAGCTTCCGGGGTAGTATTTTTGGCAACAAATGCTTCCCACTCTTCAGGTTTGATATTTCTCCATATTTGATATGGTAATGTGGTGGGTTCCTCTGAATTTTCCAATGCAGCCTCGACTTCGATTTGCTTTTCTCCCCATAAATTTTCTTCTTCTTTGTACCCGTTCTTTTCCTCCGCTTAGTAATCCAACCGGACACTAACTTAGCCTTGAAATCTCGAAATCTCTGAGCAAGCGCGGATAAAAATAGATTCTTCTTGGCTTCATCATCTTCGATATTGAAGAGATTCTACAAAAAAACGAACAAAAATATTAGTTTCCACATTTGTTGTAATAGATTAAATTTTATCATTAGTACTACATACACATACATTTATTAAAATAAGAAACTAAATGGTAGTATGAAACTTACCATAGTGTCATTCCATAGCAATTTCTTCATCCCCTCGGGCACCTCTTGCCATGAATGCAAAATGGAGAGCCTCCGAACACAAAGGCCAATATGTTTGGCATACTTAGAACGCCACACACCACAAGGTTGACCCAAGTTATCGTACTCTAAAGTCATATGCAAGTGAGTAGCACTTATTGACTTTGTAGGTCCTCTTCCCTTTCTCTTTTTCATCACTTTCGATTTTCTTTGTTGTTGATTTGTTTGTAACTCCCGTTGTTGACCTTCTTTCCTACAAACTTGTTGTGCTTTCACAATTGTACCACTTTTTGGATGAAGTTCTTGAAGATCTCGATCTTCGAGATCACCTTTATCTGGGTCCTTCCTCACATCATAAGATTCATCCTCGGTTGTGTGTTCACTAGTCGTCATCTCATCCATATGTAGTAATTATCCCCGCAATTATAAACACATAGAAATTAATATATATGTACAAGTTAAAAAAAAATAACAAATTGATTAAGGACCAACAATAATGGAACATCGGAAATCGTGGGCCCCTTTACCTCCCCTTGCACATCCCCCCGCGCGTGGCAATGGCAAGCTTGCTTTGCTTGCTTTGCATGGCTAGCGGCTGACTTTGCTGCTTGCTGCTGCTGCCTGGCGGGCTGCTTGTTTGCCGTTGCTGCGGCTGGAGCTTGCTATTCATTCTTTGGCTGGCGCTTGCTTTGCTTGCCGCTAACATTGCTTTGCCGCTTGGGTACTTTCTTTGCCGGTCTGGGCTTGGCTTTGCCGCTACTTTGCCGGCTTAGCTTCTTTGCTTGCATTGGCCGGGCACTTGCTTTGCTGCCGCTGGCTGGCCGGGGCTTGCTTGCCGCCGCGGGGAATGTGCAAGGGGGGGAAGTAGCTAGGTGTTGGACGGGGGGGCGGGAAGTAGCTAGGGGTTGGACGGGGGAAGTAGCTAGGGGTTGGACGGGGGAAGTAGCTAGGGGTTGGACGGGGGAGCGGGGGCGTGCAGGGGGGGGACCGGGGGCCTGTGCAAGGGGGGGGGAAGTAGCTAGGGGCTGGACGGGGGGGGATCGGGCTGTGCAAGGGGGGGAACCGGGGGCCTGTGCAAGGGGGGGCCTAAAATGATATTTATTTTCCCGAAATCCAACCATCAACAAAGTAGCTCGTATAAATCTACTTAATAGCAACATTTTAGGTTATAAGATCATATTTCACAACAAATTGGATTACCATGACTCGAAATACACGAAAATGACATGAAACGGCCGAAAAAAGCTTAAAATGACGTTTACTTTCCCGAAATCCAACCATGAACATAGTAGCACCTATAAACCTACTTTGTAGTCGTATTTTATGCAATATTATCACATTCAACAAGAAATTGGATTACCATGACTCGAAATACACGAAAATGACATGAAACGGCCGAAATAAGCTTAAAATGACGTTTACTTTCCCGAAATCCAACCATGAACATAGTAGCACCTATAAACCTACTTTGTAGTCGTATTTTATGCAATATTATCACATTCAACAAGAAATTGGATTACCATGACTCGAAATAAACGAAAATGACATGAAACGGACGAAATAGGCCTAAAATGACCCTTACTTTCCCGAAATCCAACCAACAACAAAGTAGCACCTATAAATCTACGTAATAGTCGTATTTTTTGCTATATTATTATATTCAACAAGAAAATTGAGTCACATGACTCGAAATATATGAAAATGACATGAAATGGACGAAATAGAGATAAACTCGAGTATATGTCTCATGATTTGTTGACCTTCCGCCGTTTCTTAGGAGTTTCAACATGTATCCCTTCAGTGTGTGATCAACACGCATATAGTTCTCGACATATTTACATCATCTTCCACGCTATTTTCGGGATAGGTAAAAGTTGGGATGTCCTCAAATGCATCATACTCTTCCTCATCCTCAACATCACCAATGCCCGAATACTCCTTTTGCCGTGTACAACAATTGACCACTTATTATCGGCGGGATCGAGTTACATAGAATACTTGTTTAGCTTGTGATACAAGTACAAATGGCTCTTCGCCTCACGTAGACGACCCATGTCCACAAGAGTGAATCCGCAAGGATCATCTTTTTTACGCAACGTCGATTATCATCAACCCAATTGCAATAAAAGAGACAAATATGAAAAGCTGAGTAGTCAAGCTCCCATATTTCTTGAATTCGCCCATAATAGTTGGTGGCAGCAAGAACGGGAGACTTATCTTTCGAGCTTGCGTATTGTGTAGATGACGCCACAAGTGAAACACCACTATTCTGTCGCGATGTCGACTTAAGATCTTGACGTTCAGTCCAAAACGTATACCCGTTAATATCATAACCCTCATAAGAGTGTACAGATTCACGAGGACCAAATGCTAACCACTTGATCGTTTGAAACATTTTCATTTAAATCATCCACTTACTCGATGATGAAACCAATCAATGAACGTCTTATTATGCATTTGCGTCAATGCCCTTATTCCTTTTCGGGGTTGCTAACACGTAATTCTTCCATATGCTCATTTAAATAAGGATGGACACACTGCCACGTGATGCAACACAAATAAGTGAGCTTGTGTACGCTTGTCGACGAAGGTGAGATCAATTTTGAGCCAATCGTACCCTTGCCCTCGAGTCCGCCCTCGTGTCGAGATATCGGAACGCCAATAGGATCAACACCAAAGAACATACTACGCCACAAAATTACCGACCTCTTCGGCCACAATCCCTTGAATAATGCTACCTTCTGGTTGTGCAAGATTTCGAACTTTATCCTTCAAAGTACCCATATATCTCTCAAAAGGATAGCACCACCTCAAAAACACTTTGGACCACACAGACTTAATTTCTCGAACTAGATGGACAATGAGATGGACCATAATGTCAAAGAATGCGGGGGAAAAAACATCTCAAATTTGCATAGAGTTTCAACTACTCGGCTCGCAAAGAATCGAGGGTCGACGGTTCAAGGACTTTCTTTGCATATTGTATGGAAAAATGAACAAAGTTCGGTAATGGTGTGCCTCACATGCTTCGGAAGTATCCCACGAATTGCAATCGGTAAGAATACTTGCATCATGACATGACAATCGTGAGATTTCATACTCGATAACTTCAACTCACCATTTAAGGTAACAAATCGCTTCATATTCGATGAGTACCCGGTTGGAACCTTAATACCATACAATGACTCGCAAAAAATCCGTTTCTCGGCTTTCGACGGCGTGTAGCAAGGCGGGGCAAATAATTCTTCTCCGAATCATCCACCCTTTTTCTTTTCCCAATTTCCTCATCAAGCCCTTCCTCCACTACTTTCTTTTTCCTTCCCGCCCTTTTTTGAGCCCACAACTCCGGTCGAAGCTTATTTTTTTCCAAGTGAAGACGTGACGCTTTAACATCCTTTGTCTTACCAGGAATATTCATAAGTGTCGCAAGAATTGCATCACAAACATTCTTCTCAATGTGCATGACATCCAAACAATGTCCGACTTTTAAATCTTTCCAATATGGGAGTTTCCAAAAAATAGACTCCTTTTCCATAATCCCGTAGTTCCATCAACGTCATTCGCGGGTTTACCATAGATCGTTTCAATGCCCTTAACCCGATTATAAACTTCAGTACCGGTTAATGGTCTACGAGCAACTTCCTCTTCAACCGTCCCATCGAAGGCCTTTTTCTTAAATCGATAGGGATGGTCGCGTCTAAGGAGCCTTCGTGTGCGCATATAGACATGTTTGCAACCCTTAATGTGTGTAGACTTCATGTCATCTATACAAATCGGGCACGGTTTTTTTCCTTTGGTCTTATACCCGATAAGTTCCCATAAGGCGGGAAAGTCGTTCATTGTACGAAAAAGCATGGCACGCAGAGTGAACATCTCATTAGCATACGCATCAAATACCGACACTCCTTCGTTCCACATCTTCCGTAAATCTTCAATAAGTGGTTGAAGGTATACATCTATGTCATTTCCAGGTTGTTTCGGCCCGATATGAGAAGCGACAACATGATGTACTTGCGTTTCATGCACAACCAAGGAGGCAAGTTATAAATCACTAAAACTACTGGCCATGTACTATGCTTGAGAACTAAGATTGCCAAAGGGATTCATGCCATCCGTACATAATCCAAGCCTCAAATTCCTATCCTCGTTACCAAACGGCTTATGCACCCTATTGATACTTTTCCACTCGGGGGAATCACCAGGATGCTTCAAAGAAACGTCTTTCTTCCTACGATCTGCATGCCACCGCATATTCTTCGCATCTTTTTTAGTGAGAACATGCGCTTAAATCTAGGTATTATGGGAAGATACCACAACACCTTAGGCCGGTGGTCCTTCACTACCCCCGGCCCCCTTCACGCCCGTACCTTGATAATCCACAACGTGGACACTCATCTAAATGCTCATACTCATTACGATAAAGCACACAATCGTTTGGACAAGCATGTATCCTCTGGTACTCTAAACCGAAAGGACACATGAGTTTCTTAGCATAATAGTTCGACTTTGGCAGATCATTTCCATCGGGGAGCATATCGGCTAAAACTTCCAACAACGACGTGAAACCGCAATCCGTCCAACCCTTTCGACTTAATATTGAAGAGTGTTATCACAGCTGGAAAGTTTGGTGTACTTCGTACAACCTGGATACAATGGCCTTTCGGCGGCCTCGGATATAGACTCAAACATACGAGGTCGTTTGCAAGACCCGATCTTCAACCTCTTGTATCATCTCGTCTACCCGATCTCTATCATCATCCCCAAATTCATCATCCCCATACTCACCATCCTCGAAATCATCACCTAATTTATCCTTCTCCTCTTCACATACATCGTTCATTATCCTACAACTTCTTGCATATCTCCCCTCCTCACCATGCCAAACCCATACGTGGTATTGAGGCCTAAACCCACGACGAAAGACATGCTCCCTAAGCAAATGAATACTACTAACCTTGCTCACATTTCCACAATCTAAACAAGGACAATAAAAGTCGATTGCTCCGAGAAGATGCTTGGTATTCTAATGCGGATTTACAAAATTCGAGACCCCATTCACAAACTCAATCGATTCACGGCTACCATACATCCAAGTACGATCCATCTCATTCATGAAAACCTCTAATTAAACACAACCAATTATAAGTATCAATCATTTAAGCACATTCACATGCAAGACAATCACATATTGAAAACACGCACATACAAATGGAGGCTAAGTGAGTCACATGTGCAAATGTATGCATGCATCCGAAGGTCCTTATCACTCCAACCTAACCCATCCTTGGACATTTAATCTCACTAGTGAATATATGCCAACTCTTCAATTCTAAGGAAAATCCGGCGACGATTTCCCTACGGTTCTCCAAGTACACAATGTAGATAATTGATTATCTACATATGTACACAGAGAACAATGTAGAGAAATGACAAGCCAAGACTTTCCTTAGAATTGAAAAGAAGACATACATTCACCACCTAAGTGAGATCAAACGTCCAAGGACAGATCCCAAACAGGGGACTATTCAAGACTTACTCCTAATGAGTAAGTCTTGAGCGAGTATCTAGGCATATGATTGATGATATGATGATTCATATAACTTATACATTTCATAGCTTAATTAAATTGTTTTCATCCAATCTCATATCAAGAAATATACATACACATATATAGATTGAATCTACATATACATAATAAATGAAGATATATAATGAATTGTCTTTATCATAAATACATACCAATAACAACTAATATGGAGATCGATCTCTATATATACTCTGCACTATCTCCTAGTTGATTTGCCGCTTCCAATATGCTAATATCTAAGACACATAAAACCGAAAAAATTGTTAGCATATAGTAAATGCAAAAATTATAAGAAATACATTCATATATATAAATTATCATATCTTACCCACATTGAAACACATTACAACTAACTTTTCTCATTTAAACTATTAACAAATTATAAATGAAATTTGTTTGCATTAAACTAAGTTAATAGCTAATGTAGCTAATCAACTAATTCAAATAACATATATATTATTAATTATATCAAATTTCACGAGTGTACGACAAATATTCCCAAAAAAATCATAAAAATTCCATAAACTTCCACCAATTATGTCTTATTGCAACAATCGAAGTGAACACCAATATCAACAACTCCAATTCTAAATCGAAAATCAAAACTCTAAGCGGAAAAATCTTGAATTATGCTCAAATCAAACATAAACTAATCAAAGAAATTACACAATAAAAATCCAAAATTAGCAAAATCAAAGACATTGCTAATTGAGAAAGAGAAAGAGAGGAGAGAGAAAGTACATTTGAGAGTTTGGCTTCTGCTCCCCCCCAAAAGTAGGCCGACCTTTCGGCGTTCTTTGAGCCGCCGATCTTTAGTGGAAGCGCGCCGGCGCTTCTTTTTCTCGGTGTTGGAGGGTTTAGGCGCACGGTGGTTGGTGCGCAACGGAGGGTGGCGGCGCTCGGGTGGTTTTCGCTTGTTGCGTGGAGCTAAGAGAGTGGTTGTTGCGTGGAGCTAAGGCTGCGATACCCGCACGGGAGGGTGGAGCTCGGGGGTGCAACGTGATGGCGCGTAGCGGGTGGCGTGCACGGGAGGGTGGAGCTCGGGGCGGTGGTTCAATTTCGCAGGCTAGGGCGCTCGGGTGTTTCGGCTATTGCGTGGAGCTAAGAGAGTTCGTGAATTGAATGAAAATTGGGTGGAGGGAAGAATTAATGAGAGCGCGATTATTTTGGGTGGGAAAAATAAAATAAAGGGGCTGCGGTTGTGTAGAAAACCGCAGCCCTTCCATTAAGGGGCTGCGGTCAGGACCAAAACCGCGACCCTTTAGTGTGCCGAGGGCTGCGGTTTTGGTCCCGACCGCGACCCTTAATGGAAGGGTGCGGTTTTCTACACAACCGCAGCCCTTTTACAACAGCAAATGGCTTTTTTTCCTCTAGTGTTTCATCCCTAAAATGGAATGTAGATGCCTCGTTAAAGGTATCGGAATCCAAGACAGCTATTGGTGGGGTGCTTAGAGATCATCAAGGGAACTTCATATGTCTTTTCTCTAGCCCTGTGCCGTTTATGGAGATAAACCATGGTGAGGTGTTTGCTATTCATAGAGCCCTTAAAATATCCTCCACCCTTGAGTGTTGTCATCACAAGAACATTATTGTGGAATCGGACTCGTCAAACGCGGTGAAATGGTGCAATGGTGAAATCATGGGGCCATGGAACTTAACTTTCACTATTAACGACATCAAGGGTATCCTGAGAAGAAACTGTAGCATTGAAATATCATATAGAGGGAGAGATTCAAACATAGTGGTTGATTCGCTTGCTAAATAAGGGCTCACGAGAAGAGACGAATTCATTGCATGGTTGTAACTTCATTATGTCGATGTATTCAGATTTTTTTTAATGCAGCGCAGTTGCTAGAGCACATGTCGACTATAGCGATCGATTAATTTTCACTGATTGCTCTTGAAATTAATAAAATAAGCCCAAATTATCAAAAAAAAAAAACAAACGAATTACAAATAAGCCAAGTCTTGTTTGATTCAAATATCAATAAATAATGTAGACATTCTACAAAGCTTGGTTGATTATCATTCAACGAGAAATAAAAAATTGATTTCAGTGAAACAAAATTGAGTGATAGAAACAAAAACGTACAAGTGCAAATGTGCAATGTTGGTCCATGGCACGTGATAGGAGATTGTCAATCAGGTGCCATAGACATAATAACTACTACGACAAGTTGATTAGAAAAGCTTATACGACTCCCCAAATGCTAATTATGCTCTCATATGACATAATATATTTGAAAGAATTCAAGCATCAAGTCTAAGTTCACCTAAACCTTTCAATTTTCCAAGAGCGTGATTGTTTATACTCTCTTCATTTATATTCGTTCATCTATTATCTTTCTTTTTAGTTTTAAATTTTAAAGAAGAATGTTTCGTATGTGAGATAAGATTCATGAGATATTTTTTTTTTTGAGAAGATTCATGAGAGATTAAAGGGTGAGAGTTTATTCATTATATTTATGGGTGTATCATATGCATCGTACATCTAAGACAATCTTTTTTGCATTTACTTATTTGGAGTTTACCCTTAAGTATATTTTGCTCATTTGGAGGATTTCAATTGAGCAATGAGCAAAAAAAAAGTATTGGATGTACATTGGTCATGGTAAATTAAACTCGGTAGTCGGGTGTATGACAAAAGTTATTGTAGGTGAGAAAATTGGATAAGTCAATAAATTAATAGATGATATAATATTACAATAGTGCTTTATCTCTTGTTTGATGTGTGTAATAATAAAATTAAGATTATATTTTTTTTATGTTTGACAATATTTTATCATTTACTCCAATCCATCCCGTGTACCTCACCTTCCCTTTTCTTTTTCACCAATTTCATTATCTTATATTATTTACTTACAAAAATATAATGCTCTTACGAGATTCATGGGAACAAGATATTAGCTACCTAAAATTTAGTCAAAATTTTGTACTCGAGTTTTATCCCTATATTATACGCTATAATATATATGTAAATGTA